>CM063498.1:190395924-190418424 GCA_032207245.1 Pardosa pseudoannulata
AAACGTCATCAAAACCTGTCGTGGCCTACACTAATTTCCCCATTTAAAATATTTTATTTGTTAAATGTACACTGACTACCAATAAGTATTTGGACACCTATGCAAATGACGATATCTGAGGTCCTGAGGTACGTCACGGCGTCCGACGGCATACAACGTGTAGGAAACAGTATCGGCATTAGTCGCATGCAAGATGCCGCGCAGTTCGGAGCTCTCTGATTTCGAGAAAGGTATAATTATTGGGTATCACAAATGTGGCCGATCCTTAAGGGACATATCTAGCGATCTGAAGTACCCAAAATCGATAGTGGCCTATGTGATTAAGAAGTGGAAGGTGAGCGGTGATTGTCGGAATGTGCCCCGAGTCGGCAGACCAATGAAACTGGGAGATAGAGACCGACGAGTGCTGTCCAGAGAAATTCGGAAGAACCGCACTCAACCGATGGCCCTCATCCGCGAAGAGTTTCAACAGGCGTCCGGGAGTATTGTTTCAATGAATACCATCTTTAAGGAAGCACATCTGCTTGGTTTTCATGGTCGTGCTGCTGCCTTTAAACCTTTGATCACAAAGTCCAACCTCGCTGTTCAGTTAATGTGGTGCAAAGCACATCGAAATTGGACCGTAGACCAGTGGAAACGGCTTCTTTGGAGCGACGAATCAAGGTTCACCCTTTACCGTTCGGATGGCAGGGTCTGGGTCTGGCGTCTACCTGGAGAACATCTCCTGCCAGAATGCATTGTGCCAACAGTCAAGTTCGGCGGAGGTGGAATTATGGTCTGTGGGTGTTTTTCCTGGTATGGACTAGGACCCTTGGTTCCCATTCATGGTAATCTCAACGCCGATGCCTATTGCACTATTTTGAATGACAATGTGCTTCCTACATTGTGGCAGTTTTACGGGTTGGATCCCTGTTACTTTCAGAACGACAATGCCACTTGTCATGTTTCGAGGTTAACCAAGGCTTGGTATGGTGCCAATGGAGTTAATCGAATAGACTGGCCTGCCTAGAGCCCAGACCTGAACCCTATCGAGAATCTCTGGGACAAGTTGGATTGCCGAATTAACCCTTTAAAGGTCAATGGTTTCGGAGCGAAACCACCTGTTACATTTTTTTCTCTGCTTTTGAAAGACATAGGATGGACGTTTAGATTTTCTACGTTTATCCAATTTCCAACTCACAACAGAGCGTATACAAGAGCTCTATACTTCATTTGAAATATACGTGGTTAAACTTACTTTACTTGGAAAAGTCAGTAATATTATTTTTTCACTAATAAACCCAAATAAATGTCTATCCAAACAACACTTATAAATATTTTATGTTTGGAACGGTCTACTCTCTTTCAACACGAGGGTGAATAAGACCGAGACCTATAGCTAAATGCCGAAACCGAATTGCTACGATCATCCATACCTGCAGTGGGATTTTAACCCATGTATTCCGGTACCTAAAAGCAGCGCTGTAATATATGACCATTGTTCGGCTGTAAATTGGTTAGTTTTTCTTTATCATACCCTTTTAGATAATAATCATTGTTCCCTTTAAAAAAGCATTTTCAAAGGGATGGATTTTGCACTTTAACCACCCCTCAAATTCAATTCCTCCCTCCCCCCAAAAAAATGTAAAAAAATTATACATATACATTTATAAAGTTCATAGATACCATTTATAAAATAATTTCATTAAATCCCCAAAAAATTGTAGGAGTGACCTTTAAAGGGTTAAGGGGTGCACTACCAGTCCAAAATCGGTGAAGGAACTTGTACGCCTACTCTAAGCCGAGTGGTAGACAATACCACTAGCTGTAATACAAAGATTTGTGGAAAGTATGCCCCGGAGGGTTCACGCTGTATTTGCTTCTCGTCGAGGCTCTACCAACTATTGAACTATTGATTTTGAATATAGTTTTCTTTTCTATCACAGGTGTCCAAATACTTATTGGTAGACAGTGTATACTTTTATTAAGTGTACACCCTCGCTTGCTTACTATTTAGTTTGGTGTTACTTCATTTTTAATTAACTTGAAGTTAATGTAAAACCCGAAAAAGTAATTTTGATGTTGAAATCAGGAAAACGCCACTTAGTCTAGTATGACCTTTCCCTTTCATTTTCGCGCACATATGTTTTGCCCTTTCTTTTCGAACGAAATTCTGCATGACTTGAGAAGTGCCAGACTGCGTGAAATTGCCCTGTCTTAGCGATGCATGTAAGTGCTTTAATCACTAGGCAAACTGTTATACTTTACTGAGTAAAGTGTATTTATGTGTTTGCATTTAAAAAACATTAATTTTTACTCAGTTATGTTTCGGTGGGATTTTGAAATGATAATCACGCAATCACCTACTTTTGCTTTACTTTTGCACCTGCTTTTACTCATATGACCTTCTGCAAACATAAAAGAGGGCTTATAGTATTTAAGTCTACGTTTATCCAATTTCCTACTCGCAACAGAGCGTATACAAGAGCTCTATACTTCATTTGAAATATACGTGGTTAAACTTACTTTACTTGGAAAAGTCAGTAATATTATTTTTTCACTAATAAACCCAAATAAATGTCTATCCAAACAACACTTATAAATATTTTATGTTTGGAACGGTCTACTCTCTTTCAACACGAGGGTGAATAAGACCGAGACCTATAGCTAAATGCCGAAACCGAATTGCTACGATCATCCATACCTGCAGTGGGATTTTAACCCATGTATTCCGGTACCTAAAAGCAGCGCTGTAATATATGACCATTGTTCGGCTGTAAATTGGTTAGTTTTTCTTTATCATACCCTTTTAGATAATAATCATTGTTCCCTTTAAAAAAGCATTTTCAAAGGGATGGATTTTGCACTTTAACCACCCCTCAAATTCAATCCCCCCCAAAAAAAAGTGTAAAAAATTATACATATATATTTATAAAGTTCATAGATACCATTTATAAAATAATTTCATTAAATCCCCAAAAAATTGTAGGAGTGACCTTTAAAGGGTTAAGGGGTGCACTACCAGTCCAAAATCGGTGAAGGAACTTGTACGCCTACTCTAAGCCGAGTGGTAGACAATACCACTAGCTGTAATACAAAGATTTGTGGAAAGTATGCCCCGGAGGGTTCACGCTGTATTTGCTTCTCGTCGAGGCTCTACCAACTATTGAACTATTGATTTTGAATATAGTTTTCTTTTCTATCACAGGTGTCCAAATACTTATTGGTAGACAGTGTATACTTTTATTAAGCGTACACCCTCGCTTGCTTACTAAATAGTTTGGTGTTACTTCATTTTTACTTAACTTGAAGTTAATGTAAAACCCGAAAAAGTAATTTTGATGTTGAAATCAGGAAAACGCCACTTAGTCTAGTATGACCTGTCCCTTTCATTTTCGCGCACATATGCTTTGCCCTTTCTTTTCGAACGAAATTCTGCGTGACTTGAGATGTGCCAGACTGCGTGAAATTGCCCTGTCGTAGCGATGCATGTAAGTGCTTTAATCACTAGGCAAACTGTTATACTTTACTGAGTAAAGTGTATTTATGTGTTTGCATTTAAAAAACATTAATCTTTGCTCAGTTATGTTTCGGTGGGATTTTGAAATAATAATCACGCAATCACCTACTTTTGCTTTACTTTTGCACCTGCTTTTACTCATATGACCTTCTGCAAACATAAAAGAGGGCTTATAGTATTTAAGTACCGTACGCAATTTCTGATAGTAATCTACATAATAATAATAGTAATTTTGCAGCATTGAAAGATTTCACTATTAAGTGTACTCAACGATTTCATTTTAACTACATTTTATTTTTCAACAATACCACAAACACGGTTGCGGTTATTTTGACAGTCTTGGATAAACTTTCGAGCACTACGTCCTTACTTGTGAACTCAGGTTACTATAATGTTATACTTTTGCTTAGTTTTGTATGAAATATGACACATATTTATAAACTATGTTTTGTACATATCAATCAATCAAACACCGAACCGGGTTCATGTGGTCACGAGGCCCTCCAGGTATCTCCCGGTGGTTGTGGGCAGATCGTTATTATAGGGCCGCCCCGTTTCGCCAGTCACCCTCGAAGTACCCGCAGAAAACCAGTCGCGCCGTAGGCTCAATCCACGAGCAAACATTGAAGATTGGGGCTGTGAGGAGGAATTTGGAAGACTACTGGATGCTTAGCGGACCTCTTGACGCCGGAATGAGAGAGGTTTGGCGCGTACCATGTGGAACGAAAGAGAGACAAAGAATACGAATGGAATTTTGCTCGTTGCACCTTAGGACGGGGAACCGAAGAGCTAATAGAGGAACTAGAAAATGAACATGCAGTTGAATTAAGACAGTAATACTAATACAGATTAACAACAAATTTTTTTACAAAAGAAAAAAATATCTGGGGTACCTGAGTGATCTTTCTTTAGCGATCTTCCTGGTAGTCACGATCTTACCTCTGTAGTGCTTGCTCCTTACCAGGTTGGACCACATTAAAATCGGACCATGGTGGGCCTCTCGTAGGTTAGCGGTGGCTTGGTAGCCATTTATGGGTCATTGTTGCGGGACGATCATCAATAGTTGCTGTTGTATGTCTTCGGATGGGTCAGCGTAAAGAACACTTACAAAAACAAAATTCACATTCTTAACGAGCTAATTAACGACAATGATCTTATAAAGCCATGTTAAAGCACTTGCCGAATGGAATATGGCCCTAGTCCCATGCGCTAGTACCAAGGTGCAGCTCCCTACCCATTCGTTCCTTGATCGGCAATTATTTTTTAGCAATCTATGATTAATGAATTTACAAGAAACATTAAAAAATATCGTAAAATCTGAAATCTTAAAAAATATTTATTGATTTTAATAAAATTTTTAATAAGATTAATTTACTCATGCTTCGGTTTTCATCTGTACAAAATTTCATACTATACGTTAATAATTTATAAAATAAAACTCAACTTTTTAATGTCCCCTATTTCCTTAACAAAATGGCACATTCTAGAATTTTCGGATGTCCAGTGGCGACGTGACCGAGGTCAGACGGCAGACGACTTTTCACCGTCCCAGCGAGAAGCCGCTGACTCAAGCCGAACTTTGAACTCGAAGACCCACCAATTTTATGCATATTAAAGTAAAACGAGTTCTCATAAATACGATAAGGAGATTCGAAATTTATCAGCGCGTCATCGCTATAAGGCCGGAATTCATTATCTCTTTCTCCCTCGCTCTTTCTTTTTCCAAAATATATCCGGTTTTTAAAAATGCATATCGGCTGCAACAACAGGTTTTCTCGTTTGTTTTCTCCTCTCTTAAAATTATTGAAGTGACCCCTTAAAGCCGCTAACGAGCAATACTCTGTTCGGAGAAGAATAGAATTCGCGGAGAAAGGGGCAGATAATTGTCCTTCAGGTTCAGAAAGAAACCAAAAAACGTGGTTGGTTTTCCCTAGCAAATACATTTTAATGGGGTTTCAAGACTCTAACTTTTTGAAACATACGTCCTTTAGAAGTATCGGTATGAATACTTAAACAACACAGGATTACAATCAATGAACATGAAATAATACATGAAACTATACATGATTACAATTAAATGAACATGAAATAATACATGAAACAATACATGATTACAATTAAATGAACATGAAATAATACATGAAACAATACATGATTACAATTAAATGAACATGAAATAATACATGAAACAATACATGATTACAATTAAATGAACATGAAATAATACATGAAACAATACATGACTTCAATTAAATGAACAGGAAATAATACATGAAACAATACATAATTACAATTAAATGAACATGAAATAATACATGATTACAATTAAATGAACATGAAATAATACATGAAACAATACATGATTACAATTAAATGAACATGAAATAATACATGAAACAATACATGATTACAATTAAATGAACATGAAATAATACATGAAACAATACATGATTACAATTAAATGAACATGAAATAATACATGATTACAATTAAATGAACATAAAATAATACATGAAACAATACATGATTACAATTAAATGAACATGAAATAATACATGAAACAATACATGATTACAATCAAATGAACATGAAATAATACATGAAACAATAATGATTACAATTATATGAACATGAAACAATACATGATTACAATTAAATGAACATGAAATAATACATGAAACAATACATGATTACAATTAAATGAACATGAAATAATACATGAAACAATACATGATTACAATTAAATGAACATGAAATAATACATGAAACAATACATGATTACAATTAAATGAACATGAAATAATACATGAAACAATACATGATTACAATTAAAAATCGGGAGTAACCTCCCCTCGATTTCACCTGTACCTCCCATCCTCTCTCTCTCTAAAAAACGTAACTATTTTTGTTGTTCATGTTTTTGTTCTTGCTTTTACAAACATATGAACACTATGACATAAATAATATTTTAGCTACGACGGGATAAACGTATGGATTTTTTTTTTATTTGAGAGTGCTCCTTGAATTTTTTCTTCTCAGTATTTTTAGCTCGAGTAAGAGTCGTTGTTAGAGATGTTGAAGTAAGACTCTAGATCAGAGATTCCCAACCTTTTCTAGATCACTGCATTCATTGCAGTTAACTGAAATTTCAGAACGCCATTTTATCTATAATAGTTAGTTATACAAAATATTGTTGTATATTATCTGTATTTATTTTATCCGCCTATCTGTCGATTTAGTATCAAAATGTAAAAATTAATTAAAACGATCTTCAACATTATTGGCTTATTTACATAATAATGTTCCCTTTTCCCTTTTTTTACATAAAGTGGATTACTAAATAAATGCCTGCTACACAAAAATTTTATCAGTGTGGTGACTGTATTACACATGTTTTATTTGTTTAAAATTTATTTGTAATTATTTCAACAGATTTTTAGTAAATCTATTTAAGCATACTTTACCAACATTTTAAATACAGATAATATGCAACAATATTTTTATACAAAATATTGTTGCATATTATCTGTATTTATTTTATCGGCCTATCTGCCGATTTAGTGTCAAAAAGGAGAAATTAATTAAAACGATCATCAACATTATTGGCTTATTTACATAATAATGTTCCCTTTGTCTTTTTTTATAAAGTGGATTACTAAATAAATGGCTGATATACAAAAATATTATCAGTGTGGTGACTGTATTACACATTTGTGTTGTTTATTTAAAATTTATTTGTAATTACTTCAGTTTTTTAGTAAATCTATTTAAGCATACTTTACCAACATTTTTATTTGACATTTGGTTTGATGTGGTTCGGAGTGCTACGGTAAACTGTTTTGCTCACAAGGGATAATGAGATCAAGACCTACTGCTTAAAGCCGATTTAGAACAGCTACGAACATCCATGCCATGAGCGGGCATCGAACCCACGAACTTCGGTACAGAAGATCAGCGCTCTATCGTCATTCGGATTTATTTAATAGTATTTTTTTTAAAGTGTGCAACAATTAATTTTTTTTAGTTTGTACTGTGTTGGCAACCAAAAATGTTGAGAAACACTACACTAAAGTTGGATTCCCATTGTACTGGAAGGATGGCCGATTGGTTAGGGTGGTGGCCTTCGAAACCGGAGTTCGTGGTTTTGAATCCCACTGAGCATGGATGTTCGTAGCCGTTCGGAATCGGCTTTAAGCAGTAGGTCCCAGTTTCATTAGGCCTCGTGTTGCAAAAAGTAGACCGCAGTGCTCCAAACTAAACCCTTTCTATTGATCTGGTAAAAGGGCAGCTTCTTCAAAAAGTTTGCAGGCGCACGGCTTTCACATTTGTGTTACAAATGAAGAAAACTTCCACTTAACTCACTCAATGGACTCTCGCAGAGTAAATAACCCTTGAGTGATGGTTTGAAGTAATGAATATAAAAAAAGCCTTTAGCTCCGACGACGGTAACAATTTTCTAAATACCCAAACACTGATTTTTATTTTCTCTTGAACTCTTTGACTTACTAACATTTGGTTTAAATGAATAATATATTCTTTCAACGCATTGGATTGTGCTGCTTTCAATTTTCTCAATCTTTTATTTCCTTCATGTACACCGTCAAAATTTAATATATTTTAAAAACAAGCATTTTACAAAAGTTTAAAAAAATTATATGAAGGGTGTGCTTGGCCTCTGAGTTGTTTTTTATTTACACGTAAACAAATATACATATAAAGCTAAAATTGGGATGAAGATTTTGCGTTTTTAATTTCGTATGATTTTTATAGATTTTGCACAAACTGACAAAACAAAACTGACGGTTTGTTTAGTGTTACACATATTGTGTATATGTAAAAGGAAATATAATATACCAGTATATTTCTTTGTAGAAAGAAAATTAATCTCTGAATGAAAAAAAAAAGAAATTTTAATATTTACAACACAAAACACTTAATGTTTCAGTTTGACACTATCTATTTTTTTTCTATGAATCCACAAGGGGTTACACAGAGGAAAATAAAGCATTAATCCTTTGTACATTTTCATCCAGAAAGTACGTTTCCCAAGGCCCTTAAAAAGAAACAAAAAATATTTGAATAGATTTTTTGCAAAAGTTACCGTTACAGCAACATTTCATCTACTTCTAAACATAACAACTACCAGAATTCTAACTCTTGCCATACCGTTGTATAAGGTTTTGTAGTCCAGTGTCATAAAAGTTTGCAGCCTGGGAATGGAAACAGCATATCACAATTGTTTGCATGTTTTCGTCTGTAGCGATTGAAAAGGGAAGTTTTCAGATGAAAGAAGAATTGTAAGATCCCGGGAGCAAGATATGGATAATAGAGCAGAAGCCCTCATTGATGGCTTGCAGATGACTGGGCACACCGATGAACATTTTGCCTAACTTCGGAAAAATCCTGACTCCAAAGACGAACTATCTCCTTGTCACCATGTCCATTCACGCAACATAACTAACTCTGGATTAGGATAGTTTCTACTTATGTGCTTTAAAAAGCTGTTGAAATGAGAGCCGACTTCATAGTTACAACGACGTACAATAGCTTACAACGGAGTTAATCCTTTAGAGCAGTGGTGCGCAAACTAGGGGTCGCGACCTCTATGGGGGTCGCCAAATTTTTATGAAATGCATTATCCCTGCATGCTGCATATCATACAGTGTACATATAAAGAGTGAAGCGCCGTCACTGAAAAGTTAAAGAAAAATTTTTCGAGAAGATTCGCGGATTTTCCTGAAAACGATCTTTGTTGGATTCGTGATCCATTTTCCTTTGACATATGCAGTTCAACTCTTCAAATTAGTGAAAAAGAGCAATTGATAGATCTAATTAGTGATTATACTCTTCGAAATCAATTTAAGACTCAGCCTTGCCAAAAATTTTGTCTATCCGTGGAAAAACAATATCCCGTTTTATGCAAGAATGCCATCAGAGTGTTAATACAATTTGCATCAACGTATTTATGTGAAACTGGATTTAGCAAACTAGTTTCAATAAAAACTAAATACCGCTCGCGTTTAAACCCTGAAGATGATATGCGAATTGCAATTAGCAACATACATCCAAACATCGATGAGATAATTAGAAACTTGCAGCCACATACATCTCATTAAAGGGCAATTTACTGATTTTTGTGTTATACAAAAAGTATTTTCTTAAAATTATAAATAAAATTAATATGAGTCAAATAGGATGATGTTTTTATTCGATGAAACGAAAGAAATGCGCGAAATATACATCGTATTTGTAAACATTTATCTCTAGGGGTTGCCAAAAATTTTCTCTCTACAAAAGGGGTCGCAGTCGAAAAAAGTTTGCGCACCACTGCTTTAGAGGACAGTGGTTTTGCAGGGAGACTTCCTGTTAAACATATTTTTCTCTATTTTTTTTGAGAAATATGAATGGTTTTTTAAGTTTATTATGATTGTGACATTTAAAAATTACAATAAATGATAGTACTACACTTAATTTATTTTTTTCTTTTGAAATATATGTATTTTAACTTGATGTACCGGGAAAGTTAGTAATTCGATATTTTTCCCGTATGACCCCAAACACAAATATCTATTCAAACAACGCTTATAAGTTGTTAAACTATTTATTTATTATACTTTTTAAGAACACTTATTTATTATTGTTCTTTCAATATAATTAAAATTTTAAAAAGTATTATGTTCACTCTGTACAAGAGAGTGGGTTTGTCAGTTAATTCCCCCTCAATCTGTCCTACGGTATTCTCTAATGCTCAAACCTAAGGATTGTAAAGAAAAATTTTAATAAATTTTGCATTTATAAGGTTTATAGGTAATATTTATAAACTAATTTCATTAAATTTCAAAGAGTTTATATAGGTGACCTTTAAAGGGTTAATGGGATCAGTAGGAAATTTACAACTACCGCTTCTGGAAGTCACGCTCACAATCTACTTGACTCGTGTAATTGTTTTTCATGTCTTCTACAGCTCATACGGGGAATACCGGTAATGAATATGCAGATATTTTAGCAAAGAACGCCACGAAATCAATAAATTACAAACCAATACAGCTCCCGGTATCAATACTTAAAATATATATGAAAGAAAACATAAATAAAGATTGGCAAGATTATCGGGACAGTAGTAAAAAAGGAAAAGCAACCTATACTATAATGTCTTAAGTAGAACAAAAGTTAAAATTCGAAAATAACATATGAAATTATTCCATAACCGGTTGTGGAAGTTTCCCAACCTACTTGTACAGATTTGGAAAACTAGATTCACCAAACTGTAAATGTGGAATGATAGGCAACCCTCAGCATTACATGCAAGTAAGATGTCATCTCGTTCCGATGTTTATTAAAAAATACGAAAACGAAACGCAGATTGAATATTTTTAAAAAATAGATAATAATCGTAATCATATTAAAAAGTTAAAGGAAATTTATAATATATTAAATTCAAACTACTCTTATATACAAAATAAATTTAAAAATTTTAAAATGAGGGAGAATACTTGGTAAAAATAGTGATAGTGATAAAAAAGTGGGGATTTTAACCCTTTATCTACTGCATTATGAACGACTGAAAATTTCTTCATAAATATATCTTTTTAGCTGCCATATTGATAATTAAAGAATGTACAAGAAAAAAAAATCTCCCCGGTGATGAATTTAATTTTTTTAGAACTAATTAATTAAAGTGGTACTTAAAAGTACCGTTAGTAGATAAAGGTTTAAAGTGATTGGTACTTATAAGTACCGTCAGTAGATAAAAGGTTAAAGTCAATAATTCAGTGTATAACATTAAAATGAATAATGTCGAAAGGTTCTCCCCACCCACCTAGGCTTTTGCATCCATAAACTTCTTTAGTTGGATGTCGGTTTGGGTCATTTAAGTCTAACTCTTCTACAGCATCATCTTTGGGCTTAGAGAGAAACTTTCCGGGTGACGCTAGTATCAATATGTTACATATATGCAACAAAGACACAGGAAAAATGTTATTTCTACAGCGACCTTAAAATACTGTTTTGCTGATTATTGTTATCCTGCCACACCATCCCGAAGTAACACTTTACCTCACTCCCCCTCTTTTTAATCATGACTGGGCCTTGAAGTGATCCTAATGTTCTTGAGCTTAGATTTTGGGATATGTTCCCGATGATTTCCCAGCCTTGTACTATTGTTACTATCCTACTTTAATTTAAAAATGTGATATCATCTAGATTCGCTTCTATTAAGTTCTTTTATTGAGGTTTTAGTATTTTTCTGTTCAATTGAAACTTTGGGTCCAATTTAATTAAAAGTTAAGAGGCGAACTATTAATAGGAGAATTAATAACTCTTTTCTACTTTTGAAACCATAATTTCCCCAATCTTAAGGGAATGCAAGATAATGAGATAAAAAACAAAAATAAAAGAGTGAATCAGAAAATCTGTTACACTTATTCCCACATGTAACTTTTAAAAATTAATTCTAGTTTTTCGAATCAACATACAAAAGATTCTTTATGACCTAGATTCGTCTTTCTCTTCTCTTATCCGGAACTGTTTGATTGGATTTTCTATACATCGGCTCATTTTAATTCAGAACAAACATTCAGCAATTCATAACGCATTAAAAGTTGAAGAATAAAACCAGAATAATTACTACCACTGTAGGAAGGAAAGTTTTCCAAACGTTTCCTCTCTTTTTATGGTTATCCACGGTTACCTTGATTATTCATACAGTGAAGAGTTTGAACGTTATGACCACTTTGGATTTTACGCTTTTGTTTTTAATTCCTAAAAAAAATCCTTGGTGAACCGACTTCCAACTTCAGTCATGTTTAGAACAGGCTTAAACTATCGCTTTCCAGAGAATTATACATTTTGGAGAGCACCCACATGTTAACCTATGAAGGCGGGTCTGTACCTGCATATTGGCTTCCTCTTACTTAAAGTTAACCAGTGACATTGCCATAATTTTTTTCCGGTAGTCTAAAATCTTCAAATACCTTTTACCCCTTGGACTCATCTAGAAATATGTCGTTGAAGTTAACTTATGGGAAAAATAAAATTATTTCTAAGGAAATAGTTTCATTACTCCAATAGCTAAATTGCTGCCTATGTGGTTTTCGAGCTAACTTAAATTATCAAAGTTTATTTTTGACTCCCAAAAATGCTGAACAATTTGTAGATCTCATGGGACACGCCATTCGTCGGGTGCGACATTTTCAATATTGTATTTTTCCTGTGGCATTCGATGCGACGCTTTTGCCTTGTAAAGACGTTCATTTTTAGCCGCAATAAATGTAAAGTTACTTACTTTATACCACGGGATAAAACAACAAATTTTATAGAATACTATGTTTTCCTTTTTTTTTTTTTTACAATTTATGTGCTGCATTTTTTTATTTGCGTTTGTAAGAGAATGCTGAAATTTTTTGTAAATAATTTAAAATTAAATATATTTTTCTCAGGGTTTATAAAAAAGGGTCACGGTGTTTTCGTTAAAAACAAAATATTCGCGGAGATTTCTGACTCAATCGGAGAAACAGAAAAAAAAGTAACAACTGGGGGAGAGAAGGTGTCTCATGTAAAACTTATACTATCATTCTTGATTATTGCCTCGTCAGAGAATTTTCCCTATAAGAAAATATATGCCCATACTTAGCACATATGCCTATGTAACAAGCTTAGAACTGGAAAACAAAGGAAGATACCGTATTTACGCGAATCTAATGCGTATCGTTTTTGGCCAAATGAAGTATTCAAAATTGGGGTGCGCATTAGATTCGAGTGCGTCAGCAGCAGTTCGCCGATGACTTCAACCAAATTTAAATCATAACAATGGATTACTGTATTTCTCTACTACATTTACCATTACATTTATCTTTGACACATTATTGCATAGAGGATACAAACTGCTGGCTCCTTAATTCATGGGCACGCCGTTCCAATGGGCTCTCCAAACCACCATCAATGCTTTGTCTGGACGCTACTTTATGTATTAATCCATTGTTGTATAAAATATGGTATCTAAATTTAAATAAAATTATCATACCATTGATTGATAGTTTATATACGAATACATTGTCGTTATAATGAAAATCACCGCTAGGGTGAAAGAGAGATTTTTCTCAAAGTGGATCCTCGTAATTTGGAAAACCTAGCATAAGAACCTCCAGGATTGGCCTGCTACCCCAAGAGAAATCGTTTGAGAACTTGGAGGACATTGTGACCACGAACCTATTTTACGTGCCCCAATCACCCTTAACGAACACGGCGGATCTTAGGCCGGCTTGAGTTCCAAACCCGTAATCTTTCAGTTACGAGATCGAGTCTTTTGCCAACTGAGCTATTGTGCTCGAAATGAGATCCTGAATGAACGCCTGAGTCAAAGTACAGAAGTTTGTATCATTATTATTTTATAGTATTTGGTGAACGTCGACTCAGAGCAGTAGATAGTTGGTGGTCTAAGAAAAGAAACATCACTGAACGGGGAGGTTTACTAAGAATCTCAAATGAATTGGAATCTGTCATTAACAAATTGTGAAAACATAATCATCTAATTAATTTTATTTCTTATTGGTTTTATGCTTATTTTTAAGTTTTTAATAAACAATTTTTACTGCATCTGATGACCATTACTTTAACAGAATTTTACTATTTCCCAGGACGGGAAGAAATATGGCATGTGTCTGGATGACATTTTTCCATTCTTACAAAATTTCACGTTGGGCGCCACTGTAGAAGGACAAGACTCTTATTTCAAAAAGGCGTAGAGCATTAATTTAGTCTATTTTTTTGGGAACCATTTTTATTTCCTTTCAAAGTTCCACAACACAGAACATAAAACAACAAAGAGCACAAAACACACTCTCATAGACCACTGACACTATATTAGAACACACACTCGATGGCTTTCTAGCGCCACCTATCGTAAAAAAGGAGAGGGGAATAATTGTACCCGCTACAATACTTAATATATAAGCAGATAAAATATATAAAATATGCAACACTATTTTAATATTTGGTATAATTAACTAATATGGAAGAGAGGAATACTTTTTTCTTTCAAAAATATAGGTTCAAAAGTCAATCACTATCATATTGTCCAGAAAAGGCTGGGAATCTCTGACGTAGAGTTCTAATTCATCTACCACGATTATTCAAAAAAGCAAATATCTTTTAACGTAGACAGAATAAAAGGTTAGAGGCTTAGATTACGTTAGCGACTTGCGGTTTTGTGTGGATCAAGAAGTGAGAATATATCGAGATTATAAAATGGCAAAGATAGATGTATATTGAGATATGTAACATACCTTAAAACTGCATTTGACTTTCCCACAGATTTCAAATGAGTTAAAGAAATAAAACTCGTAAAAGGAAGAGATTTTCTTTTAAAGTTCATTAAAAATCTAAATACAAGTATAAAGGCAAGATAGCTGGCTAAGATTTTGAGAAAGATAAAGAAAAAAAAATTAGATGAAAGCCTCATATAGAATGTAAAACAGTAAGTGCTTTTAAAATGATAAAATAAGAGAAATTCATAACGCTATGAATAAAAAAGAATAGTTTGTTATAAGGAAAATCCGAAAGTCATATTTAGTTTAACATTTATAGAAACTAAAATGCAATTTAAAAGCGAAAGAGAAAATATATGAAATGCAATATGCTCCATTTTAATTCATTTGAATGAAACGGTTCAACTTTTTTTTGCATTTCATTCTGCTGGCTAGGCATTTAAATATTTTGTAAAAAATGCTATTAAATTGGAGTGTTACTTTTACAGTAAAAATATTTTTCGTGCTTGCTGTTCATTTTAATATTAGAAAAATAATACTTTATAAATTCCTGTTAAAGTTTTTTCATGCCTTACTTTAATTTTCATGTTACTTAAGTTTGATTTCAAAGGTCATAAAAACATCTCCAAGCCATTGGTAATTTTTCTTAATTTCGCCTTTTATGGCTTTTTAGTAAGATATAAGTGTTCCAGGTATTTAAATTGCTTAATAGTTTCAAATATCTTCAATGGGATTTTATACATAATTTCAATTGTTTCCATATCACGAATTTAGTTTTATACTCATTGTTAGTTAGGCTTCTTTTTCAGAAGTTTGATGTGAGACAAATGCCTCGACAAGAGCTTGATTAGATCTTTCAATTATGTCAGCATTATCCGTAAATTTATTCAAGTGCAAAATAATTGCCATTTTTATTGAAATGAGTCTCTTATAACAGAAGCCTCAAATGAAACATATGCCACCCTAAAAGATTGTTGAATCAGCAGTCCTCAAACTTTAGAACTTCAAGGATCTACATGTATAATTTTTCTTTGGCGAACCACCAATTATATGAATTTAAATTAAAAAGAACAGTAAACATATTTATAGAATAATAATTAGAAACTTTTATTTTATTAATACAATATGCACATATTAAAAATAAAAAAGTTATACTGTAATTAAAATAAAACTTTACTTAGGCATTAGACATTTTTAGTGTGGTATATGTTTTTGCCTATTGGCCATCCGTATGTAGAGTTTTGACTCTAACGACGTCCCTGCAAGACGGAAAGCTGCGTTATTTCAAGCCGAGAGCGATATTCAGAGTAGAATCACAGTTTCGGGTCAGCCGCCATGTTTTTGGCTCTATTTTTGTACAAGTGATCGCCAAATTGTCGCCAAATGATGTTTACAATTTGTGCTTCGTTTTGTATTAAGTTTATACCCAATTTCAAAGCATATTTTGAACAAAAAAAAAAAAAGGTTTGAAATTTTGTTAAGATGAATACAAAATAGAAAAATAGAAAACAGAAAATAGAAAATAGAGCAAAGTTTGCCAGAAAATTGGATTTCTGGCAAAATTCTAAGTTTTGTACCAAATTCTAGAATTTGACGACATCGTCCACGCTTGGCGTGCCCACTGAACTGGGATTTAGCTATATTCAGTTTTAATTGCAGATGAAAATGATTTTTCGCACAAATATGTTGTTGAAAATTGAATTAAAATTTTCAGTGCTTTCTCCCTCAATGATGGGTATTCATTTCTTTTAAATAGAAAACCAGAAATGAGATCTTGACAAAGATGACTGAAATATAACTTTGAGACTGAAGTCGCAAGAAAGATCGATGAGGTAGTTTGAAATCCAATCTTTGGTACTATTTATTTCGCTAATAAATAGTATGTTTTAAAAATAATAACAAGCATAATTCATCAAACATAAGTTTTGTTAGTTTTCATTTTTTAATCTGAATGTTAATGAAACTTTTATTAGTTGTGTTACAGCTTAGAATAAATAATGATCCGTTTTTTCTGCGGACTATCAAAAATTTTTCACGGACCACTGGTGGTCCTTGGATCTACCTTTTGGCGACTGCTTGTTAGATCATTGATTTATGTCATTATTATTTGTAAATTTAATCAACTGTATATAAAATAGTTCCAATTACAGCCAAATCGGAGTCTCTAAGAAACTCTCTGATATTGGCTATTTCAGGGGTCACTAGACAGCGGATTACTAGTCCCATGCGCGAATTTGCATTGAGGTTTGCTTCTCTTTAGACTTCTAAATTCCTCAGCACTATAACTGACGTCATGGCCTGTAGTGTCAATCTCCGTATTCGCTATCAAGGCCCGTAGGGTGCGAAGCATATGCCCCGGTTAGGTGGTAAACCTTACTTGGAACACCCTGTGTTTAGTTCTCAAGTATGATTGGTCATCAATTTGTCCACCCACTAAGTCAACCTTACCCAGCCCGAGGTAATGAAATGTTACTCTGTATAAAATGTTATAATAAAGAGCGGTTGGCTCTTGTCGAGGGGTGTCTCAGTGGATCCAGCTTGGTGGTCTGTCTTCGGTTGTCTTCTAAATTGTTTGTTAGGTTATTTAAATTGTATTGGTACTGAGTTCGATTGCTATCATGGCTCATAGTCATAATTTCCGTATGGCTTCGGCTAGTTCGGGTTTAAGAAATAACTTACCCAGCCCGAGGATCGAACCTTGGACCTATGTCACTGAAGCACGAAGTACTATCCCAACGCCACTGGGCTTCTTAAGACTCCTGTCTCTACTCCATGTATTATATCAATAGCTTTTAATACAAATAAATGGCTCTCTGATAGCTTCATTATCTTGTTTCTTTGACGATTAGGCTCTTCTTTCTCTAAAGTCATCCAACCCCAAGACGAATCAGATCTCATTTGGATACCTTCTCGATGGAATGTCGATAGGTGAGAGAAAGATGCTAAACAAGAGTACAATTCCCCTCCTGAGAGTGATAAAAATTAAGGAGAATCTCCAGCGTGTTATAAAGAATATCTTCACCAGTCAGGGTGGGTGATTTATTGTAAATTATGAAAGTTACCAATTCACATTTTAAAAATTTGAAGCTTTTATTGTTGAAATAAATAAATATGAACTGCTGTACAGTTGAAGTTACTTCTGTAAAAGGTTTATTTTAGTCAGATTCTCTAGATTAAGTGAATATAGTTCCAGCAATCTATAAAATAAACAAAAGTCCACGTATACGTCGAGGATATTATATCACGGAGGTGAGAATGACAAAGGAGAATCACGTCCTAAGATGAAGTGCATACGATTTCATATCAAGAACTAAAAGCGCCTTTATATATATTTTTAAACCTCTTTGTACAATGTAAAGGGGGTATTGTATTCGCACGTACGTGTGTACGTATCTCGCATAATTTGTAAACGATTATCCGTAGGAGGTTCAAATTTTTAATTTAGATCTATCGTACATCTAGCTGTGCAAGTCCTATCGTTTGACTTCAATTATCAATATAACAAGAAATTTCAATGTAACTAATATTAACGTTGCCGGGTATTACTGAAAAACGATTATCCGTAGAAAGTTGAAATTTTGTAATTTGGGCTATTGTAATATCTAATTATGCACCTCCATAATTAATTGCAATCCGTACTCTAGTAGAAAAAAATCAATAGAACTGTCCACAACAGTGCAACACAAATATATTGACGAATTCATATACAGTTGTTGCAATGCTTTTTAAACAGTAGAAATAAGGATTTACAAAATGTCCATTTTTAGAACACTAAAATTAAAATCTATTATTTGAAGAAAATAATTTAAAGTTTTTATTGCTTCTTAATTACTTCCCGTAAGAAATAAAGGAAGTATTATATATGGAGTAGCTTTTGGTTCAGATTAAAATATTTAATCAACGGAAAATCTCAACGGATTATTAGCTCTGCAGATTGCCGACAGATGGTAGCACTCGAGTTCTACTCGGACAACTCCGTTATTTAGAGAAACGATCATAGGTTGTATAACGGTTAGCATATCTGCCAAGCAGTTGACCCTGGTTCGGCTACCGGCCTACACACTTAGCATTCCATTCCTTTTTTCGTTTTGCAAAAAAGTAGATCGTAGCCCTCCAAACCAAACCAAATCTAGGAAACGAAATTAACATTTAACCTTGAAGTGTATTTGCAAATGAAAATAATAGTGACTCAACATGAAATATTATGAAATACGCATAGCTTAAATGGTGTACTGAATCTAGTTTGGAGCGGTACAGTCTACTGTTTTGCAACAGGAGGGCTAAGGAGACCAAGATCTACTGTTTAAAGCCGATTCCGAATGGCTACGAACATTTAGGCCAACAATGGGATTCAAATCCACGAACTCCGGTACCAAAGAACAGTGCTTTACTTATTCAACCATCGTTTGTACAAAAAAAGTTATGTGCTGGTCACATCATTTATTAAAATCAGAATAATGGAGAAAAAATGTAATAAATGAAAGGCAATCTTTAACAATTATAACTAGTTAAATGGATCTCAATGAAAGAGTAAGATAAATGAAATTGGAAACAAAATGCATCATAAAAGCATGTGTAACTTTCACTACCCCTCGTAAAAAGAAACTTGATCTACATACACGCTCTCATATAATTAATCCTCTATGATATGCAGATGTTATTTGACTTGCATTGATTCACCTCCCATTCAGACGCCAAAAAGTCATTAATTGAGAAAATTGATGAATACCTGTTCCGATCTATCTGCGTGCTGTTAACAGAGGGTGAATTCGTTAACATATCCACCAAGACATACATCATTGTTACTCCAGCAGTGTACTTACTCTTAAGGAGGTCTATTTTTACCGAACTTATCTGGGAAACCGCGGAAGCCGCATTTATTAAGGTCTAAAAGGATTTGCTTTTGTGTATCAATCTATTTTTATTTGGTTTGAAAGTGAAATCATCAAGCCGAATTCCCCGGTTTCTTTCTTTTCCTGGTGTTTTTTTTTACGCTTATTGATGAATGAACATTCTGGAAATGACTGTTTACCCCCTGCCTGCACGTTTTTAAACTCATTTCTCATTCTTGGGAAGAGTTAGAAGAACGATTAAACCTGAAAATGGGTCACCCATTAAATGAAACGAATTTAATATTGCAAAAAGTCAAACATTTCCTTTGAGGCAAAACTGAAATATTGGAAGGACGCCGGAGGTCCATATATAATTAGAGCAAGTTGAGTTTTTAAATTATCATTAAGGATATAAACCACAAAAAATATTGCAAAATTTTGCATTTGACATGAGGTTAAAATCTGAAACTATTACAGAAAGTTACCTAAAGCATAGTTACCTAAGATAGTCATCATAATTATGTTATAATGTTTTATGCTTCTTAACATATTTTTTACTGACTTTAGGTACTCTTATATAAAAGAATTTTCCACAGTTCTACAGTTACCACTTTCTGTAATAACTACTGTGAAAGCCCAAAGTTCATTGACATTGAAAATGAAGAAAATATGCCTTAAAATGCGTTCTCATTTTTCACAACTTTCCCTAAAGATATCTTTAATTTTTATATAACAGAGATGGAAAATTCTGTTTATTTATGTACAGTGACCCAATTTCTGACCATATACCGAAAAACAACATAAATCGAGTAGATTCTTAAAAAGTGCACTTGACTTATTACAGCGCAGGTGGGGAATTTGTGGTCTTAAGGCCACATGCGGCCTCCGTGAGTTTCGTGTGCGGTCTTCATAAAAGCTAGCTCTTATATAAACTAATATTTTATGATATAGATTACAACAACTTGAAAATTTGTATTGGGGTCAAAATATGAAACTGATACAAAAGAGTTTCAAAAACATACTTAATATAAAATGGTTCAAAAATATAATTACCGCAGAAAAGGTCATAATATTTATGTTGTTTTTTATTTCTAAAATTATTTTTTTTTAAATTATAGGTACGCTATTTAAGAGAATTTTAGGGTAACGACTTTCTGCAATAACTTCTGTAATACTGTAATTACTACTGTAATATAGTATGAATGTAAGTTTCAGTGACTACTAGTGATAATAGTCAGTTGTACATTTCAAATGTTAGAACATCATATAAAGCAAAACGATCACTGAATTTTTTGTACTAATTATATATAATGCAATGAATTGATAAAGCTATAATTATTTCCTAAAACTCGCATTAACAGTTATATCAGCCTATACGACCTCCTTTATTGCAGCCTAATTTGAATGTTACCTTTTAATTTAAAGTTCCCCATCTCAGCCTTAAAGTATTAAATGTTTTGAAAAGAATTAAAATACTACAGTCCATTGAAGGATTGACCCTAGGCTGTGTGACCTCTAAAAGTTCTCCCCTCAGAGCTTAAGTATCAACATTTTGAAAAGGACTGCAGTCCACTAAATGATTGACCCAAGACTATGTGACATCTGAAAGTTTCCAAACTCAGAGCTAAAGAAAGTATCAAACATTTTGTAAATAATTAAAAGACTACAGTCCATAGAAGGATTGATTCTAGACTGTGAGACCTCTAAAAGTCCCCCCCCATCAGAGATAAAGTGTGAAACGTTTCGAAAAGAGATAAAAAACTAGAGTCAATCATTCAATGGAATGTAGACTGTTGTTCAATTTTGACATTTTTCAAAGGGCGCCGCTGTCTTTCTTTTTTTAAGTGCAACTTTGCCTTGACCTTTTCCGAATACATTTATTTTGTACCCTGTATTTTTCATAAAAAGGATTTTAGGGGGGCGGGGAAAACACGTGGGTACTTAGAAACATGAAGTTTTGTGTGATTCGCCTGTTCTACTGTCCTATTGATGAACCACTTTATAAATCTGCCATCAAATAGGCCGTCTGTCGGCAGTGTAAAAAAATATATCGGACATTTTTTTCTGTAATTTATTTTAAAATATCAAATAACTTTTCATTTTAGAGACTTTTTTGATTTGCTTTATTAATTAAATTACTAGCATATAATTTGTGTTTATTTATATGGAGTATTATTTTCTTTTTCATTAGTAGCAAAAACAAATCAGTAAACATACTCATAAAGCATATAGTAGTGGTTGATATTTTATGTAAAATCTAGAACCCCCAAAATTACGTAGTACGTTTTATTTAATATAATGTTTTTAGTTTGTTATGTTTCAATGCACAAAGTGCATACTAATAAAAGAAATGTGTGTTTTCATATCTTAATTAAGATTTTTATGAGAGCATTTTTACAATGAAGTTATTTTATGTGAAACTCTTAAAGATTTAGCATAATCCACTTTTACACATAATACGTGTTTTACTGACAATTAGGACCAGTACGACTTACAGAAAGTGTTCTTTTATTTCACAAAAAGTACCTGTTGAGAATGAAAAGATTTCAACTGAAGTGAAGTGATGCTGCCCAAATGTAAAATATAAACGACGTTGCTACTCAACAGATATTCAGTTAGCTTGAATTTTTTTCAAGAAGTATTTTGTTGCTTTCTTTGACTCTGGCAGAATTCATGAAACATTTTTTTATAGTACCCTCTAACTTCCCTAAATCTGCCCTTTTTGATAAATATATCCTTCTCTTTTTTAAAAGAAATGTTCATACTACCTTCAATCCCTACATTTTCCCTTTAAAAACAAAATATGATGTGTATAATGACTTGTCTAAAAATATTTTATCTCTATCTTTAAACTAAAATGCATTACATTTCACTCATAAACATTTCACTGATATTACCGCATTTT
>CM063498.1:190420924-190448424 GCA_032207245.1 Pardosa pseudoannulata
TGTAGTTTTGTTTATATGGAGTATTGTTTTCTTTTCATTAGTAGCAAAAACAAATGTTGTAATAAATATGAATTTTGTACATAAATAGTTTCTATTTAATCTATTAATTATTTATAAAATAAATTTTGAACCTGTGAATTATCTCAGAATAAATTTAATCAAAATATACAAATATTAATATTTAATAAAAAATATATTAATATTTAAAGTGATAGTAATTGTAATACTTATATATTTAATTTAAAAAAATACTAAATTTTGTGTTTAATATTGAATATAAAATATATATTAATTTAATATTATTAATTATTAATTAGGAACAACATCAAAAACAATAATAATAATAAATTATTAATAATTTATACTTTATTATTACTTTATAATCCTTTTAAATTAGTTTTAATATTCATAATTAATTTAATAATTAATTATTAATTATTTGTAATGTAATTTATTAATTTTACTATAAAATATCTTATCTTTTAGTACTTGATATTACCCTAGTTTTTGTATAATACAATTTCTCGTTTTTTAACCAGAATGCGTCCGCTTGAAATTTCTAAAACGCAAAAGAAATTTAGAGTGAGGTAGATGAGATTTTGCTGTGTTCACGGGGGACCACCATCGACGCGGTTTGGTCTACTTTGAAATTCTGAAAGCTAAACCTGTCCTTCCGGTCTTTTAACGCAAAAACTTCTACATACAAGAAAATCTGAAGCAGTATCCGCCTTTTAAAAAGGCAATGTCTAGACAAGGGAAAAAAAAGTCTATAAATTCAGGGGATGGTTTTCTGAGATGAATTCCAATCCGCATTTTTTCCCACTTATCTTGCCCTTTGGACGTTCGAACTGAAGACAGAGTTCTTCATCTTGCCAGGCAGGAAATATCGGAATAGAAAAATGAAACGATTTTACGTTAAGAGGAACAATAAGCTTTTACTATATGATTATGTTTCAAAATTCTTGTCCAGCTTACTGCAAGAAAGTGACAAATAATTTACAAATTGAAAATACTCTCCATAGAAGCTGTTGGCTGATGATGTGGAGGGATATATAAAAAATCAACGAATGCGTAATAAACCAGGAAAGTCTAATGCGCTAGAAATTAATGTTTAAAAAAACCAACAAAGAAGTGTAAAAGGAAATGTGTTGTCTTGTATTATTCATAATTTTTAATTTAATAATAATAATAATAATAATAATAATAATAATAATAATAATAATATATATATATATATATATATATATATATATATATATATATATATATATATATATATATATATATATATATATATATATATATATATATATATATATATATATATATATATATATATATATATATATATATATATATATATATATATATATATATATATATATATATATATAATAAAACAGAACCAAAACACTATAACTCCATTAAGCCCAGTAATTGTAAAACGGATAGGAAGAAAGAAGGATTGGGTGTAGAAGGTTTACGATTTCCATACACGGTTAAAACAAATGTTTGAACAGGCCTGAACGTTCCCGTACACCCAAAAGACCATAAGAATATGAAATGAGAATACGAATTAGAAGAACAAAGTATTGTTAAAGCTATACAAATAGCCAACTTATCCAGTATTTATATTGCCACTATGTCAGTTAAAATTACAGTTTATTTGATTCTGTTTTATTGTTATATTTATTTACCTCTATGTATTTAATTGCTGCGAGGAGCGCATTACATGGTAAGTAATTTTAACTTATCTATCTAACATTTATCGATCTAATTTTATCAATATATATATATATATATATATATATATATATATATATATATATATATATATACACTCATGTCCATAAATTAAGGATAATGCAGTTCAGGCAATGAAAGAGACAAAAGCAAAACAAATTTGACTTATTTGTAAAGTCTATTTAATAAACAAAAGGTAAAGAGCAAAAAAGATGCTATATGTTTGACATAATTAATAAAAATTGCGATTTTTACTCCCTGGAGCAAATTTCAAAAAGGAACCTATTTACAGAAAATAGTATAACATGGTTAGTATGATGGTTAATACGGAGTATGTCTCCCGGACGATGCAATACAAGCGTTACAACGCCTACGTATGCTGAGTATCAGATTATCAATCTGATCTTGGGGAAAATTACACCACTCATCAAGCAATGCCCTCCGAAGTTCCGATAGACAGTTGGGAGGGGGTTGACGGGCTGCAATTCGTCGGCCAAGCATGTCCCACACATGCTCTATTGGATTCAAATCCGGTGAGTATGCTGGCCAATCCATACAGGTGATATCCTCCGATTGAAGACATTTGTCTACAATGTTTGCACAGCGAGGTCGGGCTTTGTCATCCCTATACAGAAATTCAGGACCCATGGCACCCCGAAACAAACGTACATGTTGTTCCAGAATGACATCCCGATAGATGTGGCCTGTCATCGTTACACTCTGAACATGCAGGTCAGTTCTGGAACCAAGAATAATTCCTCCCCAAACGAGCCATCCTGCACCACCGTAACGGTGTCGTTCAATGGTGTTCTTTTGGTGGTAACGGGTACCTGGCACTCTCCATATGAAAGTCCGGCGAGAATCAGAATGTAAACTGAACCTGGACTCGTCGGAAAACATCACACAAGACCACTGTTGCGGTGTCCACAATGCATGCTCTCTAGCCCAGCATAATCGCAGGCGACAGTGAGTTGCGGTAAGGGGAACACATCTGACAGGCCTACGAGCATATAGACCAATGTTCTCTAAGCGTCTGTACACGGTCTGCCTTGAAACTGTCGTACCGGTAGCTGAAGAGAGCTGACGAGACAGGTCTGATGCTGTGCTCCGTCTGTTTCTTTTGGCAGTAACTGCCAAATACCGGTCATCATTCGGCGTAGTAACTCGGGGACGACCTGTGCTGTAACATCTACTCACATTACCATTATGTTTGAATCGTTGCCAAAGCCTGGAGATGACACTCTGGGCGATTCCAAGTTCCTCGGATACTTCCAGCTGGGTACGTCCACATTCCAGTCGTCTGATAATTCTACCACGTAAAAAAATCATCCAAATGCTTTCTTTGTGCCATAACTATGCGGTTATTGCACTGAAAGGCTTTTAAAGCGCTTGTGAACAATTTTACTTCTTTGCTACCATTCCTTATATACCCCTTTCATACACTCTCGTCATTGTGACGTACTATCCGCGCCATCTGGTGGTTTTCTGCAATTTGCATATTCTTCTTCAAGATGTGTGTGATAATTCTACAGGTGAAATTTTTATTTTAGAGCTCAGTTTTTGTGTGATTCTGAATTATCCTTAATTTATGGACATGAGTGTATATATATATATTTGTGTGTGTGCATGTGTGTGTATGAGGGTTAAAATAACAATGAGCACACATTCGATAAAACAAAACTAGCATTTAATTTGAAAACACAAAAACACACATAACCCCCTCCCCGATAAAATAAAAATTATTAATAAAGAGTCCTTTTAGTTTAGGTATTAGCTGTAACACCCGTCAAAGTTCTACATTCTTCCTTGCCACAATCCAATTTAGTAAAAGTTTACTAGTAACCTTGAAAACCACCGGAAGCACTGGAACTTCGTCTTTTAATTTTGCCCCTCCTTGACATCACACACACACACACACACACACACACACACATATATACACATATATATATATATATATATATATATATATATATACATATATATATATATATACATATATATATACACACATATATATATATATATATATATATATATATATATATATATATATATATATATACACACATATATATATATATATACATACATATATACATACATATATACATACATACATACATACATACATATATACATACATACATATATATATACATATACATACATACATACATACATACATATAATACATACATATATATATATACATACATACATATACAAATACATACATATATATATATATATATATATATATATATATATATATATATATATATATATAACTAAAACACACTAGCACACTAAATGCTGAATAATTGCATTTAAACATTAAAATTCATGTATATGTATATGTATATATATATATATATATATATATATATATATATATATATATATATGTAATATATCAAAAGTATTACACTTTAATATCTCATAAAAATTCTCTCTCCCATTCTAACTTATTCAATTTTATTTTTGAGCTACAAAATGTGTTAATTATAGTAATGTCGTCGACTTTAAATTCTCCCAACCAATTTCCCAAAGCTTTCTCTGTGATAGATGGAAGTTATCTGTTCACTCACTGCATTTACCATCTGTCTCTGGCAAATGGTTCAGTTTTTTCTCTGATCTAAG
Source organism: Pardosa pseudoannulata (assembly GCA_032207245.1). Lineage (NCBI taxonomy): Eukaryota > Metazoa > Arthropoda > Arachnida > Araneae > Lycosidae > Pardosa > Pardosa pseudoannulata. Next base: position 190,425,311 of record CM063498.1, read on the forward strand.
TTATTTTTATTGTTAAATTCGCTGACTAAGTTTCCGTTTCTCCGGGAAAGATTTTTCTCTCTACGTGTCGCTCAACTCGTCTGGGGTCAAACCTTGTTCCTGTACATGTTTTCATGGTCAATCCCTTGTTTGTCTTTGAAAGAGTACCATGCCACTTTTAGCAGCTCTTCAATAAAAGTTAAGTTCCTCTCGGTAATTAATAAAAGTAAAGGAATGAAACTATCATTTCCACTACACCCTGGAGGTAGATATTATACAGCGTTATTTTATTGTTATTTTTTCTATTTTATTATTTTTTATTTTTTAGAAGAGGTGTTTCCGGAAGGCCTATATCATCTTCGGAAAAGAAATAAATCTGAAATATCAGACCTTATTAATATAGAATTAAACAAAATAAATAATTCAAATCCAAATGTTAACAAAATTAAAAGCAAGTTGAATACTTTACTCGCTTTGAATTTTGCTAACTCTGATCTCATCAAGAATTCAATATGGATGCCTCTATCCATTCCAGGTCCAACCGCTTCTTAAATTCGAGGACAGACGTACGGATAACTTAGGCTATTATTATATAGGGGATTCATAACCTTAGTTTTTTGAACGTTATATAATAATATAACGTTCATTAATTTTAACAGATTTCAAGTTCTGAAATTTCTTCGGGTTCAAGTTTTTATAATTAACAAATTAACTTCGAATGAATCTGTAAGGAATTTGAACCCACGACTCATGTGTGCCCTTCATGATATCGGTAAAATTGTCCCATTGAGCCCTTCCACCCGGCGTTCCTTAGGGGAAATAAGAAGCCGTCCGGCAAAGGGGGTCTGATAAGGTTTTTCGAAGGTGTCGCATGTTTGTTTTTTGCAGAGCCTCGGATGGATGTGCTCTTTTCGGAAGGGCTGAAGTTTCCAGACACGCCCCCCTCCCCCGAGGAAGGGAGAGAAGATCTGCAATAGAGCAGTTGGATTCGGGCCTGCGACTTGGAGATATCTCTCGTTTTCGACGTGAGAGAAATACGACGACGGTTGTATTTTGGACATGATACGCTCAGCCATATAATCTTGATAGAATGCGCCCAGAGACTCAGAAATATGTCATTTTGATGTTTCTTTAATTTTTCGTCAATTTTGTTTTGTAAATAAATTTGTGTTGTCCGTCCAAACTTTGGAGGATTTACTTAGTCTATGCATCTCATCGGCGATCTATGAACATTACTTACCTCAGTAAAGTAGGCGGGAAGGTCACATGCAAAAAATAACCAGAAACCATGCAAGAAACACCAGAACAGTGTGTTATTACAACGTGACCCCCGGAGTGGGATGGTTGTTCCAGAATCTTCTCAAAAATCATTCAAAAAAGTTAAATATTATCGTTTTTTGGCAGTTAAATCTAATGCCACTTTCACATTTATTTGCACTCCCATTATCACTCTCATATTATTAATTCGATGAAATTTCATTTACTCATTTATCCCAGCAAAACTTTCATTTAGTAAGATAAACCTTTCGATTAACTTCCGAGGCGAAGTTTTATCTCGACCTCATCGGCGAGTTCTTAACTCGATTCCTTCAAGATATCCATCATCCCCTGAGCGCCATCGGTCCCGATTTCGAAGCAAAATATATTACTTTCAACCTGCCATTACTCGCCACTCCCCTCGAAGTGTTTCTAAAAAAAGAGCCCTCAAAGAAACCCACCTTGCATCCTTTTCCATTAAGCGGTTCCATCAACAAACAAACGCCATTTCGCGAAAACAAAAATGATAACAAAGAGAGAAAAATTCCCCCACCTCCCCCCTTCAGAACCGGTCCGGAGAGGAAAAACAAATCTTGCAGTTCGGAAAGTAAAATTTTCCACTTCTTTGTCTTTTTTATTTCGTTCTTTTTTCTCTCTACCGGATCGGCGCTGGTGTTCTCCTGACCCACTGCAGAGCTCTCGGAGCAAGAGATTCTTCCTCCCAGACCTTAGTCCGCGTTTGAAGGGATAACTTCGCTGCTGCAGCCAGAAAGTGCTCTTGACAGGTGAGTGCTGGATTCATTCACTAGCGGCGCGTTTTTCGAAAAGGAAAACTCGGTATTTTATAATTGTAAGGTGATATTTTTGGTGATTGCGAGTGAACTTTTGCTCAATTATGTTTAAGGGAACATAGTACTTAATATATTCATATAGCAGCTTTTTTTTCATTTAATTAAAAAAAAATAAATATAAAGGTTTGGTCTTTTTAAAAAGATTTTTACGAGTTTTTTTTATAATGGTCTAACTTGAAAAATATATTTAGTTTTGTCCTTAATTTAAATAAGTATATTTTTTAATATAATATAAAAATATGCAGTATAGTATAAAAAATATTGCAGGATTCATACTGGGCTGGCAGGAGAAAATAAACAATACTATAAGAAACTATAGTAAGCATATAAGCACTAAAGCAGCTTTTTTTTTCATTTAATCAAAAAATAAAAAATTTTGCTCTTTATAGAAAGATTTTTTACGAGTTCGTTTATAAAGGCCTAACTTGAAAAAATATTTAGTTTTGCAATTTCAAATAGTATATTTTTTAATATAATATAAAAAATATGTAGGGTTCATACTGAGCTGGCAGTAGAAAGTAAAAAGTACTATCAGCAACTATAGTAAGCATATAAGCATTATAAATAACTATAAGTAAATATAAAAACACTGTAAGTAAGCACTATAGCAGCTTTTTTTTCATTTAATCAAAAAATAAAAAATTTTGCTCTTTGTAGAAAGATTTTTTACGAGTTGTTTTTAAAGGTGTAACTTGAAAAAATTATTTAGTTTTGTCATTTATTTCAAGTAGTATATTTTTTAATATAATATACAAAATATTCAGGATTCATACAGAGCTGTCATGAGAAAATAAAAAGTACTATAACAGACAACAGTAAGCATATAAGCACTAAAGTAACTATAAGTATATATAAAAACACTATAAGTAAGCACTATAACAGCTTTTTTTCATTTAATCAAAAAATAAAAAGGTTTGCTCTTTATAGAAAGATTTTTTGCAAGTTATTTTATAAAGGTTTAACTTGAAAAAATATTTAGCTTTGTCCCTCATTTCAAGTAGTATATTTTTTAATATAATATAAAAAATATACAGGGTTAATACAGAGCTGGTGGAGAAAATAAACAATACTATAAGCAACTATAGTAAGCATATAAGCACTATAAGTAACTATAAGTAAATATAAAAACATTATAAGTAAGCACTATAGCAGCTTTTTTCATTTAATAGAAAAAAAGAAATTGATCTTAATGGAAAGATTTTTACGAGTTCTTTTATAAAGGTCCAACTTGAAAAAATTATTTAGTTTTGTCATTTCAAGTAGTATATTTTTAAACATAATATAAAAAATATGCAGGGTTCATACTGAGCTGCAAGAGAAAGTAAAAAGTACTATAAGCAACTATATTAAGCATATAAGCACTATATGTAACTATAAGTAAATATAAAAACATTATAAGTAAGCACTACAGTTGCTTTTTTCCATTTAATCAAAAAATAAAAAGTTTTGTTCTTTATAGAAAGATTCTTTTACGAGTTCTTTTATAAAGGCCTAAGTTGAAAAAAATATTTAGTTTTATCACTCATTTCAAGTAATATATTTTTTAAATATAATACACAAAATATACAGGGTTTATACAGAGCTGGCAGGAGAAAATAAACAATACTATAAGCAACTACAGTAAGCATATAAGTCTTAAAAGTAACTATAAGTAAATATACAACACTATCAGTAAGCACTATAACAGTTTTTTTCATTTAATCAAAAAATAAAAAGTTTTGCTCTTTATAGAAAGATTTTTATGAGTTCTTTTATAAAGCTCTAACTAAAAAAAATATTTAAAGATTTTTTTTACGAATTTTTTTAAAGGTCTAACTCGAAAAATTTATTTAGTTTTGTCTTTCATTTCAAGTAGTATATTTTTAATATAATATAAAAAATATGCAGGGTTTACACTCAGCTGGCAGGAGAAAATAAAAAGCACTATAAGTTAAAAAAACTATTAGCACATTGTAGAAGTCTAGATTTACTTAATACATTCTATATTGTTATTTATTAATTTTATATCCTTTTTCTGCAATGCATTACGTAAGCAAACTTTTGTAATACATTTATTGGATTTTCAAATTTTACTGTATATATTATATTATAAATTATTTAAAATAACATATTTATTTACAATAATAAACAAAATACAAACCACACGAGAAAATAGATAAATTAACTTATTCGCAAAATAAGTTCTCTAATATGTATATCAGAAACTAAATTTTTATATCAAATCATCAGACCCGGTTCTGGAGTATTAGCCGCTTGCGTGCATGATTTCGCCGCTCCCTATAAATACAGTTTCCCAGTAGATTTCTAACTTAGCCTAATGCATAGAAGCATATTATTATGTATAATAAAAGACTCTATATCTTTGACTGAGGTTGAAAAAAGTAAAAAAGAAATGCATACATCATTTAAGTTTATAAAAATGTATATGATAAAACAAAAGAAACGAAATGCACTCATAAACTGCATACATTTTGCTTTTTTATTTGTCAGTACCAACAATATTTGGCAATTTTTACATAATTTATTTTAATTCCTAATATTACTATCTATCTAAATAAAGTAATAGCACAATTTAGCATGAAAATTACACATAATTACTAACATTTTACATATTTGGATTTTTATTAGCTGTCAGTGGTGATTTTTTAAAAGAAGACTTCTTAAAAATGACTTAACATATTACAAGTTAAAAATTTTAGTTGTCATATCTGATTTTTTTTAAAGAAAGATATGTTTAAAAATGACTTAATATATTACAAATGAATTTATTATTGAGGAAGTAATCGTTAAAACTAACCTAGGTTAGACAACAATTATTCCTAGATGCGAAAAGGCATAGAAAAAAAAGTTTTTTCACTAAATATTTTTAGCTAATTTTATTTTTCTAAAATAAAAAAAGCTTTATTTAGTATATTTTAATGTTTTTTATTCCACCAGCCAACTTAGAAATTTAACCGCTTTCGTGTACGCTCTGCACATCTACTAGATGTGGCCCTGCAAATTATAAATAAATAAGTTTTTCATACTGTAAACCTATAACTTCAAAGGTATCTGACATTTTAAAATTTAAAACTGCTAAGAAATCAGAAATTTAAAAATATACCCTTTATCATGCTGCATAATAAAATATACCGCTCGTATTAATATAATTGGGGTTCACAGAATGAAAAAGATAATTAGCTTCTATTAAGTTCTATAATTAGTTTCTAATTTAAAAATTTCGAAAGTTTTGTTGAAGGGAGGGGATTTTTATATTTTCACTCGGTACACATATTTTGAATATTTTAAAAGAAGTATTGTTTCACATAACAAGAGAAAATAATATTTTTAAACCCAGATTCTTATTAATGATATAGGACAAATTTTCTTCTAAACAGAGCAGAATATTTTATTTTATATTAGACAAAAAAATAGGTTGTTATAATGAAGACTTTTAAGCTTGAAATGTATTATATCCTTTAAAATATAACACTATGTCATTTTCATTTTCACTTTTAAACCGGTACGTGAAAAAAAAATAGTGGTATAGTGCTAGACTTTTTATCGAATAACCCACTTTAGATACACTAATAATGGCAGTTTTTTTTCTTAAATAAAATTTTGTGTGCTTTCGTATACTTATTTAATAATTTTCAGTGCAATATAAAGCAGTGTCTTTGGTAATGTAATTGTGATAATTATATTATTTCAGTGCTTGTAACTATCTAAACTTTTACTGGTGTAACTATGATTTAATACAGCCTCGCTATTTTTTCATTTTCATTTTCATCCATAAAAGAAATTCTGAAAAATACTTAAAAAAATACCAATATAGATCCAGAAATTTTTTTACGGGCTTCTTTTTGAATACCCTATTTCCTTCCCTTATAGACAAAACGATAACAGCAGCTTTAGTTTCGCTTTTTAAATAATTTCTGCTTTCGCATATTTATTCTATAATTTTCAATGCGTTATAAAACAATATCTTTAGAAATATAATTACATTATTTTACGGCTTGTAAATTTTTTTGCTTGCAATTTTTATTTTATTAATTTTTTTTTTACTTTTTGTAATTTTTTGCAATTTTGTAATTTAATTTTTTGTAGTTTTGTAATTTAATTTTTTATAATTTTTTTTTGTAATTCTTTTACTTGCATAAATAGGACAATACATCCTCACTTCGTTATCATTTACATTATTTTCCCGGTATATAAAAAAAAGGCTGATATAGAGGCAAAAAATTTTATTGTCTACTTTTTGAGTAACCCCCTTCTTTCCAGACAAATTATTAATAGCAACTTTTATTTTGATTTTTTTAAATAACATTTTGTGCGTTTGCATATATCTGTATATTTTGTATATTTGCATATTTTTAATGAATTATTAAACCGTTACCATACTATTTACTATCTTAACTAATTACATAATTATGGTAATTAAATTATCTTTGTACATCTATTTGTATCTAAACTTTTACCGGTGTAAATAGAAAATAACAGTTTCGTTTTGCTTCAATTTTCACTTTCATCCTGGAAGGTGAAAAACTATTGATACAGCGATAGAAAATTTTTACTGATTTCTTTTTGAATACAATTCTTCAGATAGCAACAACTTTGATTTTGATATTAAAGTATTGTTGCGCGCTATTGCATACAATTTCTATAACTTTCAATGGATTATAGAATAATGTTGTACAGTTTAAAATATACTTATAATAATTATACAGAGAGCTAAAATCATCCTAAAATCTTACTGAAAGAAGTAACTTAATTAGAAGCTTTTTATTTTATTTTATTTAGATAAGAATTTTTTGTGGTTTTAGAGTTTCATCTCCTTATATAACACTCTTAAACCATATTATTGTATTTATTTCTAAGCCATTTCATTTCTAGAATAGTAACCATTGGTTGAAGAAAATTTTAAGTTTAAGTAGTAAATCCCTTTTTGTTTAATTTGCTATGATTGAATAATATCACTACTTTTTTAACCTCTCAGCGGATGCGCTTTAATTTTTATTATTCAGGACCAGGTGGATTGTGTATATTTCAAACACGTGACTTTTTTTAGTTACACACTTATAAATGCAGATTTTTTCTACAATAATAGTAAGAGTCAAGATACGTAGGTAATTTTACAGATTGATTGTAGAAATTAAATTTTAATATATTTGCAAATGTATTAAAAAAATTAAAATGTACATTTAAAGCAAGTAATGATCAATTAAAGCAGTGGTTCATAATCTTTTCTGAATCACTGTCCCCTTTACAAGAAAAAAATATTCGAACGCCCTCTCATCTTCCATAGTATTTAATTATATTAAATATTAAAATATTGTTCCATATTATCTATATCTATTTTATCTGCTTATCTATTAAGAATCACAAAATAGAAATTACTCAAAACGGCCATCAAATGTAAAAATTATTTACGTAAAACTTCAAAATAAGCATGAAATCAGTAAAATAAAAATTAACGAGATGGTTGATGCTGGTGGAGCTTAACAATTTGTTAACGCCGGTTTCGTTTACATCATTCGTAAATCTCTACGTTCAGTGACGTTCCTTTGCTAAGACAGTCAATTTGCAACTGTTCTCAGCCCACGTTCAGGGAAATACGATAAGGAAATTGCAATTAAAATTTTTGTACTCTATTTGAGGGGTGACCAAACGGCAGCCCGTGGTGAAGTTCACGAAATTTATAATTGAAAAAAAAATATCGTATTTATTATGGTAAATACAGTGTTATTCAATTGATTTTATCCTAATAAATGCAATATTTTTTACTACGATTAATCAATCACTCAATTGATTTAGCCGAACGATGGCTGAATGGTAGGGATCTACCCCTCGCAACCGGAGTTTGTGGGTTCAAATCTATGCGGGCATCGATGTTCGTAGTTATTTAGGTTGGTTGCACTCACAGCGGATTTTTTACAGAGCGGAGAATTTACCATCGCCGATTAACGAGATCAACCAATCAAAGTTAATGATTTCGTCGAGCAGCTACGGTAAATTCTCCGGTAAAAAATCCGTTGTGTGTGCAACTAGCCTTAGAATCGGATGTAAGCAGTCGGCCTCTGTCTCATTATCCCGTGTAAGCATAACAGTAAAGTGTGGTGCTTCAAACCAAACCAAACTCAAGTGATTTATGATATTTTTTATCGATATCGTGTTTATTTTTATGATCTATTGACCGTTCTTTTGAATGCCTTATCCCCCCCCATTTGCCTCTTAACCGGCTTTCCACCACCTGGGTCGCTTCAACACCTACTAGGGCTGTATCACCCCGTAGGGAACCTATGAATTAAGGGAACAATACCACACACACAAAAAAAAGATTTATTGTTCTAATATAAGAAAATAAAAATAAGATAATCCTAGATTGACTAATAGTAGACTGAGAGACAAAATATTTCTTTGTGTATTAGCTTTCTCTAACTGTCATCGCTGTTTTCACATTTGAGAGTGTTGCTTGCAGGTACGTTAACTGCCCGTATGTTTTTCATTGATTCTAATGACCGTTTCCTGTTTGTCCGTCTCAAACCTGATGTTTCTAGTTTTAGAGCTGATTAGTGTTTATGTTTTTCTCCAGGAAGTAAAGGAGAATCGAGTCTTAAACTGCAATCATGGAAAATGATCTACTAAATTCGTTTTTAGCTACTTAAAATAAAGTAGCAATTCAGAGATGTTTCAAATATATAATCAAAGAATTAAAATTTTAAAATGCAGAAAATTTAGTTTAGGGATCATTATTAAAACTTCAAAATTTTTGATTTAATTTTTTTGTTTTTATGCTACAAGTTTTGATACCCTAACTTTTAATATACCTAATGTAAAACGACAGTTTTAGCGAATTAAATTATTTGCATCATGTGTCACGTTCGCATATAATTGAGACTTTAAAATCTTTAACCCAGATTGAATATTTTTTTAGTTTGTGTTCAACGATATCTTAGAAAATATTCTTAATTGTTTCAAGAAAATTTCTGTACTGATGCCAGTGCATATATACGACATATTTGCACTTCGGCTATAAGTTGACGCTTTTGCCGACTAAGAAACCTCGGCTTATCATATGTATTTAGCACATATCCTCTAGTTTTTATGTTGTTTTTTATAATTACTAATACATTACAGATTAACTATTAATTCAACTTTTTATTTACCAAACTACCGGTAAATGAAAAAATCGGTAAGCTTACAAACTGAATTTTACATGGCAAGTATTAACTCGAATGAAATGCTCACGAGCTCCTATTTTATTTCAGAAAAAATATGGAACAAAAATAGTTATATATATTTCTAGAAAAAACTACCGGTAAAGTATCAGTCAGAATATATTTAAATTTTCATCTACGGACTACCCACGAATGAAAAAGTCGGTAAGCTTACAAACTGAACTTTACATGGCAAGTATTAACTCGAATGAAATGCTCACGAGCTCCTATTTTATTTCAGAAAAAATATGGAACAAAAACTATTTATATATATTTCTAAAAAAAATTACTGGTAAATTATCAGTCAGAAGATATTTAAAGTTTCATCTACGGACTACCCATGAATGAAAAAGTCGGCAAATACACATATCCTAATCCAAACACCATCTCGACAAAGATCGATTTGAATGAATACTCATCAGCACGTATTCTATTTCAGAAAAGAAGTGGAACTAAATTGCCAGATGAATACGTCAGGTTATACTAGTCAATGCGTACATTATATTCCTTATTGAAAGGAAATTTCAAGAACGAGGTCATTCATTTAATGAACTTTAGTCTTCAATTGGTTCCAAAACTTTGTAAACACAATCTCAGTTAGGCACTTTTTCTAAAAATCTATTCAACTTATCTTTTGCAAATTGGGTTCAACAACAGAAATCGGGTCATTGAAAAATAATAAAAAGTATTTGGCCTGTCGGCGATAAAGAGTTAAACGTAATATTAGCGAAAAACTTCAGATACCAGAAAAAAAGTTTAAGACACAATTTTGTTATATTTCGTGTCACAGTATCTAAATCGTTCCTAATGTGCATTATTACAGAAGTACGTTATTTTTACAATTGTAAAAAAGTTCACATTGAGTATTTCTTAATGAAACAGGGAACCATTTCACCACATTTTTCTTTTAAACATTACTTTGTAATTGTTATGTTATATAGAACTCAAATTATAGCCTATTAAAAAAATAAATTCATTCATTTTAAATTTTTTAATTTTTAGTTGTTTTTAAATTTTTATTACTTTTTAAATTATCCATGGTTCTTCCAAAATATTAGTTGAGATTTGTTAAAGTCTTCAATATAAGGTCATGCTTGGATTTTCAGATATATCTAAAATTATACTTTGTAAAAAAAAAAAAAAAAAAAAAAAAAAAAAAAAAAAAAAACTTTTCATTCATCGTTAGTCGGTAAATGAAAATTTAAATATCTTCTGACTGATATTTTATCGGTAATTTTTTCTAGAAATATATATATAACTATTTTTGCTCCATATCTTTTCTGAAATAAAATAGGATCTCGTGAGCATTTCATTCGAGTTAATACTTGCCATGTAAACTTCAGTTTGTAAGCTTACCGACTTTTTCATTTACCGGTAGTTTGGTAAATGAAAATTTGAATAATAGTTAATCTGTAATATATTAGTAATTATAAAAAACAACATAAAAACTAGAGGATAGGTGCTAAATACATATAATGAGCCGAGGTTTCTTAGTCGGCAAAAGCTTCAACTTATAGCCGGAGGGTTGTAAGTTCGAGTCTCAAGCCGACCAAAGACCGTGTTCCCTATTGGTAGTTGCGGCATGTAAAATAAGTTCAATATTCCAATGTCTTACAAGTTCATAACAATACCTCTAGAGATAGTTGGCCAAGGATGGAGTTTTATGTTTGGCCACTGCTTCCAAATTATGAGAACCCACTCTGAGCTGAAAGTTGTTCTTTCACCCTAGCAGTAATCTTCAAAATGAAAAGCGCAACCCTTCGACTTAAATCGAGTAGCCTCCGGCTTACGAGCTTGGAATGTCTAAGTACCATTAAAAACAACAAATATGTATATAACAATGTTTGGTTTGTGTGTCTTTATGTTAAAAACTAAATGTGGAAGAGTAAAATGTAAATGTTTAGATACAGACAAAATATTCATCGATAAATTTAATCAATTTATAAAATATCAATGAGAAATAAAAAAATCTCTAAAATTAAAAGTATAGGCATAAAAATTAATGAAGATAAAAAAGATATTTTTTCATAAATTAGGACTAAAAAAATTAAATTCGTAAAAATATAAATTATTAAGATTAATAATAAATTTGTTTAAAGATTTAGAACTCAGATGTTGTTTTCAGATTGCCTTCAGATATGGGACGCATTCTCTGATAAAGTAACTTGTAAATAATGTACATAGCCACAAAATAATAACTTACGAAAAAGTGTCATTTTTCATGTATTGAAGATGAACGGTTGCTCTAACCGGAATATCTAGATGCTATAAAAATGCCCTGAGCTATATTAGGCTAAAGGCCTTATCACATATCAACATGGGCACGTTGAAAAACAATGAGTTCAGCTTATGAATCCTTTTTTCGGATTAGAAAAGCGTGGATTTCTCCTGTGATAGCGAAAAACTTTTAACTGATTAATTTTTGTTCAGGTATGAGAAGGACTTTAAACAACTAAAAGTTCTTCACTAGTACACGAAAAATCTTCGCCTTCTTCATCGGAAAAGGACTTAAAATACTGAATCTGTGGTATTTTCAATATGTACAGGTTCACGTGTGGTAAGACCATAACTTTACCAGAATATGATACGATAAAACATATGAACTGACGTTTACATGCATTACAAATAATGTTCATAAAATCTTTATCTTTCCTATTTGGGAGAAATGCAGTACTCTGGAAGTCTCCAGCTATGCTGCTGTATACCTCATGGTTTGGTTTGGTTTGGAGCGCTACGGTTTACTGTTTTGCACACGAGGGCTAATGAGACCGGGACCTACTGCTTAAAGCCGATTCCGAACGGCTACGAACATCCATGCCATAGCGGGACTCGAACCCACGAACTCCGGACGATCAGCGCCCTAACCAATTGGCCAGCGTTCAGCGTATACCTCATGGAACTTTAAGTTAAGATCAACAGGCATATCACGACTCACTTTCCTTATAAATAAATTTTTGATGCCTTAACAAAAGTAATGGTGATGTTGTATGATTATGATTGTTGATCTTAGTGGACATACCTCTCCAAACTTATAATCAATATAATGAAATAATTCAAATCATTTTAAAATAAAAAAAAGTTCTATTCAATGTAGATTGAAATTTTTAGAATTTCTTAAATAACACTCTATTAAACAATAATTTAGTTTTGGCAAAGCAAGCAGTAAAACTTTTTCAAAGCAACTTAAAAATATTCGTTAAATGAAAAAAAAAAAAACTGAAATTCATTGGCCCGTTTTATAGCCTTAAAATATGACCCTTGTTGCAAAAAGTAGACAGTAGCATTCCAAACCAAATCTTAAAATATGAATATTAAAAGTTTTATTTTAATGTTAAAAGGTAAATAAGACAACTGTTATATTTTGTACACCTAAAATTTTAGAGAGGTCTAATCTTTTAAAATTTTAAAAAATCTAAAAACTCATAAGAAGTTGAAATTTAAAATAAATTAGACTTTATCATGCTTTACAATAAAATATATCGCTTGTATTACTGATTTTCTATTTGGAAATTTTCCGCAAATATTTTGATGGTTTGCCGGTAAGCCAGTTTACTTTTGTTACAAATACCTTTATTACCATAATGTGTATGCTTAAAATAAATTAACTTCCTATTTTATTGCTTTTATTATATTAATTCAAATGATAATTAAATTTATCAGCTTTGCTAAAATAAGTAAAAGAATATTTAAATTAAACAAGATATTTTCAAACCTTGGTAAGCCCGATAGTAAATTTAAATTTATATTCTCGTTGTGATTTCTTCTATACCAAGATGAATAGTTTTATTCATGTGATCATACATACACGTTTGAAATACATGGTATCATAAAAACAACGTATCATAAACCGAGCACGTAATTAAGAGAACGTACGTGGAATTATTTCCATTGAATTGAGCCTTAACTTGATTAACTTTCCGTTACATTCATTTTTACAACAAAAGAAGTATTAAGTTCACATTACTTACTGATGAAAGTAAAGCAATTGTATGCATTTTCTAAACGTGTTTGTGTACTATTCATAAAATAAGAATGATATGATTGCAAATAAAACAGTAATAGATCCGGAGTACTTAATAAAGTTAAGGTAAACAAATAAAAACATATTCAGATGAGTTTTGTTCTATTGTATTGTTGTATTTACTGGTTATATTGTCGTATCAATGAGCATTATAAGCCTATATCCATTAAGTATATCAAAGTAATGGAATCTTTATACCATTTCTTCTAATGAACTTAATTTGAGGACGATCGCTCGCTCTTTTACTCACTCTCTCTTTCTTTCTTGTATACCCCCCCCCATCCACACGCGCACAAACGAGCGCGGGAGTGTGTGTTATTAAAACTAGAATCAGGTTCATCGGCTTGAGATGGCCTCGAGATTAGTACGATGTTGTTGTTGTAGTTTCTTAAGTTACATGGACTAGCCACGCTTGTGAGCCGGAGGCTACTCGATCTAAGGCGAAGAGTTGTGTTGTTTGTTTTGAAGAGTGAAAGAACAGCTTTTACCTCAAAATGGGTCCTTGTAAATTGGAAGTAGGGACCAAACATATAACTACCTCAGGCTTGTCCTGGCATATGTAGATGTATCGTTTAAACTTGGAAGACATAATGATCACAAACCTATTTTACGTGCACCAGATGCCGTTAGAGAAAACGGCGGTCGTTGCCGGCTCAGTCCTCGAACTCATAAACCTTTGGGTATGAGCTGACGATTTTTGAGACTTAGCTACTGCAGCTTTGGTGTTTAGCTTGCTGAATTAAAATCCTTGAGATCTGTGTTCGTCTGGTTATATGCCCGAAATATCATTTTGTATAAATGCAGAATGTGCTGGTTAAATCTATAGGTCCGGATGTCCTCTTGCAGGGAAGTCGGCAGTAGAGAGGGGCTCATGGAATTAGGCTAACCCTTTTCTTTCAGAGTATAATCAAAGTTGAATAATACTTAAGTTTTACCCTGGATGTTTTGCTTTAGCGATGGAAGAGGGCCTATCGTAGGTTCCTACATTAACCCATCCACTGACCACTCTCCTTACTATTTCTCCTTTCAAAGCAGTCACCCCTTTTGTTAATTCTAGACGGAATTTTCCATGCTATTTAAAAGCTGACCGTTTAAAAGTTGCCAAACTACTTTTATGTTATTTTCCCTGCCAGGTGAAGGAGTACCATTACACAAAATTGCTTTTTTTTTTTTTAAATTATAATTCCTTTATGATTATTCTTTTTCTCAGAAATGTTTCTAAAATATTATACAGACAGAAAATAGTACAAATAAAAAAAATGAAATTTTCAAAAAATAATTTTAAAATTTAAATGCATTTTATATTTGATTTAAAACTTCCCCAACGAACACCTCGGCTTTAAGCTGTAGGTCCCGGTTTCATTAGCCCTCGTGTTGCAAAAAGTAGACCGTAGCACTCCGAACCACAAATCAACGAAAACCTCTATTTTATAGACACTTTTACACATGCAGTCTTAATCTGATTTATTTGCTTTTGAATAATAGCATAAATTTTAACCGAATAAAATTTAATAACAGGCTTTTCTGTACTCCATGAAAAAGAAAGAAACTTTCGTTGAAGAATACACCAAGGGAAAAATTGAGATTCTTAGAATTGTTCGTCCTTATGAATTACGATTACTGTTAGTCATGGTGATTAATGAAAGGATGCTACTCTATAAATCTATACTGACGAAGCATTTTTTATTACTATGATAATAATTAGGACCTTCTAATGCTAATTCAGGGTACAGAATAATACGAAAATACGAATGAGAGAATACGAGAATAGTCATTGCAAACTTGGCAATGAGACGCTTCCTTTTTTCTCTTCTTCAGATTTTGCACGATATACAAAGAAACACACAAAAATAATTTTCAGACTATGTTTCAATAATGGTGTAGGCTGACCCATTGCCGAATGGGCAAGGCTTCGCTGTTCGGTACTAGAGTTCGTGTGTTCGATTCTAGTATCTGGCATGGACATTCGTAACCAATCGGAATCGACTTTAAGCAGTTAGTCCTGGTCTCATTTGCTCTAGTGTAGCTGAAAAGAAGAGTAAAACCACAGTGTTCCAAATAAAATCAAAAATTAAAAGAAGTTTAAAAGATGAGTACAGATTTAAATGTACTCACACATACGTATGCAATATATACATAACGTTACATACGTAGGCAAGTATGTACTTGTGTGTAAAGGGCTATAGTACCTTTCGAGCTGAAAAGTCTTCATAATAAAACCTATTTACAATTCAACAAAAAATAAAAAGTTATATTAAGTTTGGAAGGCAGTTTTTCCCAGATCATATAAAAAATCGTTAATAAAGGATCATATAAATAAAGGTTTAACTTTATAAAATTATTTATTTTTGCTATATGAAGCAATACATTAAAAAATATAATCTATATATACTAAATGAAAACAGTAGTAACCCATTTATCAGTACAATAACTTTTAAAATTTGAAAGCTAATTTTTAATATCAGATATAATCTATTTTTTATATTTCATGAAACCCAATTAGAATGATGCTAGCAATATATTTTATCTTAAGTTTGATTCATTCTAAATATTCAACTTCTTATCAGTTTTTAGACTTTTAAAATTTTAAAATATTAGACATATTCAATATTTTAGGTATACAAAAAACCCCAGCTGTTTTATTTCAAATTTATATAAAAAATTAACTTATAATATACTTGTTTTTAAAGCTATAAAATGAGCAAATGAATTTTTATGTTGTTTTGAAAAATTGTACTGCTTGGCTTGACAAAACTATATTATTGTTTAATAGTTCGAACGTTATTAAAAGTCTTGTAAAATTTTCAATTTAAATTGATTAGAACTTTTTATTTTATAATGATTTAAATAATCGCTGTCATCATATTGATTAGAAGTCTGGAGAGGTATGTACCCCTAAGGTCAACGAGCACATATCACCATAATCTTTGTTAAGGCGTCAAAAATTTAATCACAAGGAAAGTGAGTCGAGATATACCTGTTGATCTTAACTTAAAGCGACATGAGCAACACAGAAACGTAGCTGGAGACTTCCAGAGGAGTGCATTTCTCGCATATTGGATAGATAAATCATATGAACTGAGTGAAAGGTGAATGACCTAGAGTTTGATAGACATGTCGGATAGCTTTAATAATGTGTTAGTCGAAAGCTCCAGATTGTTTGAGACACGTCCCATTTTACAAAGGGAGAACTTTAGAAAAGGAGAAGGGAAAAAGTATCCCAGGATGCATTTGGCTAATTTGGCTATTATGTCTTATCAAAAGGATGCAGAAGATACTTTAGATGAATAAATGGAATTTATGGCTACAGCTATTCTTGCTTGTATCGTTTGCGAGATCTAAATAGGTCAGACTAGCAACTTTCCCTTTAAACCCAATTGATTTCGGGGATGGTTGAACAAGACGATGTGTTCTACAGTTTCTTTATAGACCCCTCCACACTATGGTCCACTGTAAGCCATTACCACTGTGTGGATGGGGTAGGACGTATTTGGTTGAGGGTGGCAGACGATAAAATGGTCTTGGCATAGGATGGCTTCGGAAGCGGTTTTTCTCCAAACATC
Source organism: Pardosa pseudoannulata (assembly GCA_032207245.1). Classification (NCBI taxonomy): domain Eukaryota; kingdom Metazoa; phylum Arthropoda; class Arachnida; order Araneae; family Lycosidae; genus Pardosa; species Pardosa pseudoannulata. The sequence continues at coordinate 190,442,178 of CM063498.1, forward strand.
AAAGACAGCTAGCATGCGCTACTAAAATGAGTAGTAGATAGAGGGTGCATCCATGCGCCTGGCTCATTTAGTGGCCCTCTGTGTGAATGCAACCCGTGAACCATCATAGCATGGTCGTTATCAGGGCCAGTATTCCAGTGGTCAAAAATGGCCATAGTATGGAGAAGGCATTAAATGTATTATGTACCTTAAGGTCAACGAGAACACATCTCCTTAATTTTTGTTAAGGAACCAAAATTTTATTCACATACAAATAAGTCGATATTTATTTAAAACGATATACCTGTTGATTTAGAGTTATAGCAACATGAGCTGTACAACATATCACCATAATCTTTATTAAGGCGTCAAAAATTTAATCACAAGGAAGGTGAGCCGAGATATGCCTGTTGATCTTAACTTAATGCGACATGAGTTACACAGCAACGTAGCTGGAGACTTCCAAAAGACAGTATTTTTCTCATATTGGAGAGATAGATCTTATGGACTGAGTTAAAGGTGACTGACCTAAAGTTTGATAAACATGTCGAGTAGCTTTTATAATTTGTTAGTCGGAAACTCCAGATTGTTTCAGACACGTCCCATTTTACAAAGTGGAAAGAAACTTTAGAAACAGAGAGGTGAAGGTATCCCAGGATGTGTTTGGACAATTTGACTATTATGTTTCCTCAAATGGGCGCAGAACATACTTTCTTGAATAAATGGATTTTATAGTTACAGCAATTTCTGCGTGTATCTTTTGCGAGATTCAAATAGGTCAGACTGGCAATTTCCCCTTTAAATGCATTTCATTTCGGGGAGATTTTGACACGACAATGTGACAGACCGTTTCTTTTTTTTATAAAAATGTCGAGTAGATTTTATAATTTGTTAGTCGGAAACTCCAGACTGTTTCAGTCACGTCCCATTTTGCAAAGTGGAAACTTTAGAAAAGGAGAAGGGAAAGGTATCTCAGGATGTCTTTGGATAATTTGACTATTATGTTTCATCAAATGGATGCAGAACATTCTTTATATGAATAAGTGGATTTTATAGTTACAGCAATTTCTGCGTGTATCTTTTGCGAGATTCAAATAGGTCAGACTAGCAATTTCCCCTTTAAATGAATTTGATTTCGGGGAAAGTTTAACAAGACAATGTGACAGACCGTTTCTTTTTTTTTTTTGATAAACATATCGAGTAGCTTTTATGATTTGTTAGTCGGAAACTCCAGACTTTTTCAGACACATCCCAATTTACAAAGTGGAAAAAGAGAGGAGAAGAGTATCCCAGGATGTGTTTGGATAATTTGACTATTATGTTTCATCAAATGGATGCAGAACATACTTTAGATGAATAAACGGATTTTATAGTTACAGCAATTTCTGCGTGTATCTTTTGCGAGATTCAAATAGGTCAGACTGGCAATTTCCCCTTTAAATGCATTTGATTTCGGGGAGAGTTTAACACGACAATGTGACAGACCGTTTCTTTTTTTCCCATCATTGGCAGATGTCAATCGCTTTTCGTCCACGGAAGTAGCAGTTTTGTAACACACATTTTTCGACACATATCTCGTCGGTCAGTGTTTCTGTGCGCCCTCAGCCGTGACGGGGTGGTGAAGGCCATCCCAGTCCTTCGCAGTTTCGCAAATGCAGCTCTGTTTGATGCCTGTTGATAAAGCGGATGAATTTCCTGCAATCTTTGGATTAACCAGGTGCCAACAAACGGACAACATCGGCGACACCGATACCCGTGGGGTAATTCCCGTACGAGAAAAAAAAAAGGAACAGAATGGTCCGGTCCCATTGTTGCATTCCTTCGACGACATCGGGTTGTGTCGCATGAGAGAAAAATTGGAACGTTATGGGCATTGTCTGGCGGTACAATTAATGTGAAATTTCGGCGCTTTGTATCGTTTTTACTGCTTGCGGTACTCTAGGTTTTTTGACCTCCAGAGTTCGGAAAAAAGTAATAGAACAGAATTAGGTTTGGTGCATTGCATCGGTTTTAGTGCTTTTGTTGCTTTCGGTTTTTGATCTGTATGGTTAGGAAAAATTTTATTGGGAGAAATTTGATACAATTTCCCCCTTGAGAATTTCTGTATCTATAAATAATATTTTTGAATAGATATTTTTAGTAAATACAGTGAAATCTGGATACAGCCTATAACGGTAAACTTTTGCATAAAAATACTTCCTTTGGTCCCTCGAAAATTCTTTATTAAATCAATATAATCTTTATTTATTTACTAAATTCCGTAAAATCTGTCTACAACGGTACAGTCTATAACGATAAACCTGTCCATAACGATATTTTCTTCGGTTCCGTGAAGGACCGATTCACGGAACAAATTCATTCTATATTCATTAATCTCTTCCTTTGGTCCCACGAAAATTCTTTATTAAATCAATATAATCTTTATTTATTTACTAAATACCGTAAAATCTGTCTACAACGGTACAGTCTATAAACTTGTCTACAATGATATTTTCTTCGGTTCCGTGAAGGACGGATTCATGGAACATATTCATTCTATATTCCTTATTCTCTTTATTCATTCTATATATTCTTTATTCATTCAAAGCAAAATCTTCATTAAGTAGTTTTACTGAGTCATAAATATCTACAATTTTAATTAAAGTTCAAATAGGTCTCTATATACAATTTAAATTATTACTTGCACAATATAGACATAAACATTGGATGAGCAAATATTCAAAATCTCTATAACGATATCCTGTCCATAACAGTATTTTTCTATATCCCTTCAGTATCTTTACAGATACGTTATATTTTATTACTATAAACTAAACTTTTTCTCAGATAAAACTTTGATATTTATTTAAAATATATGATAATGCAAAAGTATCATTGAATAAGTAGTTATACTTATTTTTGAACAATCAACATATTAATATAAATTTCTGCGAAGCGTTTCAAATTACTATGATTTTCAATCCAAATTGTATTGCATATGTGAATAAAATTTGCTCTTGAAATTTGAAGAAGCATTCCAAATTTATTTTTATGATAATGCATATTGTTTTTTTCCCTGTTCTCTGTTTTCTGACATCATAATGGTATATTTTACATTTGAAGATGATAGATTATGTAAATTATGATTCCCAAGCAATAAATAATAAGTATTAAATAATTCAAATCATATTGTTTAGTATTACAGTTTGATTCTAGAAAAAAAAATTGACTCCCTCTCTTACGATGATTTTATGATTTTTTTTCCCTGTTTAGAGCGATCGGCTGTACTTAAAGGATTAATGAGTAAATTTTATATTACATTGTTTATAACGGATGAAAGTCAGTTTAAGAAAGGTCAAATAAATGTAATTTTTCTTTGTTTTTGATCAGAATTTAATGAATGTCACCAATGCTTCTTTTTAATCTGTAAACGATCAAATAAATGTAATTTTTCTTTGTTTTTGATCAGAATTTAATGAATGTCACCAATGCTTCTTTTTAATCTGTAAATTTTCTTCGAACAAAATGTGGCGTCCTTGACTGGATTCTTTAATAATTTATCTCACATATGATGTTATTCAAAAGAATGCTGCAGTTGAGTTTTGAGAATGATAAAAATTTTACAGTTAAGTATGAAGTGAGAGCACTAAAAATATCTCCTTAAAATGTCTTAATTTTTCTTTATGTTTTTATTTTGTGCTTTATAAGTTACTCCAACTTGTACTCAAAAATCCCCATCACTTCTCTGAATAAGGAACTTTATTAATCTCGTCCACTCTAAAAACTTTGAAACTATTTATCGTCATTAAAAATTGAATAATAATTTAAATTTTTAAACTTTTTGTTCAAATGATTGCTCCAGTTGAGTTTGGATTTGTTTTCTTTTGATTTGGCAGTACTACGATTTACTATTTTGCTATACTAAGGCTAATGTGACAGGTACTTCTTAAAGCCTCAATGAACGGCTACAAACTTCCTTGCCAGAAGCAGGATTCCGAACCCAACCATTCTGCCCTAACGAATACCGAAAGGAGGATTCGAAAACACGAACTCCATATTTAAACCCTATCACTACGGCAATACCGAATCCCAGAAGGAGGATTCGAACCCAAGAACTCCCTTTTTGAGCCTTATCACATTGGCCCTTTGGAATGCCAGACGGAGGATTCGAACCCACGAACTCCAATGTTGAACCCTACCACTCCGGCCCTACCGAATGCCAGAAGGAGGATTCGAACCCACGAATTCCATCTTTGAACCTTACCCTTTCGGCCCCACCGATTACTAGAAGGAGGATTCGAACCCACAAATTCCATTTTAGAACCTTACCCCTTCGGCCGCACCGATTGCCAGAAGGAGAATTCGAACCCACGAACTCCATTTTAGAACCTTACCCCTTCGGCCCCACCGATTGCCGGAAGGAGGATTCGAACCCACGAACTCCATTTTAGAACCTTACCCCTTCGGCCCCACCGATTGCCAGAAGGAGGATCCGAACCCACGAACTCCATTTTAGAACCTTACCCCTTCGGTTTCAAATATGATATAAATTCTCTGACAGTTATGTATGCAGTAAGTTAGAACGCTCAAAAATGTTATATAAAAATGCATTAGTTTGATCTGGTTTGGAGCGCTACGGCCTACTATTTTGTTACACGAGGGCTAATGTAACCGGTACCTACTGCTTAACACCGATTCTGAACGGATACGAACATCCATGTCAGCAGCGGGAATCGTATCCGCGGACTCTTGCTCCGAAGAGTATCTCCTTACCATTAAAAGTGCATAAATATTACTGTATGTTTTTAATGCGACATAAATTGTAATTGTACCCATAAGTCCTCATTTCCCTAAATGATGAGTTTTATTTATCACGTCCGCTCTTTTTTCCCCGCTCTGTTTCCGAATACATTTAACAAATTAAATAAAACTAGCAGCTTTGATAACGTGCCCTGATATGCAAGCATATTGTATTCACATTCCACTCTAAACTAGAGATAATGATATAAATCGTCGAGCCGTAAAATATAAAATAGTAAAAATAAAAAACGGTTTATTCTTTTATTCTTATATTGTTGCAGACATACGTTTGAGGAAAGCACTATAAATTGTTTAAAGTAGCTTTTCCGTTCCAAAATGAAAATCGCTTACGAGATCTCAGACATAATGTCCTAAGTTTCCGGGAAATAACGCGGGTAGAAATTTTAAGCTTATCATTTCCTTATATTTGTCAACACCTTCTTTCGTGATGCCAAAATCCATTTCCTTTTAGCTACACTTTTAGCTTTTATAATTCCGAGCTCATTGTTGATTTAATCGCTCTGTTGCGACTTACATATATATCTCTATTCTTAAATTGTATCAAGAAACATGGCAGAATGTGGCACCATTAACGACATACAAAGTGAGATAATGCAAATTAAATTGTCGGAGTGATAACTTTTTTATTCACGTGCGCAAACTAAATCTGACGTGTGATGAAAAAGTGAGGAGCTTTATTTGATTAAGGGGGTCCTGTACTTTTTAACTATCGCGAAAGTCGGCACAATCAAGCGTATTTTTTAATCCTTTATAGTAGGGATGGCTAAATTGTGACATGTCAGTAAAATTTTGTTGCCCGCCTTAGGTTTTACGAAATGTATAATTGAAACAAATATTGCATTTATTATAGTAAATTGAATATTATTCGTTTTATTTATTTGCTACTATTATAAATATTTATGCACAAGTATAACCCTTTAAAGGACACTAATATAAATTTCATAGGATTTAATGATATTTGTATATAAATGTTACTATGAACCTTATAAATGTAAAATGCATGAAAAAAATGTGTATTTATTGGGAGGAAGAAAATTTAGAGGGCTGTTGAATAGCAAAACCGTCCCTTTGTACTATGTGAAAATAATACATTCTTTTAAATTTTTATTAAGGCGGGAGTACAATGAATAATTATCATTAAAAGTGTATAATAATAAAATAGCTCAACAGTTTTTAAGTGTTATTTGGATAAATATAGGTATTTTGGGTCGCAAGGAATATAAATTGAATTCTGAATTTTGTGGGGAAAGCAAGTTTAAAAATGCATATTTCAAATGGAAAAATGAATAAAGTGTAGTGCTTTTTTATCTGCTGTAAGTTTAAAAAGTCATAAACATAGAAAATTACAAAAAAATTCATTCATATGTCTTTAAAAAGAAGAAAAAAGAAACTTTTAACAGGTGGATTCTCTGCAAAACCATCGTTCGTTAAAGGGATAAATCTTTAACAGTTCTATTGTTTATTTATG
>CM063498.1:190453424-190480924 GCA_032207245.1 Pardosa pseudoannulata
CTTCCTTTTGCTTTCCCTGTTTTAACCCCTAACTTAAATTGATCACTTGGGTTACAGATTACGCCCTCAGAAAAGGGGTCTAACCAATTATAACTCCACATTGCCCTGGTGAACAATTTAGGAAATTCCCAAACAAAAAGGAGATGTACTCTATCGGAGGCAGATTTTCCTATGGATTTTCCCACATATTTTGACTGAGATGTTGACCCAGGTGTTAAGGGCCTTTTACTTCATGCTAGCTGACCCCTCAGTTTGCCCTGTCCCTATGATGAAGTGGGAACCCATCCTCAAAAGTTCTGTTAATAAGGGTCATTAACTAAAACGGTGTCATTTTTATGGAACATGACTGCAACCACCCATCGTGAAGTTCGTCTTACCACACACACACATATATATATATATATATATGCATATCATATATATATTTTGGTTGTATATTTAGATTGTTAGATATTAATAAAGTATAAACATATAATTTATTAAAATGTATAGTTACTATTTATTTTTAATTCTAATATATACGTGTGTCTGTGTTTGCATACACACAGACACAGATATATGTATATACATACATACATGTATATTCACACAGATAGATCAGTATTTATAGACTTTTAAAGACATTTTCATGGCTTGGGCTCTAAATGAAACCAACGGGCGTTTTAGTGTTAAATGTTATTTGTTCTTTATTCTGTGGGAGGGAAGAATTTCTGCTTTACTCCCTCCCCTGTGGAATTTTATGGTATTATATAATGTTATATAATAAAATATTAAAAATATATGACATAACTGATATTGGATCTATTAATGGTACCAAGTTTAAGTGTTGGGTATTTTGAATGGGGAATTTAACATGGTTTTTATATGATTACGAGGATATATACTGTCTGTTCCATAAGAGCGTGTCGCTCATAACTTCGTCAATAGATAGCGCTCAGATACCGGCTTAATTGCACGTGTTCTTCAAACATTAGAGAAGAATGCTTTATGGTTCAATTCTTTATTCGATTTGTTTTCTTGTGTTTAAATCAACAATTCCAAAATGAGTGCCGCGTTTTGAAGCAGTATTTCTGTGTAGCGATCCAAAATGACCAAAAATGTCTTGTGCAGCTGCAGCCCGGTACATGAGAAAGTCGGAGTCGTTCGTCAAGAAGTAGGTAGCGCGTTATAAAGCAATACAAAATGTTGATTACCTACCGGAACGGGGTAAACGGCGCTCAACGTCAAAATCAAATAATAAAGGGATTCTTGCATAATCGATAATAATGGGGACTGGACAACTTATTAGGTGAAATGCATTTCAGTTTAATATGTATACTACGCTGTACACATGTGTTTTTAACTAATTCGTTCGTATTTTCAGAGAAATAGACAACACGCTCTTATGGAAAGACTGTATATAAATCATATACTGTGATATATTACGCATTGTTTTGAATCTCCAGACAACAGCCTAACAGGTCCCATAATTTATAATGTAACACTTCTTTCTAGAGGTATTTAAAAATTTCGTGTAGGAGTTCAAGAAATGGGTTCTTTCTAATGTCAAACAAACCATGTCACTTCATTCCTTTTCGGTATAAATCACCTACTTGTTTCCAGCAGACTTCGGAAAAACAATTGAAAAACCTTCATTCTTTCCTGGAGGCATTTACCTGTTCCAGTACGAGAGATTCTCTCCCTTTCAAATAAATCACATTAATCTGCGTAGAAAGTTACACCTCGCTGTTTCTGAATAGCTGAATTTATATTTCTGTGTATTCACTTGTTTTATGTGTTTTTCTTTTCTCTAGTGGAATATGTGTTGCCAATATTTAATAATGTCACATTCATATTTATGGCGTTCTTTGGCTGAGCAATAAAATACATTGAACGAAAAGCATGAAAACTGTCAAAACGCTGTAGTGTGAATAAAACCTTAACATTTGTACGGTTTAATCATAGAGAAACTCTGAATGTTGCCATCAAAATGGCTGAAATAGGGTACCAATAAATTTTAGAAGGCATGCATTTTCAGGCGGTAAACGAGCAATTGTTCTTCGTGACAAGGATATAGTATTTAATGTAAAAGAAAGTGTAGAAAAGGCAAGAATTCAGCATTTGCATTAATCCAACGGTTAATATTTTCGAAGAAAGTGTAATAGGAAGTAACTCATCGAGTGTGAACAAACGAAATTCTGCCTCCCTCCAACTTGTAACAAAAAGTCTAAATTTAACATATTTTTATTTTATTTTATTTGTTTTTTCAGGAACAATTTTATTAATAATTTTTATATGCACTCCCCTAAAGTAAACGTTAGTTGCTAAACAAATGTTCTCGCTAAACTGCCCTTTGTCTGATATTTATCAATCAAATAGTCTATGAATGACAACCAACTTTTAGAAATAACAGAGTACTAACACCAAACAAACTGAACCACGAACTGTTCACTACTCTACATGTATATTGGATAATGTAAATAACAGAGCACTAGCACAAAACAAATAGATCCACGAAATGTCTACTACTCAAATGTCTACTAACACAATACTAACACCAAACAAACTGAACCACGAACTGTTCACTACTCTACGAGTATATTGGATAATATAAAATAACAAAGTACTAGCACTAAACAAATAGATCCACTAAATGTCTACTATTCAAATGTCCCTAACACAATAATAACACCAAACAAACTGAACCACGAACTGTTCACTACTCCTCTTGTATATTGGATAATGTAAAATAACAGAGCACTAGCAGAAAACAAATAGATCCACGAAATGTCTACTACTCAAATGTCTGCTAACACAATACTAACACCAAACAAACTGAACCATGAACTGTTCACTACTCTACGACTATATTGGATAATATAAAATAACAAAGTACTAGCATTAAACAAATAGATCCACTAAATGTCTACTATTCAAATGTCCCCTAACACAATACTAACACCAAACAAACTGAACCACGAACTGTTCACTACTCTACGAGTATATTGGATAATATAAAATAACAAAGTACTAGCACTAAACAAATAGATCCACTAAATGTCTACTATTCAAATGTCCCCTAACACAATACTAACATCAAACAAACTGAACCACGAACTTTTCACTACTCTACGTGTATATTGGATAATGTAAATAACAGAGCACTAGCACAAAACAAATAGATCCACGAAATGTCTACTACTCAAATGTCTGCTAACACAATACTAACACCAAACAAACTGAACCACGAACTGTTCACTACTCTACGAGTATATTGGATAATATAAAATAACAAAGTACTAGCACTAAACAAATAGATCCACTAAATGTCTACTATTCAAATGTCCCCTAACACAATACTAACACCAAGCAAACTGAACCACGAACTGTTCACTACTCCTCTTGTATATTGGATAATGTAAAATAACAGAGTACTAGCTCTAAACAAATAGATCTACGAAATGTCTACTACTCAAATGTCTCCTAACACAATACTAACATCAAACAAACTGAACCACGAACTGTTCACTACTCTACTTGTATAATGGATAATGTAAAATAACAGAGTAATAGCACTAAACAAATAGAGCCAACAAATGTCTACTACTCCACGGATAGATAGTTTGATGTGAAATAACAAAAAACTAGCACTAAATAGAACTTTGAATTGCTCACTACTACACGAGTAGACTGGTTAGTGTAAATTAGCTCATTTCTAGACATTTTGAGCTGGCGCTATATTCATATCGTTATCTGACCACAATACAGAATATCTATCTATATAACATTTCATTTTTGACATCTAACTACGTCATTCTCTAGTGATTTTTAACACTTTTATTAATCATTTTTATATGCACTCCCTCTAAAGTAAACGTTAGTTGCTAAACAAATGTCTGTGCTACACTGCCCTTTGTCTGATATTTATCAGTCAAATAGTCTATGGATGACAACCAACTTTTAGAAATAACACAATACTAACATCAAACAAACCGAATCACGAACTTTTCACTACTCTACATGTATATTGAATTATGTAAAATAACAGAGTACTAGCACTAAAAAAATAGATCCACGAAATGTCTACTACTCAAATGTCTACTAACACAATACTAACACCAAACAAACCGAACCACGGACTATTCACTACTCTACGTGTATATTGGATAATGTAAAATAACAAAGTACTAGCACTAAACAAATAGATCCACGAAATGTCTACTACTCCACGGATAAATAGGATAGTGTAAAATAACAGAGAACTAACACTAAATAGAACTTCGAATTGTTCACTACTACACGATAAAATAGGTTAGTGTAAATTAGCTCATTTCCAGAGATTTTGAGCTCGCGCCACATTCATTATATTATCTGACCACAATATAGAATGTTGTCTGTCTATATAACATTTCATTTCTGACATCTAACTACGTCATTCTCTAGTGATTTTTGAATTTCTGTAGAAACGACTGAACTGTTCACAAGTATGAGCCACGCCTTTACCAATTGTCTGTATTTCACAAAAGACTGTGCAGGTCATTTTCTGCCAATCGCTGTGTAGAGAACCTATCTTGTAGTGTGCAAAACATATAAGACAAAGATATTCATAGTCTTGCTGGATTTTTTCAGCAGAAAGTTCCACTTTATATTGCAGATTATATATTCAGTCATTTAACATTTGGAACATCTTACTTTTCTAAAAAGCCAATAAATTATGGAAATCGTTAATTCTTACAAACAGGTTCTCACAATAACACACTTTAAGAGAAGAAAAATCTAGGGTTTTTTTTTGATTTGTTGAACTTAGTTCTCTATTCTACGAGATGCAACAAGAGAGCAACGGCAATAATAGTTTGCCTTGAAATTTCTATGGAGGACAGCAGGTAACTTATTTTTATAGGAAAGGGCAAAGGTCAGGCAATTAGTTATAAAGTAGAGAAGAGTTTAACTCTCATAAATATACATACATGTTTGTACTATATATGTCATTTTCAAATTTTCTTTTGTCATGGTTAAAAATATGAATGTTGCATAATACTAGTGTGAAAACTGAAAAATGTAGACTTTAGTAAATTAAGAGGATACTTTTCTTCAAGAACAAGCATCATCACTCTTCTTACATCAGCATAATCCTTACATATAACGTAGCTCAATTTACTTCTCATTTATACAAGTGTTGCCCAAATTTCAACTTTTATATGTAAGAGGCAGCTTTCATTTAATACCCGAAAATGTATCGTATCTGGTATCGTTAAATGACTATTTCTAAAGCTTATATAATTAAATTTCTTAACTTTAAATGTTTTTTCATTCAAGAAGCTATTAAGAGTCAGCAACTGAACTTCCTGGGCCAAATCCTCTAGTTAAGGAGTTATTAAAGAAGTCATTGTAAGCTATAAGGAATTATTAAACCGAAAAAAAATGGTAGCTATTTGAGTGTCTATTTTCACTTGTGGGAATACGTTTTAACTGACCGAAGAGATTCAATAGCAATTTCAATTACTGATAAATTAAAGAGAAAAGTCACCATTTATTTTCACCAAAAGAAAAATTGTGATGAAATCCTCGCTAGAAAATTGAACTATGGTGTAATTAAATTTGAAAGTTTTTTGAAAGTCACATTAAGGAAAATAACTTACTGTTTAATTTATTTCCTTCGTGGTTATAGATGCACAAAATAATTTCATCTCTGTAGTTGAAATAATGTTGGATAAAATGCTATTGTACCCCTTAGCAATTTAAGATTTTTTCTTTTGAATATATTATCAATACTTCTTATAGACTAGTCTCAGTCTCCAGATAGCTGTCCAAAATTCTAAAGTCAGGAGGAAGATTACAGTATTTTAATGAATTATCGTCTAGATTTCTATCAAACAATTTTTTGGATAAATCTAAAGGCCTTTTCCCACGTCAATGTGTACTTTTTAGTTTAAGATTCCTTTTTATTAATGAAGAATGTGATTTCTTGTGTTACAGAGAAAAATTTTCAATCTATTTTTTTTCCGATTTGAAGATTCTGAATCGATTTTGAAGGGGTATGTCATAGTTTGCTCGCATTAATGATACAGGTAGGATCTGTAACACCATCAAACTGGCTAACCAGTATATAAAATACTTTGTACTAATGATTCCTAAAAGCTACAAGAAAGGTGCGAATGAACTCAAGGACTTGTAAAACCGTTTGGAGCACCAATCTACTTTTTTGCTATTGGCGAACTAATGAGATCAGAACCTACTGCTTAAAGCCGATTCCGAACGGTTATGTCTTATAAATTCTAAGTTTTGAATAATGACAACAGGTGGCATTAATTGTTAGTTTAGTAAAGAATGTAATGACTCTTTTTGTTGCTATTTCTAATGCCACTTGGATAAATCAAGCACGATTTGAGCCATACGCTACTCAAATTAAAGGAAAGAGATGCGCCTTTCGTTTTAATAAGCACCGCTAGGGTCAAAGAACGACTTTGCTCAAGTGGGTTCTCTTAATTTAGAAGCAGGGACCAAGCAGAAGATCCATAGGCTTGGCCTGCCATCCCCAGATGTATTGTTTCAGAACTTGAAGGACATTGTGACCACGAACTTATTTAACATACCCCAGTCACTTTTAACGAACGCGTCGAATCTTAGGACGACTCGAGGTTCGAATCCGCAACCATCTAGTTTCGAGATCGTTGTCTTTGCCGACTTAGCTACCGAGGCTCTTGTAGTGACATCTATTTGTCAGTTTTAAACGTCACGTTTGTAACTACTATATCTTCTATTACTGCTTCTGTTTTTCGTCTCTGCCGAGAATTTAACATCATATGTAGTGTGCTAGAGAAGATCGCTTTGTCATTTGGTTTAAACTCTATTAAATGTTTATTTTTCTAAATCTTGAAGATTATTTAGAGTTTCTAATTTATCACAACGTCTCGTATACTCCAAACTCTCATGATTCATGTTGTCAATATTACTTTGTCAGCATTGTAACAGAGTTTTTCAAGGCATTCTATGTAAAATTCCATCTCAGGTCGTGATTACTGGTAATCATTTACAATCAGTATTAATGATAGGAATTACTGACTTAGAAGTCCTATTTGAAGAAATATTGTTTTAAAAGAAACAGTTTCATTCTTCAAATCAGTACAAATTTCCATCATTTTATATTTTTACTTATTTTTAACTATTAACAGTAATGTGTATAAATATTATATGCCTAAAAATATAAATTAATACTAAAAAGTAAACTTTAACTTTGTGAGTATAATAAGTTATTAACCAAAATACCTATAGCGATCAATCAATGTTTTTTTTTTTTTTTTTACGATTTCGCCCTGTCCTGAAACAGTTTGCCGACCCTTGTATCAGATCAGATTGGTTGCTCTCTTATCTTGGTTATATATAAGATGTATTGTATTTATTCATGTTTCCTGTTCATAGATTATTTTTTTATAGAAAAATAACGATCAGAGCTTTGCACTTTTGCTAGTTTTGTAGATTTGATGTTTCTAGATGCACGGGAAATTGGGTTTGAGATAACAGATGCAAAAATAGACTGAAACTCGGGCCGCCAGGCTGATTTTCTACCATGTTTTCTGTGCCTAAACCCATTATGTCATTATTTGGACTTCTGTGAAAGTGTTGTTACCTTCCCAGGTGTTTCATAATTTATCGCCAAATTGACGGCAACTGTAATCTGCCTTTGGGGAGACTCGAGGCGCGATCATCGCTGTCTCGGAATGATATCGGAGCAGATAAAGAGGTATCATATATTCATTCGGTGACGTAACAGCAGTGTAAATAATACCACACTTTTCGTTCTCGGGTGCCCGAGGCGAAGATTGCACTCTGATGTTTTCGGACGTATCTATTGGTGCCGATATCAAGCTGAGAAAACGTTTTCACCATCTGGAGTAGGAAAATAAAAGCTCTTGCTCTACATTTCATACCAGAGAATGAGCGAAAATATGAGCAGCTCTGTTGTGATTTGGCCCTTTTTTTTTCTCTCGACAAGAAAGTGTGCCTGGAGAGTTCCTCTTAAAAAAATAGATCAGAAAGTGACGATTTGCCCATGATTACAGATACTTTTTAAACAGCTATCTAGGTTGCTTGAGAAGAAATGGGTGATGAGATATTTCATCAAAAAGAAAAGTTTTCAGTATCAATCTTTTTGCCTCTGAACCCTTTGACATACGAATAAAATGCACGTTGACGCGTCCGTAGAATACCATTTTATTTGGCTCAATAGTGAATGCTCTTGTACAAGCTCAGAAATAGGGTGTTTTATTTTTGAATTTACATTGTTTATGACATTCAATAAGGTTGATATACAGTGTTAGTGTACAGTAATTTATTAAGTAATACCATATAACACTAATTTGGTACTTTTAGTAATTATTTAATAATTAAATAATAATTTAGCAAAAGAGTTCTTGGAGACACTTAAGTTTACCATAGCACATGAAATACATGACGTCTCAGAGACGTTATTGTATGGCAAGGGTTTTAAGCAAAACATGTATTTGTTTATGATTTATTAAAAAGGAATTTTCAAAAATTCCATAAAAGAATAGAATATCCTAATTTGCAAATAATTAATAACGCTAACAACATATAATAACTAAAATTATCAGATAATGATTTTTTTTCAATATTTTCATAATTTTCAGTAGTCAACCGATAAAAATGTATTTGACCTGAAAGTGATTTAATCATCACATCACTAGAAAGAACCTCAAGCATCCATAATCAGCTAGAAATCTTCTTTTTTTAAGTGATATGACAGCCTTGGATGGGCTTAGTGTTCTCCAGAATTCGATACTAGGCAGTCCTATCTTGACTCTGGACTATAATATATCTGGATAATTTTAAAGCCTTTAAGTCATTCTCAATAGAGGCCAACCACCTTCGTATTGGTCGTCTTCTTTTCCGGGCGCTTATTGGTTTATCTCTGAAAATTTTTCTTGTGAATCTGTAGTCATTCAATATGATTATGCGTCCAGCCCATCTTAATCTTTGAATGACATTAAAATTAATTATAATTGGGATTTTGAGGTAATTGGCGACTCCATTTATGTTTCGTTTAAATAATCACGGATTAAAATATATCGTGGCCCTTCGTCGTTCACTAGTCTGTAATAGGATCATAAATTTCAACAAATAGCTGGGTTTTTATTCACGTTTTTCACCATCGTAAATAAACATAAGTCAAACTGTCAAGTACCTGTTAAAATAATACATGTAGAAGCTTATGTACACCCAGTTTTGCTTGTTATGGTCTTATCTGGTGACTTCAATTTTGCTCGTAAAATTATTCATAGATTAAAATATATATCGTGACGCTTTGCCGTCGACAATAAATTTAACATATAGTTGGGAGGCCATGCATGTTTTTCACCATCGTAAATACTCAAACTAAACTGTTAAATATCTGTCAAAATGATGGGTATAGAAGAATATGTACATCCATTTGAGCCTTTTCTGGTGTTAATTGGAGACTTCATTTCTGTTCCTTAAAAATATTCACTGATTAAAATATATCGTGACGCTTTTTCGTCTACTATTCTTTTATGTCCAATAACACAATTCAATGCTGCGCCCAATTAGTGTTAAGTCTTCAATAGCCGGGGGAATGGAGAAAAGGGAAGAGATAAAAGTACGCAAACGTCATTCACCACAGCTGATTTCCGAAACAAGGTCGAGGGACTCTCCACGACGATCACTGCTTGAATGTACGTTCTTGAAAAACAAAACAGAAATAAGAAAAAAAAAGGGTTACTAGTCTCTCTCTCTCTCTCTTCCTTCTTTTGAGCGTGCGATCTGCCGAGTGTTCCGCTTTGTCTCCCTGACTAATTGGACATTTGTTCCTGGGAGCCTCTCGCTAAACCATTCTCTGGTCGTTTTTCTTGCAGAGGGTGTTGTGAATATGATGCAGGTGATTTTGTAAGAGAACTACATTCTCTTCCGTTCGACTCCACCTTTGTTTATGTACACGTGAACCCATTCTTTCTATATAACCTGTAAGATATGGAATACCTGTCCAAATTTCATAACCTCTTGGGCAACAGCCATTGTATATTCCTCGTGAGCAAATCATTTTGTAGAAAATGCACCCTAACAGGGTCGTAAAAGCATACGGAGCTCTTAAATAATCATTAAGGCATTCCTAAACTATGAAGTTATTTTCTGTTGAGGTATACGTGAAATTGAAAACACTTAAGATCTCCATAGAACAAAAAAACATTCTTTTATTTTTACAATTGAATAAAAGGTGACTTTTTAAGGTATCCATCTACATTAAAAACGTCATTTTTTGACAAAAATCCTAATTTTTTTTTTATATTTTTCTATTGTAAAAGTTCAACTTTTTGGCTTCTAAATCTGTTTTTGTTTTATCTCTACGGCAGTTTAAAGAAAAGTATCAGCTGTTTAAACATCAGTGACAGCTGTCAAAACAAAACGGAAGTAGCGACTTCGGAACCGGAAGTTGTGAATTTAAAGCCTTTTAAAGAGCATTTTTTGGACAAAACTTTTTAAATTTTCATCAAGATTAGTTTAAACATTTTTCTAGTATTTTTAATAGTTAGCAACTTGGCAATTAGAAAGTTTTGAAGCAAGAAAGTGTGGGGAATTTTAAACATGTATTTTAATTTTTGAATAGTTAAAGTTGCTTTCATAAACTTCAAATGCGTTTTTCTCAGAACTAGTATTTTTAATAAAATGTTGAAACTTGAAATATGATTTCTCAAAAAGTTCTTAAAATATTTTGTTGAAAATTATTATGAATGCTTTTGATAATATTTACTAGTGAATGACCTAAAAGCTTTAAATTTGGATAATTTTTAATGATGTTACACTCATAGTTAGATATAAAGGTAATGAAAATTCGTTAAAAATTCAATGTGTTTTTGAAGATCCAAAATTTTTACCAAATGTAAATTAAGCAAAGATTTTAGGTGATTCACTAGTCCAGTGTTTAAGAAATGTGTTGCATCAAAAATTATTGAAATAGTTTAATTAATTAAAAAATTAGTCCTTTTGAAAAAACCCGATTTTTTGATTTAATTTTATTTATTAGACATTTTATAAGAACTTCTCCAGGAATAAATTTTTTAAGTGCAATTTTCTATGATAATATAAAAAATAAATCTAAAAATCTAAAAACATGAACTAGTTCCAAGGTTTAAAGAAAAAAGTTCGCCGAATGTAGACGGATACCTTAAATAACTGTTTTGGTCTCAATTTAAAAGCAAGTATAAAGGTATAATAGCACATCCTTTGTTACTTAGATATTTTAGTATTATGCTATTTTTTCAATTCCAAGTAAACTTTCAAATTTTTAACAATACATCTTTATGTGATTTGAAAATGTCAGATACAGAAATTTTAGTAAGTAAAGTTTTTAATATTAGGAAAGTAATCGTTACTTCTTGAGTGTATTTCACACTATTTTGTGGCAATGCAGATTCAAAGTTTAAATTTTCCTACATGAATTTTGATGATTTTGTTAGAAATAGCAATCCCTGCTTAAGATTGTGATAATTATTTTTATAATAAATCATAAAGTATTATCTGGCATATATACAACAGGCAGGCAAGGTGTTGCCGAAATTTCGTTGTAACTATTTATTATCACAGTCTAGGTATATGTTTACTTAATGATCTTCACAGTAGGCTTATACAGAATACACTCATTTGCTTCTCTGCTTCTGCCGTTATTTAACACAGCGTTTCCCAACCTGTGGTACCTGTACCATTGGTTGTAAAATAATCAATAATGATGGACATAAAAACTTAAAACGACACAATCTAATTAATTTTTGGTTTAGCATTGATAAAGGATATGAACACATTTTCTAAGAAAGCTGTTAAATTATTAATACCGTTTACTAGCACGGAATTAGTAGAAATAGTTTTCTTTAATATATATTTTTGAAAAATAAGTTCCAAAACAGATTGAATGCAACTGTAGACTATAGAGAATACCTCGTATCTTTTGAACCCAATTTCAAAAAATTTTGTTCTTCGAAACAAGCACAAGGATCTCAAATTTATTTTATTTAATATATGATTATAATAAAAAATAAATTAATTGGTTATTTATAATTTTGTGTTTTTATTAAAACCATTTACGAAATATGACAAAATAGTAGATAAGTATGAAACTACGAACAAACACCCCCCATATATATATACACACACACATACACACACATATATATATACCTATATATATATATACATATATACCTATATATACATACATATATACCCATATATACATACATATATACCTATATATACATACATATATACCTATATATACATACATATATACCTATATATACATACATATATATATATATATATATATATATATATATATATATATATAATGTCAGGTCTAAAAAAAGGGGTAGTTGGAAATTATGTAAGTTAAAAATGATTTTAAAAAGAGAACTCTTTTATAAAATATAATAAATGAAAAAGACCCACGCTCGCGTAAGCTTTCATGCTTTCAGGATAATCCGGTCAGGCGGAAGCATTTCTGAGCCATTTGATGAGCTTGCAAACAGATAAGTTTGATTTGGCGCGTGCACATGGAGCTGTCAACACCTTTACGCATAGCTCCGCCACGAACACTGAAAATGGCGCAAGTTGCAATGAGTTAATAAAATGATGAGTTAATAAAACTTATTATTATCAAGAAGATTGTTGTCCATTTGCCTTAACTCTGCACCACGTCTTGTCATATATATATATATATATAT
This sequence comes from Pardosa pseudoannulata, assembly GCA_032207245.1. Classification (NCBI taxonomy): domain Eukaryota; kingdom Metazoa; phylum Arthropoda; class Arachnida; order Araneae; family Lycosidae; genus Pardosa; species Pardosa pseudoannulata. The sequence goes on from CM063498.1 coordinate 190,466,153, forward strand.
ATATATATATATATATATATATATATATATATATATATATATATATATATATATATATATATATATACATATATATATATATATATACATATAATATATACATATATATATATATTATACATATATATCAAATATATACATATATAAATATACATTATATATATACATATATATATATACATATATATACATATATATATACATATATATATACATATATATATATATACATATAAAAATATATACATAAATTATATAACATAAATATATATATACATATATATATATAACATATATATATATACATATATATATATATACTATAAATATATATATATATATATATATATATAATATAATATATATATATATATAATATATAAAATATAAAATATATAATATATATAAAAATGAAACAGTGAACTTATAATTTCACCGAAATTATAAGTTCAGTGTAATTTGTCTCATTATATGATGTGAGAACATGGTCAACCTATCAAACACATAAGGCATATAAATAAACCTACTTGCAATGACAAATTTTACGAAATGCATTCATTTTTACAAAAGTGGTAAAATTTAGAATGATTTACAATCAAGTGGTACGTGAGCCATAAAGTCTGGTAACACTGGCTTAACCCTTTATATCTTGAATTAATTTACCATCAACTGTCTAACTGCATTTTTGCATCATTAGATAATTTTAACAGAGAATAATCATAGAAAAAAGAAAATTAATTTTTACTGTATTTTAGTAGTTAATTGTGCACCTTGTACTTTCTAGTACCAACATATATTTTTGACTCTATGATAGAAAATAAAACATTAAATTATGAATAAAACAAATGAAATGCTTACCTGCGAAGTATAGAAGTCTCTAAAAAATAATAGTACCAAATAACTGGTAATAAACCACTAAATTTACTCAATTGAGCAACACGTGTATCAACTCTACCACAAAATGACCTTCGAATGCAGCACGCCAATTATAAAATCCCTAGTATGCTAATAAAAGCGATTCCTGATTGGTGCTGTAATTTCTTTTCTGCCGTAGGAACTGCATCGTTGATATCCTTCTGAGTATCGTAAAAAAAAAAAAGGCTTTATTAGGAATATATAGGTGTTTGATTAAAGCGGTACCGTCAGGATAAAAAGGGTTAAGACAACTATATAGAAGTATTGTTTTGGTATCTTTTGGAGTTCAGTCACCACGTTGGTTTTGATGCACCGTAGACGATTGCGGTGTCAAAATTGTTACCTTTGAGGCTGATTTTGATCTTGGAGGAAGAGCCAGAAATACAATAGCGCTAAATCCGGCGAATTTGGAGATTCGTGAAGGCATGTAATGTTTTTTTCTGCGAGCCATGTCTGCCCAAGAATCGATGTAGGGTGGGAGGGAGCATTGTCGGGATGCAGTGTCCATCCTTCTTGCCCTTTGGAGGGACGTTTTCTTTGGATTGCCTCTCTCAGTCTTCAAAACTTGCACGCAGAAAGGGATTTTAAGAGTTTGCCCAACTGGTACAGATGTACTCCAATTGTGCACATTTTAATACCGAAGACATCAAAACCAATGCAACGGCTAAACTTCGAAAGATACCAACAAGCCTTTCATTACTGTTTTCAGGAGCGGTGGAGTAAGTGCGTGTGCTTTGTAGGCGCCTGTTACGAAGTCTGTTAAGTAAATATAAACCTCTGTCGTCGTAATAGAGAGTTAATTAGGGAAATGTTTTGACTGCTCGTGTTTACACAAACACAAAGAAAACTGAACAGTTTAAAACTATAGTAAATCAAATTTGTAATTAATACTTTGTGTTATGCACCTCGGTGAAGGTTAAGACCCCTTGCACCCCAAAATCCTTTTGTTCTGTATTTTGTATCGAAAAGAAGGGTTTTAATCAATTATGTAATTTTAACAATGGAAGGTAAAGGTAAAACATTATTTACCTGATTTCGTAATGTCAATTTTCCTACAGCAGATGAGCTAACGACGGCGAGTAAAGTTACCGGAAATGATCGATTCGAATCCCACTGCTTGCATGGGATATCTCAACTGTTCGGAACGGCTTCAAGCTGTAGGTTTTTTTCGTATTAGCCCTCGTGTAACAAAAAAGTAGACTGTAGCTCTCAAATCAACCAATCTATAGAGCTTATAATGGCTTACTCATTATATCCCACTAATTTTCCACTGGATAAACTTTCCAATTTATTGAATTAGGATACCACAGATTCAACTTAAACTGTAAGACCTGGATGACAATTTTAAAACAAATATTTTACCAAAGGTCATCTAATAAATTTTCAAAATGGAGCGAACGATAGTTGTTATAAGTTTTCCATTCTCGACACTCTTGAGTTCTTTGTCTCATGTTCCTAAATAATCCCTAAAAAATAAAATGGGAACAATCTCCTCTATTCGGTTCCGAATTCTAAAACGTTCACATTGTGTTCGATGGACATAAGTCGTGTCCCGTGGCATAATGCGAGCAGTTAATATTTTATGCATTCAAAAAGAATTTACATGTGATGAGGAAAAAAGCAATCAGTGGTTGAGTGAAGAAGATGTGTTGCGCAAGTTCAGCTTGAATTGCCGGCTTCGGGGCATGAGATATGTCTTTTCTTCCCTTGACCATTATTCATTTCCGACCCAAGATTCTTGAATTGTCACACAGAATTTCTCTTCTTCATTTTCCTTTTCAAAATTTAATCTTTCTTTGTTATAAACTGGAAGTATTTCTGTGATGTTCTGCAGCATGGCTCAACTGACTATTCTCGAGCAAAGTGCATGAAATGCTAATCATATAGATGAATATCTGTATTGACTCAACAGAAATGTGATTTATAGATTTTTAGTTTGTTCTTTTTTAAAATTTAACTATTGTTGAAATGCTTATAAGATCCGCTTTAAAAGTATGTGCTGTCATTTCATAACTTTTGACGAAATGAATAGAACTTTGAAAGGAGATTTTTTTTTTTTAAATTTAATGGTGATGTTGCTGTCAGAACGCATTAAATTTATGACGATTTTTAGACTTATTTATGACAAACGTTTCCAGGAAATAGTTTGTTGATGGATTTTAATTTTAAGCATGAGGTTAAATTTTCCCAACTAATATAGTTTATCCAAAATAAATATTCGAAGGGAAAACAATGCTCTGATGTTAAGGTAATATCACAACAAAATTTTAGCTTCTTTGTCGGCAGAATATACTTAGAGTTATTGCAACAAGCTACTTCCAAACAACTGGACTATATTGATTTGGTTTGGTTTGTTTTGGAGTGCTACGGACTACTTTTTTGTAACACGAGTGCTAATGAGACCGGGACCTACAGTTTAAAGCCGATTCCGAACATCCATGCCACAGTGGGGTTCAAACCCACGATCTCCGGTACTGAAGGCCAGCACCCTAACCCATCGGACATCATTCGGTCTGCACTATATTGAACAAAGCTTCAAATACGGCATTTATGATAGGAAGCATTTATAAAGAAGTTCTATAGGAAGGTAGTATTTTCACAAGGTTTTTAAAGATCCAAATAACCTATATGTTATGTTCTATTATATTTTTTAGTTGAAGAGCATGTATTTCAGCTTATTTAAACCTAGTTTTATGATAAGGATATTTCCCTTTAAATTATATTTTTTAGAATGACATATACATTAATACATTATTAATTAAGCTTAAAGTTTGAAGTACTTCTTATGACAATTTGTGATTTTAGATGTTTGGATGATGATTTTATTTACTTTTTCCAACATTGAGTTTTATTTATTATCAGTCAGTTTTTCAAAATAAATTTATATATGATGGTTGAAATTTGTTTTAAGCATGGCGAGTTATCACAAAATTATATATTTTCATAATAATAATGGAGAAAATATGTAGCGAGGGAATCATAAGTTCATGAAAAATTAAAAAATTCGTAATAATAGAATAAAGGGAAAAATTTTATGTTTGCGCCAATAGGGTCAGAGAGACATTTCTTATTTTTTTTTTTACTTGGAAAAGAAAATACAGTTTCCAAAAGTAATTTAAAAGGGGCTGTCACACATAATACTGAGACATTTTATGTAAATCAGGCCGTCAATAAAACAACTGGCTAGAAATAGATCCGTTATTCGAAGCCGGCAGCATGCCTTCTTTACCAGATCGATCATCAGAGGTTAAAACTCTTGTACAGGAATGGTGAATCCAAAACTATTGCAAAGCCTTCTTTACCAGATCGATCATTAGAAGTTAAAACTCTTGTACAAGAATGGTGAATCCAAAACTATTGCAAAGCCTTCTTTATCAGATCGATCATCGGAGGTTAAACTCTTTTACAAGAATGGTAAATTCAAAACCATTACAAAGGCACAAAAAAGTCCTATTTTATTGAATGGTGTACTGACTTTAATGCGACGCTTTAAAGTAACTTGGAGTTTGGGGGATTTGCCTCGAAATGGTGTTCTGATTCAACTCATTTCCTTAGTTCCCAGATTATACTTTTGTGATAAACCTTATTAATCCTACATCCGAATGACTATCCATTAAAATACTAACTTTTGTAACTTAAATCTAAATTATGCCACACAGTATCTTTGAGTTTTAATCCCTTCGTGGTTGGATTTTATTTTATTTCTAATCCAGTAAAAGCATTTCCTTTTATCGTTGAAAATTAATATGTTTTATCCCGAATTAAAAAATGCATAATAGTTTTGTCAGTAATTAACTTTTTGCTTAACTTACAAATGGTCAAATACTCGTATAGGATATCTCGCTAACTAATATCTTTAGTTGTAGTTATATAGTTAGCTAGCTATTATAGTTTTCCTTGCAATCCACCCAAGTTTTAATTAAAAAAACTGTCTGTATTATATTTATAAAATCTGTTTCCTTGAGGTATATATTAAGAACATCTGCATAAAAAGATTTCTTAAAAATACGTAAAATATATGTTTTAAAAAATGATTTGCTAACTTTACCATGAAACTAGATTTACAATGCTTATTTACCACGAAGTCGTCCAAATAACTCTGATATAATTATTTAGTTTCTAACTTTGTTGAAAAACATTGGTTATGAGTAATGTCGAATATTTATTTATAAGTTCTCATAAATTTCAGAACACGACATAGAGCAACCACACCATAGAGAGTCCACCATGATATTGCTCACACAGTATCACTGTATCTTCTTTTACCCTGCTAATAAGCATTCAAAATTAATCAAGGAATACAAAAAAAAAAAACGATCGTTGAAAGCGATGAATTCGTTTTCAACGATCCATCTGTGGAACGTTTTATATCCGTTGTATGACATGCGACGATGACACGACTGTACAGGCACGGAAACGTATAGCTCACGACGCTGAGAAAGAAGGGTTTAAAACTATTCATGTAAAAAATTAATCTGTTGTTTTAATTACTTAAAACTAAAAAATATAGTGTTTGCAGATCCAGTTCCGCTAAGTGATTTTCGTGATTTAGCAGCAAACGCCATTATCCCAACACCCTTTCTTGTTTGTAATACGACACTTGTCCTCTCTTCTTAATATGTTTGAACGTTTTCCTTCAGATTCGTTCACGTCCCATTAAAATTTCACTTTTGTTTGGAGGGTTTGTTCCGCAGTGACACCCTTTATTAAAATGATTTGCATTTCTGCCCTTTTTTTGTTGTTTGAATTATGGCTGTCAAAATCTCGATTACGGAGATCTGTTTGATCATTGACCTATTTGGGCTTAAAATAAATCTTTAATACTCTACCTGTGCATACTTCTTCATCTGGTTTCAGATAATTGGTTCTTTTTACTCTTTTTTCTTTTCTTCTTTGGACAAGCCGCTTTAATTATAATGCTTTTTAGCTTCGGGGTCTTCATTAAGGAAGACCCATAAATGATACGCTCATTTTGTCATCCTTTCCAGGCGCTGGAAAAAATGTCCATTCATCTTCTTTAAAGATGGTATTTATTGTTCGACATATCAAAACGACTTTGTTTCAGCATGAGTTACTGTCTATGGGAGAATTTACAAGAACCTGTAATTTATATGTTGGGGCACTTTGTTTTATATCGTGTTAATAAAAAAAACTATAAAGTAAAATTATGTTATATTAATTCCTATTACAAGTTAATTCAGAATCAGACTTTGTTGCAAGATGAATTACAGCCTATGGGAGAATTTACAAGAAACTGTAATTTATATGTTGGGGCATTCTGTTTCGTATAGTGTTAATAAAAACTATAAAATAAAATTAAGTCATATTAATTCCTATTACAAGTTAATTCAGAATCAGACTTTGTTGCAAGATGAGCTACAATCTATGGGAGGATTTACGAGAACCTGTAGTTTATATGTTGGGGCACTCTGTTTCATATAGTGTTAATAAAACACCATAAAATAAAATAAAGTTATATTAATTCCTATTACAAGTTAATTCAGAATCAGACTTTGTTGCAAGATAAGTTACAGTCTATGGGATGATTTACGAGAACCTGTAATTTATATGTTGGGGCACTCTGCTTCATATAGTGTTAATAAAAATTATAAAGTAAATTAAGTTATATTAATTCCTATTACAAGTTAATTCAGAATCAGACTATGACAGTCTATGGGAGGATTTACAAGAACCTGTAATTTACATGTTGGGGCACTTTGTTTTATATAGTGTTAATAAAACACCATAAAGCAAAATTAAATTATATTAATTCCTATTACAAGTTAATTCAGAATCAGACTTTGTTGCAAGATAAGTTACAGTCTATGGGATGATTTACGAGAACTTGTAATTTATCTGTTGGGGCACTCTGCTTCATATAGTGTTAATAAAACACCATAAAGCAAAATTAAATTATATTAATTCCTATTACAAGTTAATTCAGAATCAGACTTTGTTGCAAGATAAGTTACAGTCTATGGGATGATTTACGAGAACTTGTAATTTATCTGTTGGGGCATCATTCTGTTTCGTATAGTGTTAATAATAAACCATAAAATAAAATTAAGTTATATTAATTCCTATTACAAGTAAATTCAGAACCAGACTTGTTGCAAGATGAGTTACAGTCTATGGGATGATTTACAAGAACCTGTAATTTATATGCTGGGGCACCCTCTTTCATATAGTGTTAATGAAAAAAACTATAAAGTAAAATTAAGTTATATTAATTTCTAGTACAAGTTAATTCAAAATAAGACTTTGTTGCAAGATGAGTTACAGTCTTTAGGAGGATTTACGAGAACCTGTAAATTATATGTTGGGGCACTTTGTTTTATATAGTGTTAATAAAACACCATAAAGTAAAATTAAATTATATTAATTCCTATTACAAGTTAATTCAGAATCAGACTTTGTTGCAAGATAAGTTACAGTCTATGGGATGATTTACGAGAACTTGTAATTTATCTGTTGGGGCACCCTCTTTCATATAGTGTTAATGAAAAAAACTATAAAGTAAAATTAAGTTATATTAATTTCTAGTACAAGTTAATTCAAAATAAGACTTTGTTGCAAGATGAGTTACAGTCTTTAGGAGGATTTACGAGAACCTGTAAATTATATGTTGGAACACTCTGCTTCTTATAGTGTTAATACAAAATTTATAAAGTAAAGTTAAATTATATTAATTTTTAATTCAAAATCAAAAATGCTCAATTGGCAGGAGGAAAAAATATCTATCTATATAAAAAAAGCACCTACTGGCACGACATTGTAATAATGCAGATTTAATTATTACAATTATATCTTGTATTTGTTCCAAATACTTTTTCAGTAATGCAGAAAATGAGACGCTATAAAAGCAAACTTTCTGAATACACTTTTTGCCTTCTCAAATTTTACATAATTAATTAATAATAATTTTCGTAATTTAAATTTTTATATTATACTGTGAATTTACAATATAAAAATAACCAAAAAAATAAAGATTTATATTAATGAAGTTGGTTACCCATTAATATTACATCAAAATAAAGAATGTAATAACCAGGCCTTTAAACCGTATTTTTTTGGTTCCGATTTCCATTCCGGTATAAACATATGTAATAAGACAGACTTCTTGATGGGTGGTTGCAGTCATGGCCATACAAATGACACTGTTTTAGCTAACGACCTTTATTAAAAAACGTTGGGGGACGTGTTCCCACTTCATCATAGGGACAGGACAAACTGAGGGGTCAGCTAGCATGAAGTTATATGCAAAAGACCCTTAGCATCTGGGTCAACATCTCATTCAAAAACTGTGGGGAAATTTCTAGAAAATTCTACCTCCAACAACGTGCATCTCCTTTTAGTTTGGAAATTTCCTAAATTGTGCGCTAGGGCATTGTAGAGTTATAATTGGTCAGACCAATTCTCTGAGGACGTAAACTGCAGCCCTAGTGGTCAATTTAGGTTAGGGGTTAAAAAAGGGAATGCAAAAGGACGTGGGAATTTTCAGCCCTTGAATTCAGATTTGAAAACCTCTGAGAATTTTCTTTACATATACATATACAAATTCCGGTATTCCAACTAAAAAAAAATTATCGGTTCATTTTCGGTTTCAGCCAAAAATAATGGTTTTCGTTTCAGTTCTGAATGAAACGTTTATTTTACTATTCCTATTTGTACTAAAAATATAATTCTATCGTAAAAAAAGTGTAATTGTATCAAAATTTAGAAGATTTTATTATTTTTTTTATTGGTACACTATGGAAACTGATACAAATAACCAGCATGTATTTTACGAGCGAAGAGTAGAGGACGGCAAGCATTGGCATTGTTATCCAATATCAAAACCGCATTTGACAACTGAACATTCAACCGAATTAAATCTTCCTTCTAGAAGTAGTTTCATGCGAAACTGGAACAGAAAAGTACTAGTGAATATGAAAACAGGAAATCGAAAAGCAATTTACATGTAATGACGATAATTATACGGTTGACGTTAAGTTAGAAAATATTGATCAGTTGGTTACCGTAATAAAATGACTGAAGATTAATCCAACTAAAATAAACCGATATTTTTTTCGGTTCAGTTCCTGTGTTGGGAATTACGGTTTTAGGTTTTCGTTTCAGTTTTGGTTCAAAGCCCTGGCACTGACAATAGAATGAAAATGCATACTATATTTGCAATAAACAGCTATTATAGAAAGTAAATTGCAATTTATTACCAAATAACTTTGGCATTAATACTATTATATAACTGTGCAATAATAATTAGAGGCGAAGAACCGTGGTAGCTCAGTCGGCCAAGGCAACGATCTCGTAACTGTAAGGTTGCGGGTTCGGGGCTCGTTAGAAGAACAGTTAAAGCAGACTTTTCTGGGAGTTCAGATAGTGGGACTTCTGATAGCAATCCTCTTCTCCCAATTTGTCGAACGAAGGCCGAACGGTTAGGACGTTGATCTTTGATGCCGGACTTCGTGAGTTCGAATCGTACTGTGGAATGGATGTTTGTAGCCGTTCGAAATTGGCTTTAAGCAGAAGGCCCCATTCTCATTAACCCTCGTATTGCAAAATGTAGATCACAGCGATCCAAACTAATCCTCTTCTCCTAAACTACCCTAGCCGAACGATGGCCGAATAGTAGAAAGCGGCTCTTCGGAACCAGAGTTCGCGGGTTCGAATCCCGCTTATGGCATGGATGTTCAGAATTGTCTTTAAACAGTAGGTCCCGGTCTCATTAGCCCTCGTGTGTAAAACAGTAGATCGTAGTGCTCCAAACCAAACCAAACCTAAACTAGCCTGTTGAAAAAAGGCTTTATTCCCCCAATGACAGCTGTAAAATAGTAATAGAACATATAGTACTAGTAGGACAAGTTTTACCATCGATCGGTAATGGGTTAGTTGTCAGTAAATCCAGTCCTTTTGCTGTTAGTTGTATCTTTTTCTCCTGTTATCCCAACATGTTTTAGTCACCCATTTTAGCCCCGCAAGTAGTTGAAATATGGAATTGGTGCTTTTATGAAAAAGTAAGCTTTGCTTAAAAATGAATATATACCAGGATAGAATAGATGTAAAGAACAAATACACCTTGGTTATATTTTTAAAAAATGAAAAAATTAATGCAAGGGATGTACATTGTTTATCGAGTGTGAACTTTGGCATTGGGCCTGTTCTTCCCAAACTGATTTCACGCCCTTGTTTTTTCCCCGTAGTCGGATGTTATGGGTGGAAGTAAAACAGCTTTTTAACCAAGAGAATGTTGGCGTACACCCCCAAATTTCAAATGCCTTTCACATTGTATCACGGCTAGGATGAATAATCAAACTAGTTTATACTTTGGCGGATGAAATACGAAGTTCTCGATGTCAATCTCACTGTTGAGAAACTTTTTTTCCGCAAAGCTGTAAATCTGTAAATTTCACTGACACGGGGAAATAATGGTCTCATACTGCAAATGTTCATAATTAACGTATTAATTGCAGTTTAATTGATTTTATTCAATTTCAAATAAGGCACATCTTGCTGCAGAATATTCATTTAACAACGTATCAATGTTTAGTGTTCCTTTTTATGGAAAGTTAAAAAATAGTTTATAGTAATTTCATGGTGTTTCCGAACGAATTTTATTTTTAGCCAAACTAGATATCAATCCTATAAACATAATCCAAATCTTTCAGTATCTGCTATAATTTATAGCTTTCTCATTTCAATCCATATTTCATGATTTTTCAAGTCTCGCACACAAATTAATTACTTTTTGGATAGACATATAATCTGAAATCATGGCGAATATCTTCAACTGTTATAAGTTTTCCTTTAGAGTATTGTGTTTGCACGTGATATTAAATAAATCTCTCCCATAGTTTATTTTTTATAAATGGCATCGTATCATGTTAGATTGACGGTGAGCGGCTACTTATTAAAACAGGCTGTAACATTCATATCTGATTTATTCCGTGAAGTGCGCATTAATTTAGATAAAAGATATCTATAAAGCAATTAATATTAAGCAGAAATGACTCAGGCATTAAGGGGTTTAATTCGATACTTGAGTAAGCTTAACTCTGTAAAATGGAGATAAACAAATCAGAGGTTTTTAATTTAAATTATCTCAGAGTAATATCGATTCACGACCGCATTTTGTCCAGTGTACAGAAGTGTCTTATAATTAATCAAACTAATCAATGCAATAGTGTAATTCTTCTGAAATTTCCATATCATCCTTTTCAAGTGCTCACACAATATGGATTTTTTAAAGAAGTTATAAAGATACTTTGAAAGTTAAGATTTAAATTGTTTTCTTTTTCCACTACTGGGCTCTTTAAACGCGATAAGAATTGTTGTATTTATCTCGAGGTGAGATTCTATTATGTTTATTGTATATATGCTTCACATGATGCTGCATAAAACAACTTTATTGTGAATAATTTGTTATACATCTAAATTAAATATTAAAAAAATGAGTTATTTTATTTGAAAACTTTCGATTATAAATAATAATAAACAAATAGTTCCATTTTACTAATTGTCATTGTAGATTAGAGTTGTATACTTAAATTCTAAATCTCAGTGTACCGTTATCTGATTTGAAATTTTACTTTCGATATAAATGGGCAAGAATTTTAAAGAAATTAGTTCCATTACTTTTATAATTGTCATTTGAGATTAGAGTTTGGTGACGCTACATCTAAATTCTAAATATAAAAAAAAGTAGTTATCTTTATTTAAATTTACTTTCGATTATACTCAGAAGATTTTAAAGCAAATTAGTTCCATTACTTTTACTGGGAATTGTCATTGTAGATTAGAGTTTGGTTGACGCTACATCTAAATTCTAAATATTAAAAAAATCGTACCGTTATCTTTATTTGCAAATTTTTACTTTCGATTATAAACTCAGGGCAAGAATTTTAAAGCAAATCAGTTCCATTACTTTTATTGGGAATTGTCATTGTAGATTAGAGTTTGGTTGACGCTACATCTAAATTCTAAATATTAAAAAAATCGTACCGTTATCTTTATTTGCAAATTTTTACTTTCGATTATAAACTCAGGGCAAGAATTTTAAAGCAAATTAGTTCCATTACTTTTACTGGGAATTGTCATTGTAGATTAGAGTTTGGTTGACGCTACATCTAAATTCTAAATACTAAAAAAATCGTACCGTTATCTTTATTTGCAAATTATTACTTTCGATTATAAACTCAGGGCAAGAATTTTAAAGCAAATCAGTTCCATTACTTTTACTGGGAATTGTCATTGTAGATTAGAGTTTGGTTGACGCTACATCTAAATTCTAAATATTAAAAAAATCGTACCGTTATCTTTATTTGCAAATTATTACTTTCGATTATAAACTCAGGGCAACGAAATTTATGCTCCTCAAAGAGTTCTGGGTTCGAATCCCACATCTGGATGTTCGTAACTTCGGAATCGTACAGTAGGTTCCGGTCTCATTATTTGCAAAAAGTAGACCGTACACTCCCAAATAAACTCAGAGCAAGAATTTTATAGCAAATCAGTACTTTTACTGAGAATTGTGCATCGTTTGTCAGTGACACTGTTAATATAATTTCCTTTTCCTTCGTCTATACTTCTAAATCATAGGCTTCCAACGGGAACTTACTCTGGAAGTTGCGGTTCTGTTCGAACCTTCGTTGTGACGCTACTTTGACGTCAGCTTGCGGACATTATGCGAGCAAACGATCAAGCTGGCGTCACAAAGAACGTTCGAATCGACTCGCAACGTCCAGAGTAAGTCTCTATGTATCCCTTTCCAGTGGACACTGAAGCCTTCCATGGGGGTTATGCCGGGTTCAGATTGAAAGAGGAGGCGGCAAGGCAGAGTCACATGGGGTGGACAGTAAACATATCTCTAAAAGTATACATTACGTCAGTAAATATAATCAATAAATCAATCGAATAATATTGTATTTACCATAATAATTGAGATTTTATTTTCAATTATAATTGTGAATTTCACCATTGGCTGTCATTTATCCACCAATACGCTAGAGCAGCTAGTTGACTATCCTAGTAAAGGAGCATTAATGAAAGTGGAGATTTACAAATGGTATTCAAGAAATTGTAAACTGAATTAAAAAAATTGTTAAAACTCCACCAGTCTCATCCACTGTGCTTCAATTTAAAAAGAAAAAAAAAAACATTTGATGGTTGTTTCAATTATTTTTTACTTTGAAATTCTTAAAAGATAGATAGAAAAATAAAACAGATGTATAATATGCTACACAATTTTAACGCTTGGTGTAATTAACTATTATCGAAGAGAGGGCGTCCGAATATTTGTTTTCTCGTAAAATGGGCGTTGGTCTAGGTAAGGTTAGGAACCTCTGTTCTAAATAAAGACGGATGATTTGCTGTGATAACTGACAGATAATGAAATCGGGACAGAATTCGATAGACAACAGGGTATTGATCTTTGTATAATTTCAATCGAAGAAAAATCCCGCTCTAGTCTTACGTGGGACACAGTATCATAGCTCAGTAAATCGAGAAATAATAATTTTATTAAAAGAATACTCTATATATAGTCCCAGGGAAAGTGAATTGGTATACAATAAGAAAAAAAATTTAGTTCCATCAAAATAAGAAATTTTTCAATTGTATAGAAAAAAGGAGAATTCCCTTTCCAGAGTGAAGCTATTTATGCTAGAACATTATATCTCACTACCGATACCAGCGTTAAAGTACATAAACAATCGAATATTAATTTAAAATTTATTATCTGATTAATATCTTTATATCACTATACAAAGCAATGCGATTTTTTACAACCCGATGTTATAGCCTCTATTTTATAAAAGTATTCAGAACTGAAATGCATGATGAATATCATAGCTCTTAGATCTTATTTAATTCAGTTGAAATCTAAGATTTATTATTTTACTAATTAGGTTTTTTTTTGGTTTGGAGCGCTACGGTCTACGTTTGCAACACGAGTGCTAATTTACTAATTAAAACTAATTTCTAGTAAACAAATTGGAATTTTTTATCTGAAATTTCCATTGTTTAATAAGTTTAATGAAATATGAACTTATTTTTAACAGTTTTTTATTTTACATACATGAAAAGATTGCTACATCTTCTAATCAAGACTTCTGAATGGCAGGAAACAGGCTCATACTTTCAGCCAACCACACAAGGTTTTCGACAATAAAAAGTCATTAAAGGTTGAGAAAACAAACCTCTCCGCACAGAACTTCATCCTGAGGTCCATGTTTGTCATAAAAGTTCGGTTTAAAGGATATGACATTGTTTAACAACAAAGAGATACTATATTATCAGCATTGATGCAGCAACAGACAGATTATTTATACATACTAATTATACATATTCCTTTTGCATTTTGATACAACATTATTATTTAAAACTACTCCAACTTATATAATAATTTTTATTTTAACATTGTGTATGTTTAAACATACTAATTTTGACAATTAAACAAGAAGATTGAAATTACATGGTCTAATCAAGACTTCTGAATGGCAGGAAACAGGCTCATACTTTCAGCCAACCACACAGGGTTTTCGACAATAAAAAGTCATGAAGGGTTGAGAAAACAAACTTCTCCGCACGCAGCAGAACTTCATCCTGGGGTCCATGTTCGTCATAAACAGTTCGGTTTAAAGGACATGACATTATTTAACAACAAAGAGATACTATCTTATCAACATTAATGCAGCAACTCACAGATTATTTATACATACTAATTACAGATGTTCCTTTCGCATTTAGATACAACATTGTTATTTAAAACAACTCCAATTTATATAATAATTATTATTTTAACATTGTATATATTTAAACATAGTAATTTTAACAAATAGGAAATTGAAATTTACAGACCGA
>CM063498.1:190485924-190513424 GCA_032207245.1 Pardosa pseudoannulata
TTAGGAGGAGGGGGGGTCTGGGATAAAAATGTGTATGCATGTGTTGTATTTGCATATTTAAGTGTTAAATTTAGTTTAAAGAACTGACTTTACAAAATGGGGGGAGGGCTCAAGCACTTCCCATATGGGTGCCCTTGTTGGCAATGACTGCATTTTCCGTATGGGTGCCCTTGTTGGCAATCACAATATGCACCCTCCAAAATTAGTTTCTGGGTACGCCACAGTTATGATCCATGATATTAGGGAATCTTTCTGAGGTAAGAACACTTTATTCTGCGTCATCCATCCTGAAATGGCTTTTACCCGAAAGACATTTCAGAGCAAAGTAAACAAGAAAAATTAAAGCCACATGAAAGTGTGCTATTTTCGAGAATTAGCTGGAAAGTTAAAGTTTACTTTAGCTCGGATGACCTGAAACCGTAGGACAGAAAGCAACGCTCAAGCAATTTGTAACAAAGCTGATCTCAAAAAAGAGCTTTTGTGGTAACCCTTTGGACACACTGGCGGTATTCTCTATTGTCTGTTTACTCTTTATTATGCAAGGATTTTCTCAGTAGCGGCATCCTTTTCGAATGTAATGTTTGTATTGTTAGATCTCCGAGATGTTCCGCTTTTAAGCTTGCGAACCTATCATTTTCTTTAATAACTTTTTTTCAGAGTTTTCCTTTGCTTTCTCAAATAAGTAGTTTCGCAAACGAGTTTAAATACAAAAGAAACCTTTTTTTTACGCTTGTTCTCAGAATTCTGTAATAAGTGTTTATTGGCATAGATATCTAATAGCACTTTGTGTTGATAGGGACGGTAAAATGTAGACTGTTTAGATGAGATATTTTAGCAAGATGTTTCAACCATATAATTAACAACTTCTACCTTAGTAAAATATTTACAAAGATCTTAGTTTGTTCTCAGTATTAACTCTTTCAGTCCTTAATTTAAGATGTCTAGAATAAACTTTTCAATATATTGTTTTTAGGGTTAGAACAGTAGTGAACAAACTTTTTTAGGAAGTGGTTCAAATTACAATCGAAAAAAATTTAGCAGGCCAATATAATTTAAGCTATTTATTATGATAATCAGTGGATGTACCCGCTGAAAAGGTAAATGTATGTTCGAGGCTCAAAAAACCATAAAATATTGAACCAAATGAGAAGATTATAAATAATAGCATATATAAGAAGGTTAATAGTACATATAAGATGCCTATAATAAACTGTTCAATATATTGTTTATAGGGTTAGAATAGTAATGAACAAACTTTTTTGGAGAGTGGATCAAATTACGATAAAAAAAAATTTACCAAGCTAATATAATTTAAGCTATTTATCAGGATAATCAGGGGATGTAGCCGCTGAAAAGGTAAATGTATGTACGAGGCTCGAAACACCATAAAATATCAAACAAAATGGAAAAATTATAAATAATAGTACATATAATATGCCTATAATAAAATGTTCAATATATTGTTTATAGGGTTAAAACAGTAATGAACAAACTTTTTTGGGGAGTGGTTCAAATTACAAGAGAAAAAAATTTAGCAATCCAATATAATTTAAGCTATTTATCATGATAATCAGTGGATGTAAATGTTAAGTCAATGTTGTATCAGGTAAATGTATGTGCAAGGCTCGAAAAATATCAAACCAAATGAAAAAAATTATAAATAATAGTACATATAAAAATAATAGTACATATAATGCAATAAAATGTTCAATATATTGTTTATAGGTTAGAACAGTAATAACAAACTTTTTTTTGGATGGTTCAAATTACAAGAGAAAAAATTAGCAAGCCAATATAATTTAAGCTATTTATCAAGATAATCAGTGGATGTCCCTAAAAGGTAAGTCTATTGCGAAATCGAAACACCATAAAATATCAACCGGAAAAAAATATAAATAATAGTACATACTATAAAATTTCGCAGGTTGTTTATAGTCGCGGTTCTCAAACTGCTGAGGCAGCCCAAATGCCGCGGTAATAATCAATTGAATGATAAAAATTAACTAACCGTTTGTATGATTCGCTAAAGAAAAAAAAGTTTTTAAAGCAGCTTTATTTATACATTAAATTTGCACTGCTTTTTCTTCGTATACAATCAGCTTTAAGGTAGTTCTATCGCGAAATTCAGCCAAACGGTGACCGAATAGGTAGAGCGTTATTCTAGGCAGTTTGTTCTTTCACTAGACTTATTACAGCCGTTAGTAATCTTTTTTATAATACAGTCTCTTAATTTTGTAGCAAAACAGTAGAGCGTAGTGCTTCAAACCAATCTATCGCGAAATTTTATCAAAAATTTGAGACTTGCTGGTTTGTACATACGCCTTCGCTAAAAGGAAAAACTCGTTATGAGAAAATATAAAGGTTTCAGAGGCTATTTTTAACTGTCCCTAAAAAGTGTGCTAAGCATTAATCGATTAATAAAAATTAACTCTACGTATGAAGGTATCACATGCCATCTCCGGAGTCAGAAATAGATATTATGCTAGGATTTAGGCAGTTTGTTCTTTTTCATGACTTTCTTTTACCGCATAAAAGTATCTATAATTATTTTAATATGTTCCTAATAATTTTGTAGTTACTAAATATTCTGACAATTCCAGTTTATAAATCCCCGAAAATATTCTTAAAATTAGTTTTCATATCTATAAACGAGAAAATATAAAGGTCCCAGAGGCTATTTTTAACTGTCCCTAAAAAGGGTGCTAAGCATTAATCGATTAATAAAAATTAACTCTAAGAATTTTTGAAAAACATTTTTTAAGTTTAAAATTTAAGTTTAAATTTTTTTTTAACTTTTTAAGAATTAAGTAAATTAAGAATATACACCTTTTGATTTTGCTAAAAATGGTAAATTAGCAGTAGAATAATAAAAAAATTTCAGCTTGATTATAATAATACTAAACTTCTATTCATATAATGTTTAGATGATAAAATGCTTTTTATTTTCATAGTTAAAGCATATCGCGTTTGGTTTTAGATAGTTTGATTCTAGTGACCTTTTTAAATTAACAAAACGTAACGTATGGATGTAGAAAGCAAATATTCATCCAAGTTATTCATCCACTTTATAAATATTCATCCACGTTAAATGTTTATAATTCTTGTAATAAATTAATAATCATTCATTCAGATCTCTAGTTTTTAAACAGTGGGATACTTTCAATAACTCATTTATCCTTCTATAAATAAGATTAGAGATTTTTCAAGATTTACTATTCGTTATTTAACTGAAAAATGCAGTAAAATTTTCAGAAGGTTTAAATTTTATTAAAAATATTTTTAAATAGTTTGTGAGAAGATGAATAGCTTGTTTCGGCAAGTAATTTCTTTTTCATCGTGTTAATCATGTTTATATATTAATAAGAATAGATTTTTTTATAATTCTTATCTTATTTTTAACAGGAAGAGCAAATCGTGGCCAACAAATAAACGGTGTGCATATCAAAACAGTAGATAACTTCACTTGGTAACAAGTTCTATCCTGATACAAACCGATCGGGTAAGTTGCATGATGTTCATTTCTTTAGTAAAATACAAATGGAGTTTTCTACCTTAGAATTTATCTTAACTATTAACTAGATCTCTTAACAGTTAACTATCCCTTAAATTTGTTTAGTATTTTTTATATTATAATTTTATATGCATCAAGAAGTGTTACCTAAAATACCAAATTTGATGCTTGCTGGACAATGTGTTTTTAATTTATAGAAACAGTCAGTACCGGTTGTATGGTCACCCGCTTATAAGGTCACCACTCTTATATTGTGGTTTTGGTTTTGGAATGCTACGGTCTACTTTTTGCAACACGAATGCTAATAAGACCGGGACCTACTGCTTAAAGCCGATTCCGAACGGCTACGAACATCCATGCCATAGTGGGATTCGAACCCACCAACTCCGGGTCCAAAGACCAGCACCCTAACCATTCGGCCATCATTCAGCCACCCCGCTTATGTAGTCAGTTTTCTAAAGAACAGTCTAACTTAATAGGAAACATATGTTAAAGCGCACCGCTTATACAGTCATTTTCTTTTTCTTGTTACCGGTTATATGGTCAGTTTCATGTTTTCAACGTGTTTCCTTTTTTTCAGAAGTCAGTGCGAAATCGGAGAGGACCTGAATTCAAGCCTTTATTTCCCCCTTTTCCCCTTTCTTGTTTGTGTAGACCCATCGTCATTATTTTTAAACTAGCATATAGCCCGTCATATGACGGGATCAGTAAAATTTTTAATTTTCCAGAATTGTAAAGAACCCTGTAAGGCAGGTAATTTTTTTTTTTTTTTTGATGAGAATTACCTTTCATCAAAAATAATCGATTAAAATTATCACTTATGTAAATCTATTATTTAAGTTAAATATATAAGAAAATTATGTAATATCTAAATTTAGTGATAAAACGTATGGAAATAATGCAGAACACATTTAAATAATTTAAAATAAGAAATGATTCAATGAGATGGTTAAAGGAATGAAGTCATAATGCTAGAAAAAATTGTTATTTTTACCTATTTATTATATGGTAAGTTGATAAATTGAATCGCTTGCTCTTAAAAGGGGCTTGATATATGATTAAACGCTCGAAAAACGGGTATTTCGATTTTAAAGACGACAGTATTTTTCGCTGTGATACGAAGCTCATTCATACCAATTTACTTCAGAATGGGATCTATAGTTTAGGAAAAGATAAACTTAGCTCGCTATGAATTTTGCTAACCCTAAGTCGTCAAAAATCCAATATGGATGCCTGTATCCATTCCAGGTACAACCGCTTCAGAAATTCGCGGACAGACAACTTAGGCTATTATTATATAGGGGATGCATTGAACATGAATGTACGTATGTACGGGTGCTGTACTTCGATTGTAAGGTAAGCTAATAAATTCCCCCCCAATAAAATATTGCATATCTTTACTGTAGCATTTACTTCTCGAATTAATTTTTAAAATGTTCTTAAAAGTATAATTATTTGTTTATGAGTATATTTTAAAAATATTATCTAAATTCAATATTGTATTGTTCCATATATACATATAGTATTTTTCTACCGTTTAAGCTGACCATATAACCGATACACACTGTATAAGTATTTGATTGCAAAATAAAGCATTTCTAAATCGTCAGCTTAACAAAATATTTTTTGTGTAACTAAACATAATTTTATTTGAAAAGCCTATAAATATGACTTTTTCGCAATGAAACTTTCGTTGCCTATATATATATATATATATATATATATATATATATATATATATATATATTATATATATATATATATATTATATATATATATAATATATATATATCATATATATATATATGTGTATATTTATATATATATATTTGTTTATTTGTCTATTTATATATTTGTTTATATATTTCAATATAAAATACGAAAAATTGGTTAAAAAATTAAATAATTTTCGATCTATTGAGATTTAACTGAATAACTAAATTTACGCGCAAAACGCCCACTCCCGGTACAATTCCGCTGTGAAATGTACCCGCATAGAATGTGTTACGCATTACTACATATGCATGCAGTGTGATATATCACATTCAGATTTACTTTTTAACACTAGATTTACGGGACGCGTCATTTTGACGCATTACGAATTTTACAAGGAAAATTACAAAAACCTTTTGCATTTTTATTTTATCTCTTGTACTGACTTTTATCCATTGATCGAGGTAATTATATATTGAAGTCTATTTTCTTTAAAAGTGTTGAAATATTGAAATTTTCTATGTGGTATACCTATCTACGGATATGCGTCAATTTGCCGCGATTTTAATGGAGACAAAATTTTTAGTAAATTAGTTCTACTCATGGAAATATTACAATAATAATAATAAATAGGAATGTAACATAGGTGTGTTAATATAGAAGGAAGTGTTAATATAGGTGATTTTTTTTTGTTTTAATCTTTTCATTTGTATGACTCTTTCACTTATACGACTTTTTTCTTTAGTTCCTTTGAGTGTCTGTGTCTTTGAAGTCAGAGGTCACTGTATGTTTTCATCCCTACAGTATCATTATAGACAAATTTCAATGTAAATCGAAAATAATTCATAAATCCTATAATTATCTTTGCAAACTACTCGCTAACAACATTCATTTTATAAACTTCATCCTTGAAATGCACGTCGCTAACAGTTGCGTCCTTTTTTCTTCATTTCCCTGATCAATTTTTCAGTCGTCATTTTGTTATTGTTTTTTCTCATCGATAGACTTGTTATGCGGAAGGTATGCTGTAATCTCCGACTTAACAGCATTTAAATAATTTTATAAATAATCTTGGCCGTCACATGTCCAACCAGTCACGGATGTCGCTGTCTCTTTCGTTACTCTCGACTTGCCCTATAATTACTTGCTTGTAAATTCGGAAATGAACAAGCAATTTTTCTCACTACACTGCTCTCTTTGCAGAGATTTTATGTTTGATTTTATCAACTGGATTAAGTAAATCTTAAAGAATTCTTTAGTGGGTAATACAAGTAATATGGACGAAATGAATGCTAAAACATTACTATTAACAATCAGGACATTCTACGTTGCATTTGAGATTAATAAATATATATAAGATCCAAGAATAACCCCTATTTTAAATTTAATTTGTAAAGTCAACCCGTGGATTATACAATAATCTGCCGCTTGCATAAATATTTGACTACGATTACACTGGTTTGACTCGTAAAGGTAACACGTCCAGAGAAGCTTAAAAATCTTAAAGAATCTGACATTATGTAATTTATGCCAGCTACCCCGATGGTATTTAAAAATTATTGGATTTTTAAGCATTTTGGGATCTTGATACGGAATCTCGGTGTTAGGGTAACGCTCTCAACATGAAAGATAACCGCACAGAACGCCCCCTCTAAATATTAGGTTCTAAGAATCTACGTTCTAATCTAAGAGATAGTTCCTATGTTCTCATATAGTTGTTTATAAGCTCTTAACACTTGGCATGTGGGTATACTTCACCGCTAACTTACACGTGCAGCGGGAATTTTTTCGTAAATAGCGCGAAAGTTTAGTTATTCAGAAAAATCGCAGTAAATAGAAAACTACTTTGTTTTTAGGAACGAAACTTTTTTTATTTTACACTTTAATATATACAGTATGGTTATTTAGGGGGAAAAAAAAACAGTATTTTTACGAAATCCCAAAAATAAACGATTTTTAAAAATTAAAGTCCAATCATCTGTCAGCGCCTATTTCTTCGTCAATCTCTTTGTCACAACGACTCATTTTATCAATTTTGTATTCAACAATAAAAAACCAAGCTTCAAATTGACAAAACACGACTTGTACGTTCTGGAGCTAGGAATTTGATTGAAGACGAAATAACGCAACAAAAGACCGAGTAACTCGACAATCATAACTTGTGGAAAGAAAAAATGCAAAGCGTTGCATAGCAATGCAACCAACACGCATATAATGTCACACATACATATAATTATACGTATTTAGTAGATTTGTGGTGGTTAGCGGGTATCCACCACAAATCTACTAAATACGTATTTTTACGTGACCCGCGCTTCAGTGACAGACTGCAAAAAACGCAAAAATACGTTGCCCGCACGCAAAGTGTTAAAAAGGCAGATTTATATTAGATTTTGGGAAGATTAGTCCTAAGCTAGCCTATTAGGAAATTAAAAAAACTCCTGTCGCCGTTAGATCCGTATTTAGACATTATGCACTCCCGTGATCTGACTAACTCACCTTAAACCCTTTATAATATGCTCTACCCACAAAAACTTATGTCTAAAACAAGAAAACAAGTCGTGATATTACAGACATTAATTTCTGCATTTTATCAACCCATTTCTACAGACTATAATAGTAAATAAGCAAATGACACTTAATAGAAGGCTTCTTTTTCTGTACTATACACTGCTTCTGGAAACAACATATATGAATGGCATTGAATATTTAATGTGTTAACTTTCTCCTATAGAGGTCAATTTCTCTACATATTTATTACAAATTAACGAAAATTGAGAGAAATGCAGAGAATTCGTAAATTGGGCTTAGTTTTTAGTATGAAGAAACACCTTAAAACCTCAAAAAATGTGAGAATAGGGAGTATTTCCAGAAAATAGTGAAAAATAATGAGCTGTTAACACTTTGGGCAACGTATTATTACGTTTCTTGTAGTCTGTCACTGTAGCGCGGATCTCGTAAAAATACGTATTCAGTAGATTTGTGGTGGATACCCGCTAACCACCACAAATCTACTAAATACATATAATTATATATGCGTGTTGTTTGCGTTGCTATGCAACGCTTTACATTTTTTCTTTTCACGAGTTATGATTGTCGAGTTACTCGGTCTTTTGTTGCGTTATTTCGTCTTCAATCGAATTCCTAGCACTAGAAAGTACAATTGCCAATTTGAAGCTTGGTTTTTTTATTGTTGAATACAAAATTGATAAAATGAGCCGTTGTGACAAAGATAGTGATGAAGAAATATGCGCTGACAGATTATCGGACTTTAATTTTCAAAATCGTTTATTTCTGTGATTTCGTAAAAATATTGTTATTTTTTGTTAAATAATCATACAGTATATATTAAAATGTAAAATAAAAGAAAGTTTCGTTCATAAAAACAAAGTAGTTTCCGATTTACTGCGATTTTTCTGAATAACTAAACTTTCGCGCGATTCACGAAAAAACACCCGCTGTACGCGTAAGTTGGCAGTAAAGTATACCCGCAGGCCAAATGTTAAAAAAAAATTAGGGTAAGTGTGAAAAGTGGGTCCATAGCAACCTTATATTTTCCCTATCCTCAAATAAATAAAGCTAGTTATATGTTTTGATTAAATATTGATTATTGTTAATATTATAAGTTATGTATAATTTTCAATAAAAGGGCGACGAATACGAATAATGGGCAATAAACGAATTTTAAAATTCGTTAGAGTAAAACAATAAAGTGAAATAAAGGTTATTTCCGAGTCTAATTATTCAAACCGAACTTTTTGTTAGAAGTACATTTTGACCTAAACTCATTTAGAAATTAAAGGTCAACTCCATTAGGGAAATACGGTTTGTTAATCAGTGCATCTTCTGAGGCAGAAAATTACCTTTAAAAAATAAGGTTCATCTTGTATTCTGTTAATTTTCTTTCTTTTTTGTTGTATTTTAAGATAGAGATTTAAAATTTCCTGTACATGTTCTTAACTATGTTTGTTATAAACCTGCGCAATCGATAAACTTCCTATGTTTATTTTTCGTGAATAAAATTACTAACTTTTCAAATTGCATCTTTTATACATTATATGTAAGTAAAAGGTCATGCAATATTAGACAACTAAAATGCCATGGGCAGTTTTTTTGTGCTATACACTTTAGTAAATTTTATAAAAAATCGATGAAAAACGTAAATATTTTTAAAAAAATAGGTACAGATTATAAAAAAATTTAGAAATTTTAATCATAAATAAATAATTATAAAAAATAATCATAAATAAATAAATAATCATAAATAAATAAATAAATCATAAATATCAAAATTATAATCATAAATAAATCAAATAATCATAAATAAATAATCATAATAAATTTTAGTCTTTGAAAAATTTTAATGAAAGGAGCAGCTTAATTAAAACAATTTTTGTGTGTAAATTTATTGAATATTAACACTAGGTTTAAGGACTTTTCTTATATACCTATCTCTACGAACAAGCGTCAATTTGAGGCATGGATGAATGCATATAACAACACTCAGAAAACAATGTAATTATACACTATAAGTAAAAAATGATAATATGCGATAATATTGAGGGTGAAATAATATTACTAATTCAAAAAATATTCTAGTATTTTGTTTTTCAATACTCGGACCAAGCAACTAAAATCATCAAAATCTCTCCCCATTCTGACTTCAATTGACATTTTGCGTTTCGTTCTATCTATTGTTCTTATTGCTTGTTTCATTTGAGATAACAATATCGGGTAACGGATCGAAGTATTGTCGGCACAATCCTATTTATTATTGTTGTAATATTTGCATGAATAGAACTAATTTACTAGAATTTTGTCTGCATTACGATCGTAAAATAAAATTAGAATTAGAAATAAAAATTGTACAAAATATTTTACGAATTATTTATAGCTTAGAATAATTCTTTATGGCTTGAATACAATCATTTTATATTATTTGTTATTAATTATAATTTAGACGTCAACCGGTATAAGCATTTTTTTTTTTTGTAATAAATGATTCCATATACTTTCAATGATTTCATCAGGGAAAAAATTTCTCAACAATTTTACAAACATTTAAGAGGCTTGACTAAAGAACTGGGTTCCCCCGCCAACTTGGCGAAAATGGTTTAAGTATGGTCGCCTAACATTTTCTCCTGATCTCACCGTGTCCAAACAATCTGTATCTATATTATAACTTATATGATATTTGCATCCAACTCTCATTGCGTAACTCTTTTTATATATTAAAAATGAACAAGGCTTAAAAAAATTAGATATAACAAACCATTAATGGTTCACTATGGCTGATTTTTAATAATTTGGAGCTGTTGCGTTTGTAAACTGCTAAGGGATTAATTGCCCATAAATATAAATGTCCGGTTTTCAAGTCGTTTCCTTTAATTAAGTAAGAGTATACAATTCAATTACGATGGCGCACTGTGCATTAATGAAAGTCGCCAGAAAGAGAAAGAAATACAATGTTTGGATGGATTACCTTTATGTTTTAGTACTACTATTAACTAATAACTTTCATTAGAATGATGTAACTGAGCTGTCATAATTTTCGTGCTTATTTTTATAATATTATCAAACACATATTTATGGAGTGTCTACAGATTCTGAAAATTGCATCACATCCGTGTTTTCACCTCCGTTTCCATGTGCCAGTCACGTCACGAGCCGGCACTAGGTGTACGGGGCCTCTTAAAAGCATGCGAATGATGAAACCGAGCTGTCATAATTTGGATCTTCCCCGAATGTTCGGGGTCCACTTGTTTGGGCGAGGCTCCTCCTTCAAGGGCACCACTGCTTGTCGAAAAAATGCGGCCAATAAACTTTCACCTCGGCCAATAAGAACCGCTTTTCTGGGTCAGGAGTGGAAAGATTTCCGATTTAATTTGCTCTGCCGCGGTTTCACATCTTACCTGTCCTCTCTTTCTCCTTCTGTGTTGTGGTGGTGGAAGATTTTGTTTGGGTTCTCAAAAATGGCTACAACGACTTCTAATCCGGGTCTTTAAGAAACCTCGTCCTTCATTTCACGCAGCTGAAGAATTCGATATTTTAAGGTATCCATATTTTTTATATACATAATTTTAACCTAAATTAAAACACTATTTAACTTGTTTATTTGAAAGATTATGCTTTTAAATATTTCTAAAAGTTTTCGCTTTGGTAGAATTTTCGATCAAACAAAGCATAAACTGATACCGTTTATTAGAAATTTAGTCATAACTATTTTTTCATTTCTTGAAAAAACGAGAGAAGTATAAAAAAATTATTAGAATCATAGCGTCACTAGAAGTAGTAGTTTATAACGTTCATTAGAATCATAGTTGTGACTATTTTTACATTGAATGATAAACCCGGAATAGTTTCGTTAAAAAAGCTTTCATTAAAGTAATAGCGTTAGAATGATTAGCGAATAACTTTCATAAGAATCATAATTATGAATAATTTTACATTGGCTGATAAACAGGAGTAGGTTTAATATAAAACTTTAATTAAAATAATAGCTTTAACTAGACTCATTAACTAATAATTTTCATAAGAATCATAGTTATGACTAATTTTACATTGTCTGATAAACCATGAGTAGGTTTAAAAGAAAACTTTCATTAGAATCATTAACTAATAACGTTCATTAGAATCATAGTTATGATTATTTTTACATTGGTTGATAAACCCGGAATAGTTTCTTTAAAAAAGCTTTCATTAAAGTAATAGCGTTAGAATCATTAGCGAATAACTCATAAGAATCATAGTTATGACATACTTTTACATTGGTTGATAAACCGGAGTAGGTTTAAGATAAAACTTTCATTAGAATCATAACGTTAACTTGAATCATTAACTAATAACCTTCATAAGAATCATAGTTATGACTATTTTTACATTGGATGATAAACCAGGAGTAGATTTAAAATTAAACTTTCATTAGAATCATAGTGGTAACTAGAAACATTAACTAATAACTTTCATTAGAATCATAGCGTTAACTAGAATCATTAACTAATAACTTTCATAAGAATCATAGTTATGACTAATTTTACATTGTCTGATAAACCGGGAGTAGGTTTAAAATAAAACTTTCATTAGAATCTTTAACTAATAACGTTCATTAGAATCATAGTTATGATTATTTTTACATTGGTTGATAAACCCGGAATAGTTTCTTTAAAAAAGCTTTCATTCAAGTAATAGCGTTAGAATCATTAGCGAATAACTCATAAGAATCATAGTTATGACATACTTTTACATTGGCTGATAAACCGGAGTAGGTTTAAGATAAAACTTTCATTAGAATCATAGAGTTAACTAGGATTATTAACTAATAACTTTCATTAGAATGATTATTTTTACGTTGGTTGATAAACCGGGAACAGATTTAAAATAAAACTTACAGTAGAATCATAGCGTTCATTATAATCATGATGTTTATTTTTACATTGGCTGATAAACCGGTAGTGAGTTGAAAATAAAACTTTCATTAGAATTATTAACTAAGAACGTTCATGAGAATCATAGTTATAGTTATTTTACATTGGTTGATAAACAGGGAATAGGTTTTTTTTTTAAAAAAGCTTTCATTAGCATTCGCTATAATCATACCGTTTATTAGAATCATAATTATGCTAATTATGATTCTAATGAACTAAGCTATAATCATAATTTCTAAGATAATTATGATTATTTTTAGACTGGCTGATATATTAGGACTAGGTTTAAAATAAAAATTCATTATAATCGTAGTGTTCAAAAGAATTATTAATTAAAAATTTTCATTACAATCAAAGTGATGACTATTTTTGCATTAGATGATAAACCGGGAGTAGGTTGAAATAAAACTTTAAACATACTTTGGAGAAGATTTTTTTCTGTTAACCAATTACCGTTTGATAATAGTTTCAGAAGTTTACGGTACATATATAAAAACTTTTTAATGTATATGATATGCGAGTCGAAAAATGTTTATGGGCTATGAGTTTAAGTATTTGAGAACTTTTTAAAAGTTATAGTTACTATTATATGTTTACATACATAAAATATTTTTAAATCAACGATAGGATTAATCAAATGAGTATATCTCTGAAATTTATTGTTCTGTATCTTATATTATAGTCCATTACATTCTTTGAAGTCTTTTGATTTGTAATTTGAATTCTGAAAAATATTAAATATTGTGTGAGTTATAATTTTATAGTTTTATGCATCCCATATGAAATTATGCAATTAAAAGTTACCCATGTAACCACGTTCTTTTAACATATTATTAGATATACTATCAACTATCATACTATAACTATCTAGTTTATATACATATATATATATATATATATATATATATATATATATGTTGTACTGTATACATATGTACATATTATATAAATAATATATATATATATATATATATATATATATATATATATATCTGAATATATATATATATATATTTGGAATATATATATATATATTTATATAGGAAATATATATATATTATATATATACCCAATATATATTTATATATATATATATTAGGAATATATATATATATATATATCTAAATATATATATATATATATATATATATATATATTATAATATATGCAGGAATATATATATATATATATATATATTATATATATAAATATATATTATATATATATATATACATAAATATATATATATATATATAAAATATATATTATATATATATATATATATATATATATATATATCCTAAATATATATATATATATATATATATATATATATATCCTCAGGAATATATATATATATATATATCCTCAGGAATATATATATATATATATATATATATATCCTCAGGAATATATATATATATATATATATATATATATATATATATATATATCCTCATGTATATATATATATATATATATATATATATATATATATATATATATATATATATATATATTCCTGAGGAAAGCCATTCCCTCGTTAAAAGTAAATTACTTTCTGCTTGCCTGCTTCCACCAGTTCATAGCCGGACGAGGAACGAATGGTTAGGGCACTGACTTTCGGAACCAGAGTTCGTGGGTTCGAATCCCACAATAGCATGGATGTTCGTAGCCGTTCGGAATCAGCTTTAGACAGTAGGTTTCGGTCTCATTAGCCTTCGTGTTACAAAAAAGTAGACCGTAGTGCTTCCAACCAATATACCACTTTATAAGAGTACTGCTAGAAGACTGGGATTATCTCTGTTGTGCGGTGGCCCAAGGCCTCTCCAATCGGCCTTAATGAGATTTAGAAGCGGAAACTTAAAATGTATGCAATTTCAGAATGGGATAATCATTTGTTCTCTTTCTTCTTGTTCCCTTCTAGTCCCTATCACATTCTTTAATTGTTTAGGCGCTCCCAGGAGGTAGATATTGGTCGAGCAGGCGATTGGTTTTGAGGATCTTATTCGACAACGTCTTTTGGTCCTGGTGTAGGCTACACCAGGGGGGGATAAGTAACAACAACATATATATGAAACGGACGAGTGGTCAAGACATGGAAGACACATTTGATTTCATATATAAAAACTTCTTTAATGTAATCTTTCTGACCATGGCTATGCCATTTAGATATCATTTGTTCTCATATTTTTCCACTACAAGCGTGGAGGATGTAATCAGCCCGATTTTCCGCTCAGAACTGTCTTTTTGGGCGTTGCTACCTAAGCAAATTCCTATGTCTACACTCGTGTCAGCTTCTTTACTCTGTATAGTTCCGCTCCAGGGTGTGTCTTTCTATTATTACGTTATCGTTAATGAGTTCTAACTATTTTTTAATTATAACTCGCTTAATTCTTAACCCCTATTTTTAAACCTGACATGACTATGTAATTTTTAGGATGAGTTGTATTAGAAAATTTTATAACGAAATCATGTAAATAAATGTTTGCCATTACCGTCGTTTTTTAAATGACATCGCTGATGGTTTTTTCCTGCCGATTAAGGTCTGCATTTTCTAATTAAGACTTCTGAGTGAAACGGTACATTTAGTTCAATTCTCCATTGTTTTTCAAATGCTGTAATCATCTCTTTTGCAAGAAAGAGGATTTAATTCGTACAGATAATTAGATAACTCTTCGGAGTTTTCTTACTTTACTTTTTTAACCAACTACATAAACAAGTAAAGTCAACCAAATCGGAAGAAAGCTTGATTAACTTTGTAGGAATGGGTACTGCAATATTTATTTTGTCTTTATACGATGGTTTGAGCCTAATTTAGGCAATCAAAAATGATTATTCTAATTTTCAAACCTCGCGTGATTCATTGCGAATCCTTTTATTTGGAGTCCCATGCATGCGCATTATTTGTGGTAATCTCAAATCCTCCTTGAGTAATAAGTTGAAATTACGTACCTTAACCGAGAATCTTTGTTGACGGAAGTTGGAAAGAAGGCAAAATGTAATTTCACTCATTATGATGCAAAAGATAGTCACGGGCCAGTATTATCTTGAGCTGGTATGGTCTGGAAGAGATACTGACGAAGAAAATGTTGACCGCAAAGTTTGCTATTTGAGTAGAATGGAATAACAAATAGATTATATCATATTTATTTCAAAAGACTTAAAGAAACATGTTAACGTGATTAGAAGATATCTGGAAATTAAAAAAATAACAGTTTTATTACATTATCTCAAGAAGCGGGTAGCAGTAGAACTTATAAAACAGATTTTTCAGAAAAAATTAGTTTCAGGCCCTTAAATAAGTCGATATGTTTAAAGAATATACAGTGAACCAAAAAAAAAATAGTTGGACAAGCAAGGTAATAATTTTGTATTGCATTATGTTTTTGAACTAAAACTAAATTTCGAAAAAATACAATTTCAAAAATAAATCAAACAACTTTTTTTAATTTCAGTAGTACATAAACTAGTATTATAAATTTAAAGAGCATCATGATGATATCACTTTCGATAGCCAAAAAAACAAACTTGAATATTTATCCACGGTTACAAAAAGTAACTTTTAAATTTTAAACGGAAGCATTTAATACTTCGTATGATATCTTTTGGCTGCCTAACAGCTTCTAATTGTTTTTTCATCGAAAGGACCAACTTTTTAGGATAATCTGTTGGTACACTGTCCCATATATTCTGAAGAGCACTTTTTAGTTCATTTTTATTTTTTATTTTTATTATTAAAATTCAAACCAGGCATCTCAATCTGGAAGAAAATACCATTCTTTTTTTTAATGTTTCATTTTGTTAAATGTTTTATAAATGTTTTCATTTCAAATAATAGTTCATTCAAAGTACAACTCGCTTTTAAAATATTGCACTACAAAATGGCTTCTCCTTTCTATCCAACTGTATTTTTTTGGTTCACTATATCTAATTAGACATCATGCCAAGAGGTAGTTCTAATTTTTGCTCTGGAATTGTAATTATTGGTTATAATAAGTTGTAAAATAAACTATTAACCACTTATCAAGTTAATTCACCATAACATTTGCATAGCTTTGCTTGTTTTGTGAACGTGAGATAAAAGAAATATGGGCTTTAGCACGTTGTTAATATACACTAATAAGATAAAGAAATACAGAGAAATCTCTGTACCTTGATATTTTCTTTGGTCTAGCGATGACCGAATAAGTAGGGCATTACTGTTCGATACCAGAGTTTATGGTTTTGAATTCCATTGCTGACATGGATTCATGTAGTCGTTTGATTTAGGCTTTAAGCAATAAGTCTTAGTCTCATTAATCCTCATTTAATAAAACAGTAGACCGTTGCGCTCCAAAACCTAACCTAATCTTTGGTTTCACAGAATTTGTTTTCTCATTGTACTACTTATCAACTCAATGCAAAATCACTTAGAGGTTAATAATGTTTGTTTTTTTCTTAAGTAATGTTATTGACAGGTTTTACTGTTGAGTTTCGAACTATTAAAGGAATGGTAAAAATACTTTGGTATTGTGCGGTAGATCTTACGTATAATAAATATTTGGAAATTGCTTAGTGGAATTTTACAACTTCCTGCCTAATTTCTCTGCACTGGAATGCAACATACCTTAAAATATTGTTGTTTAAAAGATAAATACACTTAATAGTATTACAGAGAGTTCATATATCTACTTTTGGAGAATTCTTACCAAACGTTTTTATCAAATTTACAAAGAAAGAAAGGTTACTAACTAAAAAGGTTTAAGGTTGAATCAAATTCTAACGGAAGGATTGAACTCATGAACTTAATTAGGACAAGGAAGTCCTCTTTAATAGCTAATTGTAGAGTTTTGTCATGAAACCATTTTAAACTAATTTATTTATTTATTTTGAAAAGTTTTGCAGCCTCAAATGATAATTCTTGGAAAAATTGAAAAATGAGTTCATAAACTATTAGGTAAACAAAATATATTCATACTCTTTTAGGTTGCTTATTTTGTCGTAACAGTATACCAGATTATTTTTTAATGTTAGCTAATCTTTAACAAGTTTTGATGCGAGAATGGTTTTGTTAATAAACTATTTACTTTTATCATAAGTGCTGTCCTTATAACCCTCAGCACAAGTTGCCTGGGATTCGTGGTAACGAAATGTAGATTCTTAACTACTCGTAGATGAAAAGCTTTACAGTTTGCCTCTAAATTCAGGAATTTAATGATACGTTAGAACTAAAATAGTTTGTTCTCATTTTTTAACCAAAGGCCAGTTGATTTCTAAATGGACCATTTCATTGAAGGTTCTATATTACTCACTGTTGTTGATTTAATCCAGAGACCTATTGTACCGAAGATTTGGTTTGGTTTGGAGTCCTACCTTCTACTATTTTGTTACACGAGTGCTAATGAGACCGAAACCTACTCCTTAGTCGCTTGCCTGATTATCTAGAGTTATCTTGGGTTCGTACACATTGCAGTTAATTATTATCCCAAGAAAAACTCGGGTGAAGCAGAATTTGTCAGTAAGATTTGTTTTATCACGGTGTTACTGCGCCTGGAGAAAATGAGAGGAAATATTCAGCAATGATTGGCAGTTTTGTAGGTTTCGCAGTTCTTTTGGGGGGCGTGGTGACGTGTTTTCCCTATTGTATAATATACGTCCGTTTGTGGATTAGTAATTTATAAAGAAGGATAGTTGCGAAAAATCATCGTGACAAGTTTTCTGCCACATTATAAAGACCCAGCATTAGTCCTTCATCTCCCAGGTTAACCTCATGGCATTTTCCAGATGTTACTCCTGCTACTGAAAAAAGGCCAAATTCAACAAGACAGTATACTCTAAGGTCCCGTAAAGAAATTCCAGAGGTAAGAAAAAGGACCAGATACTAGTGCACAGGATGTCAGGTATCACTTTGTGTTATCCATTGAATTGTCCTAAAATTTGTGTTATCCATTGAATTGTCCTAAAATCAAACCCAACAAGACAGTATACTCTGTGGTCCCGTAAAAAAATTCCAGAGGTAAGAAAAAAGACCAGATACTAGTGCACAGAATGTCAGGTATCACTTTGTGTTGTCCCTTGAATTGTCCTAAAATCAAACCCAACAAGACAGTATACTCTGTGGTCCCGTAAAAAAATTCCAGAGGTAAGAAAAAAGACCAGATACTAGTGCACAGAATGTCAGGTATCACTTTGTGTTGTCCCTTGAATTGTCCTAAAATCAAACCCAACAAGACAGTATACTCTGTGGTCCCGTAAAAAAATTCCAGAGGTAAGAAAAAGGACCAGATACTAGTGCACAGGATGTCAGATATTACTTTGTGTTGTCCATTGAATTGTCCTAAAATCAAATCCAACAAGACAGTATACTCTGTGGTCCCGTAAAAAAATTCCAGAGGTAAGAAAAAAGACCAGATACTAGTGCACAGAATGTCAGGTATCACTTTGTGTTGTCCCTTGTTTCAAAAACTAACATACAAAGACTAATATTTAACTTTTTTACATTTGCCAAGATAAATTGACAATGAACTAATATTAAAACTAAATGGTTTTATACCTGTAAAAAATATTAAAAATTCAACTTAATACCTCCATATTTTATTTTGTTTCGTTTTCTCGTATTTAATAGAAACTAAAAAAATGTGATTAGTTTTTGCAATTGTTTCAAAACAATTTGTAAGGGAAGCGGTTAAAGCCGATTCCGAACGTTAACGAACATCCATGCCAGCAGTGGGGTTGAAAGGAGAAAAAACATATGAAAATGGGATATGATCTGTAAAATTTGACATCTAAAATAGTAGCTCCCTTCATTGTTATGACTGTGAGAAACAACAGGTTATCAATGATTTTCAAAGCGAAGTTAGAAAATATTTTTTTGGTTCACGACAAATTAAAGTTATACTTAAACATACAGTAACATTGATTTAGATTAACTTTGATCATTAATACGTTACAGCGAGGAAATAGTCTGACATATTAGTGAAAAATAAGATGAATTAATTTGAATTTATTATTGTAGCAACTGGTACGTAAATTTCAAATATCGACCTCATCCTTTCCGCTACCACAGTAATAAATAGAAACCCCAGTAAGTCATTAACAGTTTTAATGCAATAAAAATCTCGACGCATCACATTTCTCAGTAAGTGGAACTGTTCTGCCACATAATTTATCCACCGGGGCCATAAAAATATACGACTCACGAGGAGTGCTACATTATACCTCTATATCTCTAAAAACTGCAGGTGTCCAATTTGTAAAAAAGAAACCAGGTTTTTGGATGAACCATGAGTCTGGAAGGAGGTCAACCAGAAGATGTTGCAGAAAGTGGCAACGACAAAACTCAAAAAATAAATAAAACCGCGACCGTGCCGAATCCCCAATAAAGATAATGCGGAACAGGATTGGATCTCTCTTTCCGTGAGGTTAGAGGTTAAGGTGTTGGTTACGTCACGATTAGGAAACTCTTCAAGCCTGAGATGCTCAAATGGCCTTGAAGGCTGATTTGTCTGGGCTTTTTATGCGCCGAAAAGTGTTAATAGCATTTTTCTGCAAATCGCCTTGAGCGTTAATTGTTTTTGCAGTATAGTGAAGACGAGGAGTGAGTAGTTGTACAACATGTGCTCATATTTGTTGACTTATTTAATTCTGTTAGCAGGAATTGACCTGAAAGGTTGTGGTGCTCATGTTAGCAAAGCCTATTACAAGGGGATAAAGGTCATAATTACGCGGGTATATTAGAGGAGAAAACTAGCGTGACGCTTCTATCGTCACGATTTTCTAAATTTATAATTGCTCTAAATTAAGATTAGTAGTTGTTAAATGATTGCGTAAACTATGACCTAAGTAACAATACTGTTCATTCACAGTAAAGGGCACTATGTCACAAATTTCAAATTTTACTGGAGAGCATAATAAAGAAATTTTTACATATTTGTTTGAATTGTACACTTTTAGAGAAAAGCTTTATAAACGCCTTTGAGGAAATAGGGAAAACACATACCTATAAACATACGAAAATAGTAGAAATAATAAACTTTATGTTTAAGGGAGGGGTGATCTTTACTTCGAAATCATGTTGGTTCATACTGAAATTTTACATATTTGTTTGAATTGTACACTTTTAGAAAAAAGCTTTATAAACGCTTTTGCGGTAATCGGGAAAACACAGTGTTATGAACATACGAAAATAGTAGAAATAATAAACTTTATGTTCAAGGGAGGGGTGATCTTTACTTCGAAATCATGTTGGTTCATACTGACTTTTCCAGTTTACTAAATCTCTCAATTTCAAGAATCGGTTTGACTTGGAGTGCTACGGTCTACTGTTTTGCTACATAAGAGCCAAGAATTTTAAGAAATTGAGGTTATCCTTTATTACATAAAGAAGAGAACCAATCATACAGGTTTAGGTTTAGGTTTTGGAGCGCTATGCTCTACTTTTTGCAACACGAGGGCTAATGAGACCGGTACCTACTACTTAAAGCCGACTCCGAACGGCTACAAACATCCATGCCATAGTGGGATTCGAACCCACGAACTCCGATTCCGAAGGCCAGCATCCTTACCATTCGGCTATCCTTTGGCCAATCATACAGGAATAAGCAAAAGTCACAATTAAAAAATAAAGGACATAGAGTCATCTCCTATGTAGAGAATTGAACATAATAATTTAGAATAATACGATACATTGCATTATATTGTTTAGTTTTGCATAATATGAACCTTAGAAAACTCAATTTGCTTTAAGAAAAATTTTATAATTATTAAAAATGCAGTAGTTAATTGTATAATTTAAATAACTTTAGACCTAACAACAAAGTATGATTATATTACAGTTTAATTTTTGTTGCATTCTGGATTATCTTTTAAGAAATACTTTAAATGTATAAATAAGCTTCAATATTACAGATTATTAATTTTTTTTGGTGGTCAGTTGTTTGGAAGTGCTACATTCAATGTTTTGTTTCCAATGTTTTATTAACAGTTTAATGAGACAGTACAAAAGTACTGGGGCTCTTAGGACAAAGTGAACACTAGTCCCTTAGCTCTGCAATCGAGTGATAATTCTCATATTTAGTCTCGAAATCTGTGTAAACGAGTTGATGCTTGCCTGTCGGAATTCGTTTATTGTAGACCGAGTATATATATATTAGATTATCAAATAGGACCAATCAAATAAACCAACAATACTCTCTCTGCAAAGGGACAGCACAGTCTCATTCAAGCCTTATTCGAGAATCTAAACCTATCATATTTGGAAGATCGACTTGGAATTACACCAAATACTACATTATACGGGTGACAGTCTCAAGTATTAAATTATATTTTCGATTTACATTGTAAGAGAAAACTGAAAAATCAAAAGAAGACATTTAACAAACACAAATTGTCGTTTATTACGACGCATAACATTGTGCAAAAGCATATGATGCACAAACTCTAAATCAGAGTGATGAAAGAACAGTTAGGGAACTGGAGCAATGAGATCTTCCAATATATTCAAAAATATTATTATTGTAATTCTTTTTACATTCCTGTTAACTTGTTATTAAAGTCTAGCGTTGTATAATTTTATGGTAAAATGTATAATGGTTTACCTTGGCATAGTTCGTGACGAACCACCAACATTATATGATACCAAAGCAGCTAAAATTATACATGGTTTTCAAGGAACAGTGTTAAAGACTAAATCATCCATTAAACATTAGTTAAGTTTATGGAAGTGTATACAAAATTCCTTCCTTGAAAATGTGATTGGATAATCATAAAGAGCAGTGATTATTGGCTCTACGTAAAGAACCTGTAATCTTCACGAGTTGTTTTTGCGTAGGATGATTATGTGTTCATCATTTCCATCTGATACGGAGAGATATATGCACATCTGAAGCATCTGATAAGTAACTGAGAAAGGAGGTAATAACAGTTTAACGCTGAAACTGTTTTGTAGAAATTGCATTTCTGCTGTTACAGTTCAATAATATCTCGACTGACACTATTTTCTTAAAATTAAAAGTGCCGGCAATATTTCATTGGTTGTACGTCAGCTTTACCGTTATCTACACAGAGATACTTAGTCGGGGACATTCTGCACAAACAATTTTCACACGATTGGGAACACTCATACCAATATTGGTATTCGAACTCAAACACTATCGTACCAAATGTCATTGCCTTAACTTTTGATGAACATCTGAAGAATCCCAAGTACTATCTTTTACGATATACTACTATTTAATAATATTCTAAACATTCATAACTGGGCACTTACAAAAAGACTAAACTGTTCACTCAGCAAGTCTAAGAAAACTTAAAGGGAAATATGAAGCTGCTGTATATAAGAATAAAGTTTTTTATAAAGCTAAAAAGATGATAAATCCAATCTCAAATCTAAAGCTCCCTTGTAATTTGCTACTACATTTTTATATAAGTATACGAAGAAAACTTGAGTCCAACAAACGGAATGCTAACTAAGCACATCTTAAACCATTGCCATGGACTAGCAACTTTAAGACTGTTTTTCATGCTGTATATTTATCTATCAGATGACTCGAATATTAGTAAAGCTTCAAATGCTTTCTTATCTGCCAAAATTACTTTCTTCTCGTTACATTTGCAAGAGTTCAGTGTGGGTTTTCAGTTTGACTTTCAGAACTAAAGTCAGGGGTTTGAAAAACGAGGATTGGTTTTCAATATATAAAAAAATATTTTAAATTCTCCAGTTAACTTTTGAGCTATGTTTTGCAAAGAATTTAATACTGTGTTTAAAAAAAAAATAAAAAAATAAGGCATTTTATTGTTAGTCGCAAATATAACCTAATGTGAACTTATTCTATTTATCACAAATCCATTCAACAAATCTTGAAGAAAGAAAGTTGTAGTTGTTTATAATGTGACTTAGACAAGCCAATCTAACGAACCGGAGGCTACTTGATTTAAGGCAAATGACTGCGTCTTTCGTTTTCAGAATAACGATTTTAAGTTAAGTGGGTCTTAGTAATTAGGAGAAGGAATTAAGCAAAAGATCCTCAGGGTTAAAGTGCTCCGTCCAGAGGTATCGTTTGAACTTGGACGACATTGTCGCCGTGAACTTATTTTACTTTCCCCAACTGCCCTTGGCGAACATCACAGTTATTTTTGGAAGGCTCGGGCCTCGAACACACAATCCTCCGGCCATGACTCTATGTTCTTTGCCTTTTGAGCTACCAACATAATGAAGAAAGAAATTTAAAAAAAGATTCCGTATTAATTCAAGAAATTTATCAAACTAATGTTATTTCGTTTTTAATTTCATTACTGCTTATTTGACTTGCTTTAAAAATATCCATCTATTCGTCTTTGATGTAAAATATACTTATTTAAATGTAGTTTGCTCTAGAGAAAATCACTTTAAAATAACAAGAAGGGTATAATAACGGAAATCCTCTATTGAACACGATGTTAACCGTTTCCTTTGATTCTTATTTGCTGACTGCTCAAATTAGAATAATGTAGCTAGCCGTCTAGACATTTCTTTGTACTTCTGAAATAGAACGCCGATGCTCTCCTGTTGAACTAACTTGCAGATCCTACGAAGCATCACAGCGAAAAGCAAATAAATACTTTAAGTAAACATTTACTTCTGTGTGGCATATCTCGTCTCCGCTTGAGCATAATCGATGTAGGAAACTTCTAACAAAGCAGTCATGAAATTGTTAGTTTATATTCGCTTTTGGTCAAAGTGGAACAGCGATGCATATCTCTCTCTATCCGATATCGCTGCCATCTCTAAAAGCTCAGCAGTCTATATAAATGAGATCTTGAACTTGAACATTCATTGTCCTTTTGTTTCGAGATTCGCTTTGTTTCTCAAAATAGACTCGATTAGAAGCGATGAATATGAAACGGCAGAACAAAAACCGTTACAGGGAAGGTTCAAAAGCTGGTATTCCATTCAAGAACACTGTCAAAAACATACTTTGAAATGTGGAGTTCAGATTCGAAAGTTGCTTAACTTTACCAGGAGCAGATGACAACAATGTACGTCACCTGCAGTTACTTTTTCTTAATTAACCTATTGCCCTTCAGTGTCGAGTCTCCCTCGATATCATTTTTCCTTTGTAGTAAGTACAATGTCAAGTATGGCTCGACACAGTTTTTAAATATAAGATTACACTTTTAATTCACACTTTTAAAACTGTTAGGTCGGCAATAACTGGATATATCTCAAACATTAATTTAATTTGCTTTGATTTAGTTTGGAGAACTACCTTCTACTCTTTTGAAACTCCAGAGCTAATGAGACCGGCACCTACTGTTTAAATCCGATTCCGAACGGCTCCAAACATCCATGCCACATTGGATTCGAATCCACGAAATTCGGTACCGAAGATCAACGCTTGAACAATTCGACCATAATTCGGCAAACATAACATATTGTGTGTGGGTGCATTTCGCAGTGGAATTGTACCGAGAAAGGGTGTTTTGCGCGTACATTTAGTTATTCAGTTAATCTCAATAGATCGAAAATTATTTAAATTTTGAACCAGCTTTTCGTATTTTATATTGAAATATATAAACAAATATATAAATAGAAATATATAAATAACAACAATAAGATTTTTGACCATAAGATTTATGTAAACAAAAAATATATTTTTTAGTGGATAAATTTATAATAGTATCGTAAATATGAAAAATCAAATAGAAATAGTAGTATATAGTCTTAATTTTTTCGAATAATGTTATATATAAACATTTTTACATTCCAGAATCTATATAGTAGACAAGAAATTGGGCTTCGTTTTCCTGTATATACCGTTATTTTTGTAAACACAAACCATGTTGTTACACTAACCCGAACTAGTACGTGTCCCGCGCTCAAGTATCAATCGTCAGAAAACGTACTAGTACGTGACCTGCATACATTGTGTTAATTTGGACTACTCTACTGAGAATAAGTAAAAGAATTTGGAATGCAACGGGTTAAAGTGATAAACATTTAAACATTCTACTAAAAGCGAATGTTTTTAAGACTCCTACTATCACATACCTATACGAGTGAAATATGCGACTTTTTCTAGTAAACAGAATAATATTAAAACTTTATACTTATTGTCAAAACTTCTTAGAAATAAAAAGTAATCAGGTAAAAAATATATTTATTAAACGTTTTTATGAAATAATATCATGAAGCATATTGCACGCACGCAGAATTTATTAAATTCTATCAAGAAATTCTCTTACATTTCAGACAGACTATACATCACTTCACAAAATTAATGGCAAAAAATCTAAACACTATTTCAATATTTTTTTCTATATTTACGTGTTTTCAGTTTGAAGTACAGAATTATTTTAGCAAAACTCAAGATATTAAAGTATGTAAATATTGGTAATTTTCTAGGATTTTTCGGGATTATAACTGTGAAAATAACCTAAATACCAAATGTCAAATTTAATCTTACAATATATGTGTAAATAACGAGTGCGTCAGTTGTGAAAGCTATATTTTGAGTAATATATATTGCCACACCACTTTTGATAGCAGAATTGCAACTTGATCCGATATAGATTTCTTGTTTATTAAAATTCGAGGTTTAGGGATATTTTTTATCTACTTTGTGGTATAAGAGGGACTATGAGATAAGCTAAATCTTGAAAAACAGTTTTTCAAAG
The DNA here is from genome assembly GCA_032207245.1 of Pardosa pseudoannulata. NCBI lineage: Eukaryota > Metazoa > Arthropoda > Arachnida > Araneae > Lycosidae > Pardosa > Pardosa pseudoannulata. The sequence continues at coordinate 190,512,208 of CM063498.1, forward strand.
CTTTAACGGTTACGTTTTCTCTTAGTTTTGATTTTTTTACCTAAATTTTTAATCAAAGGCAAGAATACAGTTACTAAGGCAACCCTATTTTAATCAGATATTTATTTAAGCACTTTTGAATCATAACGTGCCACCGAGATAAATTTTGTGGGCTGGAAGAAAATTTTAAAAAATGAACGGAATGGAGATTTTTACCGTTTAGAAAGACTCAAATTTAAAGCCACAAACTGCTTAAAATCTTTAAAAAAGTACATAAATTGATTGAATTTGCTGAAGTATACATTTATAATGTTTTTATAAGAGTTTTGTATGGCTCATCAAATTACAACTTGTTGAGAAACGTTTGAATCAACATATGTATGTTTGGGAGAAATATGTGAAGATGGATTTATTTAGTCTAGAATAAAGATTCTAACGATAGCTAGTGATTCAAAAATAGCTTGTTTTCATACGGTATCGAAAACATCATTCGATATAAATAAAACTCCTTTAACACTTGGCATGCGAGTATACTTCACCGCCAACTTACGCTTGCAGCGGGCGTTTTATCGTGAATCGCGTGAAGTTTAGTTCTTCAGAAAAATCGCAGTAAATTGAAAACTACTTTGTTTTTATGAAGGAAACTTTTTTATTTTACAATTTTATATATACTGTATGATTATTCAACAATAAAAAACAATATTTTTACGAAATCACAAAAATAAAGATTTTTAAAATTTAAGTCCGATAATTTTTCAGCGCCTATTTTTTTATCACTATCTTTGTCCCAACGGCTCATTTAATCAATTTTGTATTCAACAATAAAAAAACCAAGCTTCAAATTGACGAAACACGACTTGTACATTCTGGAGCTATGAATTAGATTGAAGACGAAATAACGCAACAAAACGAAATAACTCGACGAAATAACAAGACGAAATAACTCGACAATCATAAGTTGTGGAAAGGTAAAATGCAAAGCGTTGCATAGAAACGCAAACAACACGCATATAATGTCACACATACACATAATTATTCGTATTTAGTAGATTTGTGGTGATTAGCGGGTATCCACCACAAATCTACTAAATACGTATTTTACGTGACCCGCGCTCCAGTAACAGACTACAAAAAACGTAAAAATACGTTGCCCGCAAGCGAAGTGTTAAGATAATCAACTAAAGTATCATTTTCCTGCACAATCGTTATCAAGAGTAATTCATTATTCTTGTTTGAAT
>CM063498.1:190515924-190568424 GCA_032207245.1 Pardosa pseudoannulata
TATATATATATATATATATATATATATATATATATATATATTAATATATATATATATATATATATATAATATATATATATATATATATTAATATATATATATATATATATATATATATTAATATATATATATATATATATTAATATATATATATATATATATATATATATATATATATATATTATATTTATATATATATATATATTTATATATATTATATATATATATATATTTAATATATATATATATATATATATATATATATATATATATATATATATATATATATATATATATATATATAAATTCCTTAATAAAAGTTATTCTTCGCCACATTTTTTTTCTTACCAGAGATGCAATTCATATACGTACAAGAAGCAATGAAATCTATATGTTAAACGATAGGTTGACGAACTGTTCATTTTGTCCTGCAAATATATGCTATTAGCGAAATAGGTATTAATAAACGCCGATTAAAAAAAATCGGTTTCTCATATGTAAATGTGTGAACTCCCGAAGGTAACAAACTTTCGTCGCGATGTCGCACGGGCAATCAACGGATGATTATATTCATAACGAAAGCATAATCGGTTTAGATAAACATATAACAGAGTTACTAGCAGAAGAGAAAGCCGTCGGCGTTAGATGTGATTCATCCATTTATCAACCCTAAGTTCATTACACTGAGGTTTTAGAGCAGGCCAAGAAGGTAGGAAAGGGCGATTTGATGACGCTCCGTAAACAACACGGATTTTAAGGTTTCTTGTTATTGTACAGGTACTTTTAAAAAGGAGGCGAAGAAAATTATTACATTATCGATGAATACGATTTGTATGATACGTTTGTCTCAAATTTTTGATATTTACAACACTTTTTCAACAATACGATCTTCTAACGGAACACAATATTACATTATATAAGCAATAATAGTAGTAATTAAAATAAAAAAAATGCAGCTGAATCTGAAATTTATAATCCTTGTAATTTTATTTACTTAATTATAACGTAACTCGTATTCATGATATTACCAATTCTTTTTTCATCGCACTTAGTGATAGGAATGTACTTTTATTTTTTGCACAAAGTGATAGGTTTGGGTTTGGTTTGGAGTGCTACGGTCTACTTTTTGCTACACGAGGGCTAATGAGATCGGGACTTACAGCTTAAAGCCGATTCCGAATGGCTAAGAACATCCATGCCACAATGGGATTCGAACTCACGTACTCCGGTTCCGAAAAGCAGCACCCTAACCACCATTCGGCGAAAATGATAGGAAGTGTACCTAATGATAGGAGTGTACTTGTACTTTTTACACAAACAAATGAAATCTACAAATGCTTTATAGTCTAATTTTCAGGTACTAGAACTGGGAGATGTTGAACAACTTAAATCGGTATAGATAGTCAGTTTTATATCAAGGTTTAACGTTATATAGGTATAATAAAGTGCGTTTCTGAACTTTTAAAGCTTGTTTTAAGATTTATTATATATATATAAGTATATATATATAATATATATATGTGTATATATATATATAAATAAGTATATATATATATATATAAATATGTGTGTATATATGTGTATATATAATGTATATATGTGTGTGTGTGCGCGTGTGCGCGCGCGTGCGTGCGTGCGTGTGTGCGTGTGTGTGTGTGTGTGTGTAATAAGATTACGATGGGCGGTTGCTGTCATGGCCCATAAAAATGACACCGTTTTAGCTAAAGAATTTTATTAAGATAACGTTGGAGGACGGGTTCCCACTTCATCATAGGGACAGGACAAACTGAGGGGTCAGCTAGATTGAAGTTATATGTAGATGACCCTTAACACCTGGTCTCAACATCTCAGTCAAAATCTCTTGAAAAATCTGCCTCCGACAGTGTACATCTCCTTTTTGTTAAGAAATTTCCTAAATTGTCCGCTACGGCCATGTAGAGTTCTAATTGGCCAGTCCCCTTCTCTGAGGACGTAAACTGTAGCCCCAGTGGTCAATTTATGTTAGGGGTTAAAAAGGGGAATGCAAAAGGACGAGGGAATTTTTAGCCTTTGAATTAAGTTTTGAAAACCCCTGAGAATTTCGTATTCTGTATGTTCTGAAAGCTTGTTCTGATATTTCCTTTTTTATTGCCATATAAGTTGAAAACAAATTTTCAAACTATTTCCTTCTTGCATCAAAATAGAAACGGTTGTGTTAGTAACTCCTGCACGCTGCCTTAAGCGGAATGTTGGTCGTCAACACAAAACATTGTTTTATTGAAGTCAAGATAATTACTTCAATAAATTGGTTTATGACTTTAATATATAACTCTAATCTGTGTAGTATTTACATACATTTTTAAAAACCACTTACAGCAGTCTTAGGAACATATCACGGAACACAGTTCGAAGAAGATTATTCTAGGTTGACAGTTTTTTTAGATTGAAAATGACAATACAATTTTTTTTGTTTTAATTTAGAATTATATTTAAAATAGTTTTCTGAAGTGAATTAATCAATTACAGATACAGATGATATGTAGTACTGTTGTTTTTACCCAAGGAAGGTAATTATAACTCAGGAGTTTTATAAAACATAAAAGATTTGTAGCGTTTTTATTATTTGTTTTTGTGTTATACTTTGCAGGTATATGGGTTTATTTTTCAAATAAGAGTAACAGGTAAAATAGTTTAACTTCATAATAATAAATCTATATTATTTCTCCGGAAACCTTACAATGTACTTTTAGACAAGAATTTTTGGTTGCCAATTTATAAAAAATATATATCATAAATAAGTGCAGAAATTAATGATGATTTAGCAAAGTTGTGATCGCAAACCAAGGCACCACATCATTTCCCCGCCTTGTTTAAACAGAATGTTTTAGCCTTTCAAAAATTCATACGTTCAATGTAGTAAATTTATTAGTTTTTAATTTTTGATTAACATTTTTTTAATTAGAAAGGCTGTAGCATATAAAAACACTATACATAACATATGTACAAATATTTTTTTTATTTTTGTTTTATAAACAAATAAAATGTCTTTATAAGAATGTGACTGAATATTCTATGAAGAAATGCTTATCTGTTAATCATTTAATGTTATAAGACGTAATCAGTAAGATTGCTATCGCGCGTGAACCTGTACGTTTAAAAAGCAACGGATTCAGTTTACAATTCCTATTCCTGGTAACGAAAGATCAGATTTTTCGTGCTATAGCGAAAGATTTGGAACCTATTAAACACCCTATCACACGTCAACCTAAACCAAAATAAATAGGTTTTAAGTGTTTCGCTTTCACACGAGAATTGAACACAATATTCATCGGAAAAAAATAATTCTAAACTGAATCCGTAGTTTTTTTAACACATACAAGTTGACATCTGATAAGATTTGGTTTGTAGCGCTGCGGTCTGCTTTTTTTCAACACAAAGACTAATGAGACCGGGACCTACTGCTTAACACTAAACATACCATACCACTGGTCAAATGATCCATAAGGTTTATGTAAAAAATGCGATGGGAAATGAATTAAAAATTCTTATTCTTTGTGTTTGCAATACATAAAAATTGACAATATACAATTTTGTTTAATTATAATAAAGTTTATTTGTCTATTTCTTTCTAATTTTCATATTTCATACATTTATAATCAGAAAAATAAAGTCCGGTCATTTGACAGGCTATGGTAGAAATAGGTATGTATTAAGTGTTGGTATGTTTAGTGTTAAAGGACGATTCCGAACATCCATACCACAATGGGATTCGAACACATGAACTCCCGAACCGAAGGTCAGCGCCCTAATCATTCAGCCATCGTTCGGAAACGGGTGATAAGGACTTTACTGCGGTTGTATCTATTCGTATTGCGATCAACGAAGAGCTAATATTAACTCTTTGTCTTTTTCGTTGCGTTATTAAGCTACAATATGACTAATTGTTTATCTGTGATCTTATTAAGTATAAAACACACTGGCAATATTAATTCAATCATTGGAAAATGTGTAAATTTCCGTTTAATTCCGCTTACTTAAAAGTTACTAATCGTATATTGCAATTTTTCTCATGCAAATTCAATAACTCTGGAAAACAACATAAATTTTCTCTTTCTAAAAACTGTAGGATTTATTTCAAGAACTAAATTATGCCTGTTTAAGGCGGTATTATGAATTAAAGTCATCAACTGCCACGTAATCAGCATACATTCTATTTGATATTGAAAATATACCTTAAGGACAGACAATAAGGAAATTAAGATTATTCTAGGTCATAAGAATCAAGATTACTCAACTAAATGCTTAATCAGATAAACACAGCTGTTTATTGTTATAAACTGCTCCACTAAATATGTCTTTGCAAAGTATTCTATTGTTATTGTCTTGAAATTGAGCGGGGAAATCGATAAAAATCATCTGTAGGACGGGTTAGTGAAAATGTTGATTTTATATCGATAATAAAAGAAATTTATAAATAAAAAGTCATATCAATCAGATTTATTTATTTATATTTCTTTTAATGAAGCATTGCAAATGAAGTGAAGTTAGGATTATATTAAGATTAATTATTAAGTTTTCATTATTCTGCTTATTTTATTAATGTGTACAACGTTATTGATTTAAAACAAATTATGTATTAAATGTATGAAATATGGTATTTTTTAAACCTTTCACAACAAACTGTTATAAACTGTTCACATGTTTCCATTGTTTAAAGACACAAACCTATTTATCCCCTATATAATAATAACCTAAGTTATCTGTTCATCTGTCCTCGAATTTATGAAAGAATTGGACCTGGAATGGATAGAGGCATCCATATTGAATTCTTGAAGAGTTAGGGTTAGCAAAATTCAAAGCGAGTAAAGTTTATCTTCTTGTAAACTATCGATCCGATTTTAAAATATGTTAGTATAAATATGCTTCATATCACAGTGAAAAATCCTGTCGTCTTTAAAATGTTCGAAATTCCCCCCATTCTCCCTTTTCGAGAGTTTAATGTCATTACTTCAAGTATTATTTTCCCCGGTTAACAGCAGGCGATTAAATTTATCACAATAAATAGGTAAAAATAACATTTTTCTAGCATTATGACGTCATTTCTTTATCTCATCTCATTTAATAAATTCTTACTTTAAATTATTTAATTGGTTTGGTTTGGAGTGCTACGGTCTACTTTTTGCAACACGGTTAATCAGACAGGGACCTACAGCTTAAAGCCAATTCCGAACGGCTACGAACATCTATGCCAGAGTGGGATTCGAACCCACGAACTCCGGTACCGAAGGCCAGTACCCTAACCAATCAGCCATCGTTCGGCTTTTAAATTATTTAAATATCGTCTGCATTATTTTCATTCGTTTTATCATTCGACTTAGATATCACATAAATAATTTTCTTTTACATTTGGTTTAAATAATAGATAGGTAAATAATAGATAGGTATATATGTAATAATTTTAAATTTAATCATCGATTATTTTTTGTTGCAAGATAATTCTTAACCAAAAAACAAACCCTTTTTTTACCAGCCTAAAAGGGTATTTTACAATTCTGGAAAATTAAAGATTTTACTGATCCCATCATATGACGGGCTATATACTAGTTTATCAAATAAGTTTTTAAAACTCTAGTATTCAACTAGTAACAAAAACAGAGATAATGAAAAATTATGGATTTGATGTCAAATTAAGAGAAAATCACGAAAGTAATTTCATTTGGTCGGAAATTTCATTATTAGAGGAAGGATTTTAAAATCTTATTTTTCCTTTGCAAATGATGTATGAATTGCTATTCCTTGTAATTAATTCTGCCGGTGAAGCTATTTATGCAGCTGAAAAAATCATGTTGAAAAATTCACAGAGTGTGAAAATAAAAGTAGTATTGCATTTTGCCAATTTAAAATTCTGTCCTTCTGTCAGATAAAATTTAACTATGTTGATAATATGATCTGTAGAATCACAAATGTCATTACTTATTTACAGTACATATAATTTAAAACTATTGATAATTCAGGGATATGCAATATGGACGAAAAATTATTTTACTCCATATATTTAAATATATTTTGATAAATTAAATGTATTATTTGAATTTTTCATAAAAACTATTATTTTTCAATAATTCAATAAAATCAGGATTATGTTATGGAAACTATCTGATTTCAAATAAATAAACATGTCTACAAGTATAATTCAGTAACAATCTCGTCATATATTTGTTTATATTAAGAAGTTGGTTGTTGATAGAAAGCGTTAAGCTAATTTAGAGTTTTGAAATTTTGAAGATGCATACATAGGCAAGTTAAACATATAACTAAATTAATTGCAACAAAATAATTTAAAATTACTATAAATTTAAAAAATTATTTATTTTTTATAAATTTGAATCAATATGAATTTGCATGTAATCAATTTGAATTATATCAGTAATTTTTAAAAAATCCAGTGATTTAAAATCCCGATTTATATCAGAATGATATAAATCAACCAACTCTTTTCATTGGTAGGAAGGTTAAAAATTGGTATAAAAAATTAAACCTACTTTTTCACATAAAGGAATAAATACAATAATCTCCTCCCTCGATAGTTGGCAAATGTATCTGAATAGAATTTTCTCTATTGAGTTTTACTTGGTTTGGCACTGTTGAGAAATATTTTCAGGGCTCACTAGATAAAGGCCTGCCAAGAAGCTGAATGGCCAAGAAGATCTACAAACATTATACAAACATTCTCGTTAGCAACGGAATTCGAAACCACGGATTCTAGTACGGGATTAACTATTGAGTTACCATTCAGTATATGGGAAAAGTAAAGCCATCTGGAATTACAGTTCTCACTGAGCTATATTTTAACACATTGACGGACAATAGGAACAAGTGAAGTTCGAAAATTAACACTATATGTTTTTTGTATTTTTTTAGAATATTAGAAGTATAGTTTTACTCTTTCTGCTTAAATAAACTTAATTTTGATTAATTCAGTACCTTTAATTAGGAAAACCCGATCGCGCTACTCCCTTCACAACCACGTGCATACTGAAGCTGCAAGTCGTGTAACAGATGGAAAACGAAATTCAACTTGAAAAATTGTTTCCAAAACGTGACACTAAGCTTTTACTTGTACGCCGGTAAATGCATATTTGTGCCGCTATAGCCATAGAGTCCAAAAACGACCGTTTCGTTTTGGAAGGCCATTGCCGTCAAGTCACATAGTGAACTTCTCTTTGACGGCTATAGACGCAACGTGTTAAAAAGAATGTATGCAGATCCACAAAACTATTATTCTATCAATGTAACAGATGACAAATTTGAGAAAGATATCCATTTAGTAGCATCTCATGTTCATTGCCCTATTTGTTCGACTTATTAGAAACATGATAGGAGAGACAACATAGGAGATCCTTTCGCGGGGTTACAAATTCTGCGTTCTGTTGCACCGATCGGCAGTGCTGATTGGGGGTTTTCCTTATGTGTGACACAAATCTAATCGTTTCCCCTGCAAGCGCCGAAGAAGGCTCTTTCCACCGAACGATTGCCGTTTCGACCCACCCTTTTGCGGTTCCCCAAGGCAACACCTTATTCGGCCTTCTGCCTCTTCTTGGAGAAAACAGTGTGTTTTTGTACCCATATTCCAATCCATTGGAGAAGAGAGTCTTTTTCTCGACTTCATTGTGTAAGCCATGCAAGGAAACTTAGCAAGACCGTAGTTGGATATTTTAAAAATGACATTAGCTTCTTTCATTTTAAGCACTGTCTAGCACATTTTCACCACTTTCGGGACAGAAATAAAACTTCAAAACCACTCTTAATTGAGATGCAAATCAGGCAAACACTTGGCCAGCAGACAAAGCTCAGGAGAGAGAGAGATGCCTTCACGCTCTGGGTGAATCCCCAATTTACGGCCTTTCTCTTGTCCAAACGTTTTCCCTTTCGGCAGTCGTTACTGTCAGATGCAATCTCAGCTCCCGTGAGTGAAATATTACCGCTTCTTGAAGTCATGACCCCACGGATCTCACGTTCTCGATCTTTCTCGAGATCTTCGTTTCATGGCCACGCGCTCTAAAAGAATATCCAGTTGATAAGAGGAAGGGGGTAATCAATCCGGTTGGCCCAAGGACGGACAGCTACGGCACAATATATCCATCCGTTACATCATTCTTAGGGGGGATCACTGAGGTACAGACAATGGAATGCAGACGAGAAGTGGTGTTGATTAAAACAGGTCGCAGATCGGGAGAGGGAACTGATTTCGATAACATATCAAAACGAAAGTCAAATGACTACTAAATAGTTTTTCATTCTCTATTTCAATTAAACGCCAAACAGTCGTCAAGCAAGTTTTCAGTCTTGGTTATCCTTAGCCTTTTTCAAAATAATTTTTCCCCAGAAACTTCAGGCTGTTACCATTTTGAATTAAACCAGAAATGTTTAGAAATATTTTAAAGGATCTGATTCAAACATTTTGGCCTTGCATGCCAACAAAAATAGTTTAGTGTTAACAAAAGTTATTTACTGGTGGTCAAGAAATATTTTCAGGTTTAAAGCAATAAGTAACGACTTCATTATTTAGTTAATATAATTATCTACATTACAAATGTATACCTACTATTTCAATTTAAAATGAAACATACATTTAACTGGAGAATGTATAATTAAATATAAACAGATTAGATTCTAGACTACAGAATAGAATACTCCTTAAATTTAATAGCTTAATAGGGTTTCCGAAATTTATTAGTGTCTTAGTTATTTTAACGGATTATAGATCAGAATTCATGCGGCTAGTAATTTTTCATATATTTCACCCTTTCACAGTCCAAATATTTCAAATAAATGTTGTTAAGTAGAGAAGATAAGTACAGTAAAACCTGTGATACTTACCTAGTAAATATAACAACGATGAGGATTACTGAACTTATGTGTTATAACTTTTAATTCCACGATAGTACATGCATTTTTTCAATATTCACGCTTTCATTTCAAATGCATGAGAAAATCAATGTTTTTCATCATTTGGAATATTGGTGTTTGGAATAAATAACTCTCCTCCAATCAACGAAAAGTATGCAGCTGTCAGTAAAAAATTTGAACTTTTAATTGTATTTACTGAAATAAAATACAGTAAGAACGTATTGTATAATAACTTAGGCACCAAGTACTAGACTTAAATATAAAAAAATTCTACTACTATAAAGGATAGAAAAGATCTCATAAAATGATAAAAACATTTATAATCTTTGGATGACCCTTATAAAAGTAATCGAGTTTTGAAATTAAAAGTTAGTTTACTTTTGGCATTTTAAAAGATTTGTTCCGCAAAAAATATATTTTTAAAGTGGGGTAAAAATCAATCTAAATGGCAAAGATAACAAAAGAAATTCCATTTTTAATCCATTTTAAATCTATTTTTAACAATAAGTAGTTGAATTATGTATTCATGAAATTACTTACAGGGAAGTTGCTTAAAAGTATAACATAAAATATCTTTTAGTTACAGTTAAAGATAAAGACTTATTCATTTAAACATGAAACGTTATGTTTTTGTCAGAAGTTGTTCCTATGTCTGCAAGATAACTTTAAAAAAATTATTTTAAAGCTAGGCAAGAAGAGTAATATGCTTTCATTAATTTTTGCACAATGCAGTTTTTTCAGATTTTAACAGCTTGTTATTTTAAATACAAAACATATCCAAGACGTAATGGATAGCATTCTGGGATTAAGAATATTTTCTTTTATTTCTCAAGTGTTTATCCTGTGAATAAGAAGATCTAGATGTATGTAAATATAACTATTGGTTGAAAGCTTGTTTAATAATCCGCAATTTTTAATTTTACAGATTGAGATTTATTTAAGTCTTTTCGTCTCCAAAGAAACTTTGACGCTTTTAAAAGGTTATTTCTTTTCTGCATATCAGATGATGTCATTTGATTTTACTTTATGACAAGTGGTAATGGATATATGAAGAAAATGCTCGATTTTCTAACACAGATAAAAACTGTGCCACCGTGCAATCCACCGGGCTTTCATAATTCATATTTAGTAACTTAGCTAGATCTTTAACCTATCAAGTTAAAAGAATTTATAGTCTACCTCTAACTTAGATTTTTGGATGTCAGGAAAACTTCATCAGCCTTAAATAACTGTTGGACCTCCTAATATTTCACTGCAGTCATAACTCATAAGGTTGTGACCCAACATGAATGATTTTAGTCGGTGCAAGTAGTTTCTGCAATCATTGCATACGAATGTTCGTAAAATAGACAATTCCTGTCTACAAATGAAAAATGATGCTTTGTGTCTTTCTGAAAATGTCTGCCCCCTAGGAGATGAACTACCTTTTTTAACTTCGTAGCCGGTTTCGCTAGTTGACATCACTTTGAAACTGATAACAAGCGGCTTGATGTACCTCAGGTCACGATAAAGGTCTGTCTGACTCGCATTTCAACTTTAAGAAGTATGTGTCCTTGGAGAAAGTAAAATGGTCACACAAGAGAAAGAAAATGAAACTTCTGGAGAACTTAATGAATTACAGGTGTAAAACCTTTTAAAGATTACAAAAATTCTTGACCTTTAGGTTCTTTGCAACTTTATTACTAAGCTTTTATGCTGTTTGGTCATTAAAATTAAACATTTCAACACTACAAATGACTGTATGAGCCCATTTTATGATTAACAAATAAAAAGAGATATACACTAATGTGAAACTAACCATTCAAGCAAATTGAGGCACCAACAAGTAAAGAGATGCGACAAAAATAAAAAACGACTACCAATGATAAGAAAAACGTATATTTCATATTCAAACATATATGGCACTCAATATTAAAAAAATAGGTATATGGTAAAATTTCTGTAATTCTATATGATCTGAACTTTGCACTAGGTTTGAACAAATTTTACTTTTGTCACTTACACTGCTCGTAGTATTATGTAATAATTATTCAAATTGTTTGCATTTGTGAATATTTTAACAAGTATTAGTTTTTCTACGGAATTTTTTAACCCCTTCCGGCATGATTTAATAATGAAAAACTGTGCATGAAATAACCATTTAATTTTTATTTAAAAAACTTGTTTCATTTTACAATTCTTACATATTCTTAATTAAAATTCACTTTTTACATAGTGTTAAATAATATCAGAAACAGTAAAATTAAGAAAATATCAAAGCAAAACATTAATAAGGTATACAGATAATAGTCTTCAAGCTAGTGGTACTTTTCAAAACAAAGTGCAAAGAAATTCTTAATTGTTTGCCAAGTAGTCTCACTTTTAATTTGATTCTTGTAACACACACGGCATTTCTTAGTAGGTTTTCTTTTATTCTGACTCATTAATTTGGCAATGACTTGTACCAAGAAATTCTAAGTAAACAATATGCAATAGTGACTTGGGATTTTCACAAGTGATAAAAGTGTTGCCAAATTCAGTACACTAGAAATTTTAAACTAAATTATCATATTTAACAGTAACTTTAATCGCATGACGAGTGTAGCTCGTCATTGTGCGGTATGGAATGAAAAACTAATGATGAGCTAGACTCGTCATTTTACCGGAAGGGGTTAATCATTGTAATAAAGATTGTTAAATTTGTACATTTTGTGTGTGGATGAGAGAGATTCGGAAATAGAAGATGGTGAAAGGTACGATGAAAGCATTAGAGATAAATGGTAGTAACTGGCATATTTTAATATATTAATTACCCTTGTCACTTTTCCTTAAAAATAAACATTAACACATTACATTAACATCAAACATTAACATAAGAAAACCACTCTGAATAAAAAAATTATCAATATCTCATTCTCTCTCCACTTGACATTTTGACCGGTTCGATATTTTGCCTCGTGTGTTCGTGGACTTTCGATCTAGAATTAATAACTGGAAACATGTTAAAGGAAGGTTAAATTTAACTCAAGGTCAGCCATTTTATTTGGTTCAGTTTAAATGGTCTGCTCTTTTGACCTTAACCTGTTTGTACTTCTTGTGACTTTAGTTAAATGCAGAAGTCTTAAAGTGATTTTTTTCGTCGCATAAACTTAATTCTTACATAATGCCAATAAGATCAGAATATTGTTTGAAACTAACCTATTCTAAAACTTTTTTACTTTCTTATGTAAAGAAGAAATTATTGTAATCATGATAAATTTCATAGCTCAAATTTCAACAAAAATATTTATTTTGACCATGATTGATTGAGTTTTGAACATTTTAAGTGTTACGTCTGTGTGTATGTACAAGGAAAATTTATTTTCTTCAAGTGATGCCAGCTTATAAAAATATGAAACATTTCATAAAAAGTTAGATTTTTTCTTAAGATCATTAGCCCAAATTTTAGTGGGATATTAATTCTAATAAATAGCTGTATGTATTCCCTAAAATCTTTAAATAATTTTTCTATAGAAAATAATTTTTTTCTTAGCTTCTTGGTTTTCTTATTAATAAAATTACTTTTCTCTGTTCCCAGTATAAGGCACCATATTCTCAGATAGCAAATTTAGTTTGCAGCAGTCTTGCTTTGCAAGCCTGCAAACTTGCAGCAAGTTCAGCATGACAAGTCTGCAAGTTTGAAACAAGACTGCAGCAAGTCTAAGAATTTTCGCTTGCTTCAAGGTTGTCATGACAAGATTGCCACAGTTTTGCAGCAAAGTAGCTTTGCAAAGAAGTGGTAGCTTTATGTTCCGTCTAACTTGCAGGAGTTTTGCTGCAAGTTTGTCGCGTCAAATTTGTTATGACAAGATATTATCCAGAAAAAAATTAAACTTGCTTCAAGCATGCAAGCTATCTGGGTTATTACTTCCTTTGACTTCGCACTGCTTAAAAATACTTTCATGGACAGAATACTGTCTAAATAAGAAATACACAAATATATTAAGAACAAATATTAGACAAATAATAGTGTAATTCCCATATAACTTCTATAATATGAGTGAAATTGCTTCCCTAATTTAATTCAGATATTAAAGATTTCTTTTTACTTTTTGATTACGCCGGTATCAGATAAAGAAGCTTCTTATTAAGTGATGCAAATAATTACTTAACTCATAAATGTAACATTTCTTTGACTGTATGAGTTTCTCAGGAGTATATGAACACGGTAAACTGTTACATTTAAGCACGGTTGACTTAACAAATTTACATTTTCTGACTGCTTATTAAGATGCGTTCGCCTTTCTTTTGTTTAGGGTTGATAAACTTCAAAAGGAGAAAAGAATCAAACGTTACGTTTGAAATAGCTTGATCCCCGAGTTCCGTTTACGCTGATTGCGTAAGTTCACACTTCGTGCTTTTTTAGTTTGCTTTTCTAATACTGTCTTAAATGATAAAACGGTTAAGACAGTTAATATACGGCTTTTGTTTATACAAAATCATCTCTAATGCATCAAATGCGGCCTGGGAAAGAACGTTTAATCGGGAAAGAACTAAGAACTAGGAAAACGGTCAAATATATATTTTATTGCAGATTTTCTGAAGATTTTTGCCTCATAGAAATGACCAAATATGCATTAATTTTTAAAGGGAGTCTCTGAAGAAGAATATACCTTAAGAATTTTTATCGAACGGTGCATTCAATCCTGCTTCTTAATATGCCAGTTTATAATTGGAAAAATAAAACAATACATTTTTAATCCTAAATCTTCCGGTTATTTATACCTAATCAAAATGAAACTCTGTTAAGTGCACACATTCAAAATCAAGTGTCTGTTTTGCAAGTATTTTAAACCTCTAATACTAAACAAAAATGTACAGTTGCAGAAATTATAAATTCCCTCCAAGTAAACTTTCGTTTAAATTACTAGTTCTTAATGGTTATTTAAATCATAAATAATAAATGGCATAGTTCACTTAGACTATTTAAGGGTAATTTTTACTTTACATTAGTTTAATTATCTATATTTTTTAATTGCATAGTATTTTTTTAAAGAAAAAAGTTCCATTAGTTCATACCAAATATGCTCTCTAGAGTAAATCATGGCAAAAAATACCAATATAAAAAACACACATAAAAGGATGTATATATAGCGTACATAATACTGAAAATTACAGATTATGGAATGAAAATAGTATCCCAAGTTACTCAAAAGTTATACAATATTGTGTCACCTTTTATGCATTCTTCACTTTTTTCCACATGGGCTGTATGTTAAAAACCTCTTTTACATTGCTGATCTTTACCTTTCTTAAGAAAATGAGAAGCTTAAGTTAAACCGAAATTTATATTTAGTAATGGTACCCAATGATGATTTTCCAACGTAAATTAACATAGGATGATGGAAAGGTTGGAAGGCTTCTTTTTGATACTAGAGTTCATGGGTTGGAAATCCCCTTTGCAGTCATGGATGTTCATAGTTGTTCAAATTGGCTTTAAGCAGTAGGTCCTGGCCACATTAGTCCTGGTGTAAATAAATAGACAGTATAATATCCCAAATGGCTGATAAATTACACAATACAGAGATATCTTTTATGCATTCTTCTCTTTTTCGTCATATGGCTGTAACTGTATGTTAAATACCCCTTTTACAGTGCTGACTTTTGCTTTCCTTAAGAAAATCATGAGGAGCTTCACTAGAGCTGAAATATTTTGTTTGGTAATAGTACCCAGTGATGGTTATCTAGAGTAAATTCCCGTCGAATGACGGACTAAAGTGTTGAGCACTGCTTTTTGGTAGTGGTGTTCATGGGTTTGAAATTACACTTCTGACATGAATGTTCATAGTCGTTCAGATCGGCTCTAAGCTGTAGTTCCAGACCACACCATTCCTCGTGTAAATAAATAGCAGACCTATATCAAACTAGACAGTTTATAAGATCTTGAATCTCCGCTCATTGTTACAAGCATTTCAAAACTGATTGCTGTATTACTTTCCATTTTATTGTTCCCATCGATATTCTGTAACTTCTTTATTAGCGATAGTACTTTTAGATGTACTTTTAGATATTTCTATATAAAGAAGTAAATGTATAGATAATAGAAGATTGATAAAGTGATATAAAAGTAACTTACTTAATATGTCTATTTGGCATGCGATTGTGACTCTAGCTAATCTTGCAGCTTAATGTTTTAGTGTTTTATCTGCCTTCAATCAACCTCAAACCTTGCATGGAAAGTTAATTGTTCTTTAAGCTATATTTGAGAACAAACAACTCTCACTGCCAGTTTGGATAAAGCTATCCATCAGTCGACAAAAAAACGAAACCTACACGGACTTGTGTGAGCTAACAGCTTGAGAAATGTCAAGCTATTATCTTAGATGCATATGGGTGCTAAACACATTTTTACCACCCTTTTGTTTCCTTTCGCCCTGGTTGGTGTGGGTAGGATGTTATCTCTCTCAAAGAACTTCGGCCTTCAGTCGATGAACTTCTTTAGTAGTCCGTAATTTATATTCTATTCCCACTGCTTCCTGATCGCGTGTTGGTGGGGACATTGACATTGTGTATGCAAACAAGATGAGCAGGGGCGTGGTGGCTGAAATACACATGCAGGGAGAAAAGAAAACTATTTTTTCATACGATCTTGTTTCATTTGACGGAGCTTGGTGTCTACACGAACTTTCAACAGCAGAAGTTTTTAAATATCAGATAAGACCGGAAGAGTGAGTTTATGGAATGTTCAATTCGCATTTCGTAAATAGCCTTAACTTTTGGACCAGCGTAGAATAGATTCAAAGAGTTCGATTTCATTTTCAATTACCTTAATCTTTTTAGAGGGGTCGGAACAGCATATGCCTCTCACTTGTCTTAGTTTTTATGAGGGGCTACGAAGAGTTTTGACTTCTTTGAGGGGCAAAGATTTTCTTTGACCGCCTTACATTTGAAGGGTGGAGATCGTTATTGAAATATGTCTTGGGGTGAGTAATTTATTGTGTCAGAGTGTATTGAGCCATCAAAGCTAGATCCCTGCAGGACTTGTACACACTTACAGAGAGCCCTTTTGAAAAGGTATGAGGTCTCCATACCTTTCCCATACTATACTCCATACCATGAAGGAGACTTCATGTATATCGAAAGGTGTATCTGCTTCGGTAAACCGTAAATTTTTAAATAGGGATTAAAACTATACAAAACTTGGGAAACATTTAAGAGCTGTTTCAACTTTTATAAAATCACGTAATAATTCGTCTTAGTTCATTATAAGAAAAAATAGAACAATACATTAGAATTTTGAAAAAAAAGTTATATTACGGCTTAAAAGATAACTTTGTTTAGAATTATCTAATAATTTACAATTTAGGTTTGGTATGGAGTGCTACGGTCTACTTTTTGCAACACGAGGGCTAATGACACCTATATATTAAAACCAATTCCGAACGGCTACGAACATCCCTGCAGGATTCGAACCCACGAACTCCAGTACCGAAGGCCAGCACCCTAACCAATCGGCCATCGTTCGGCAATTTACAATTTATATTATATAGACCTGAAACTATAGAATAAATTAATGATTATAAAATTTTGGCATAAGAAGTTAATAAAACTATGGATTTACAAAAAATCCGAAATAGAATGAAATTATACCTAATTAGTCATTAAAAGTTACCTAACTTTATAATTATATGTATGGTATTACCTTTTTTTATAGATAATACAAATATGTACCCACAGTAGAATATTTAGGATTAATTATTTAGTAGAATATTTTAAATCGTACGTATAAAGATATAGCACAGTTTAAACTTTTTCTGTATTAATTGTTCTGAGTCTTTCTATTGTAATCAATGAAGAAGAATTTTATCACGGATGGAACAAACCTTGACTATATCACAAACATTTGTATAAGTCTGTAAAGTATTTAGAAACTTGTTATAGGTCAGAACAGACAGACTTTCAGCAGGCACTGATTACCTTTAGAAAATAAGGGAACTCCTAATCTGGTGATATATTAATTTTTTTTTATTAAGTAAACAAATGGTATGTATTTATCTGCAACATATTTCTCTGTTTATGTTAAAAAAGATTTAAAATAACCTTTAATTCATCATGATTAAAGTTATAAATATTATTCATATTTAACACTAGATTTACGGACCGAGCGAATTTAACTCATTAAACATTTGATCACATATACATACACCTTTAATATCACTTTTCAAACACATGCGTTGGTTTTTAGTTAAGTAATAAAATATATGTAAACTTTCATTCCTCTTCCCCGCAGACCCCTTCATTTCGCATTATCAAATGTGGTATACCTATTTTCACGGTTGTGAGCCAATTTGACTCATAGAATGTATATGAAAATAAATATAGTAATAAATATAGTATAAAGTAAATATAAAGTATAGTATAAAGTAAATATAGAGAAGAAGTCGAGAACACTTCCATTCCAATAACAGAAATTCATGCTACTGACATACGGAAGAATTGTGAAGTTCAACAATCATGCAAAAGAAACAGATGTAGAAACCATCGTGCTCAATGTAATAGAAATGTTTGCGGAAAATGTGTTTCAAAAACAGATTTTATATTTAAAAATTGTTTTCCATGAATTTTTTTATTATAAACATTTTATTTAAAGTAACCTGGAACAATTTTCTATTTGCAAAAAACTTCAATTTTCTTGTATGAGTCAAATTGTCTCACTTCAGTAAAAATAGGTATATGATCAACATCCGTAAATCTAATGTTAAAGACTTTCTGACAGTGTCCCCTTCTGAGTAATGTAACTGAAATTACTGTCTAAAATATTTGATCGAATACCACAGCACGAGTAAAGGTACTTGTGTTGTGGTATAAACAAACAAGCAAATAAATTTTTAATATTTTATCAAACAAACAGCATTTTGTACACAAGGAGGTATACTTTAAAAATATTATACTTTCAGAAAACCAAAATCTAAAACTCTATCTTTTTTTGTTAGCTAATCAACGAACAAAAATACATTTGAAACATAATAAATACAGACGGAAGAAGTTGGTTTTCGAACAGTTTGATCTTGTACGAACATTAACAAATTTAAAAATATTTTTAAATCGTATTTACTGTCAACAAATTTAGTAAAAAAATATTGTTCTAAATAGCTTTATAAAATCAAAGCAAATCATAATATCAAAAGTTTGAAACAAATACTAAAACTAACTTACAAGCAAACGGTATTTGAAGTAGTATGACGCCAGTAGTTTCCTGTAAACAATGATAATTGCTTACATTGTCAAAAGTTATAGGAGTCTAGAAAGGTATATACCTCTCAAAAGGATTGTGTTGCCATTAAAATGTAAGTGAAAACGAATGTCGCAGGATAGCTTTATCTCGTGATATAATCCCGCTATTGAATTGTGAATTCTCGAATAATCTGATCTTGTCAAAGACTCAGTAAGGCAAAATGATGTATCCGTGTATACGTCAAATGGATGCCATTTCCAGCCTAATGCAAGGAAAATTGTAATCTTTTGAATAACTTACACCATTTTCCCTATTCTAAAAGCATTTTATGCTTTCACTTTCATTTATAAATTTTGTAGTAAATATTAATCGCTTGGCATGCAAATAAAATTGAATTTAGTTGTTCACAGTTTAGCTGTCATACAGGGCAGATCAATGACAATTCCTTCTTAATATTAATCTTGTTATCTTAGGGTTAATTTACACCCCACCGAAAATGCACTTTATTTCTTCCCTCCTACTTATTATTATGCAAAGTATCCCTCATGAACAACTTTTATGATACTGCTAAAGTCTAAACCAACTCTTTATCTATGGTAATATTGTCACGAAGATTCGAATAAACACACCGTTTAGCGTAACAGACTAATTTATTGAAGCAAAGTAGCTACTCGCAACTTTACAAGATCGAGAAGTCCCTACAACCAGTGGGTATCAGCTTTTGTACCCGAACAGAATATTCGAGAAATAACTAATTTACATAATAAAGAAAGATCTAGAATGTTCGAAAACATAAGGCAACAATAAATAACGTTATTAAATTAACCCCTTCCGGTATGATTTAATAATGAAAAACTGTGCGTGAAGTAACCATTTATTTTTTACTTAAAAAACTTGTTTTATTTTACAATTCTTATATATTCTTAATTAAAATCCACTTTTTACATAGTGTTAAGTATCAGAAACGGTAAAATTAAGATAATAGTCTTCAAGTTAGGGGTACTTTTCAAAACAAAGTGCAAAGGAATTCTGAATTGTTTACATCGCCAGGGAGTCTCACTTCTAATTTGATTCTTGTAACACATACGGCATTTTTTAGTAGGTTTTCTTTTATTCTGACTCATCAATTTGGCAGTGACTTGTACCAAGAAACTTTAAACAATATGTAATAGTGACCTGGGATTTCCACAAGTAACAAAAGTGTTACTAAATTCAGTATATAATTGCCCCTTCATCACTTGGGATTCGATTTTAACTTACCAACGTGGGAAGTCTTGTGTGAATTGAGAAAGAGAACGTTTTATTTTGAAATTTGAAAGTTATACAGCATGTAATCAGGTTAATATATGACTCTAGAAGAGTAATAAAATAAGACTTTCCTGGGAGTTTAGATAGTAGGGCTTCTGATATCAATCCTGTCCCAATAAGCCAAACGATGGCCGATTGGTTAGGATGCTGGCCTTCTGTACCGGAGTTCGTGGGTTCGTGGCATGGTTGTACGTAGCCGTTCGGAATCGGCTTTAAGCTGTAGGTCCCGGTCTCATTAGCCCTTGTGTTGCAAAAAAGTAGTCCGTAGCATTCTAAGTCAAACCAAACCACAGGCATTTATTTAAGATAGTATAATGAAGGACGTAGAGCTCTGGATATCAAACTGAACTGACGTTACAGATGTTTAAAATATCGAAAGTACATCAAAGTTACATAAACAAACATCAGCACCTTCGATGCAACCAAGCCATATGTTACTGTCACACTGACTCTTATACAGGCAGACAACGTATACGCACATTACAGATATTTGAATAGTTAAAAAGATGCTGTGTTGCCACAAACAAAACTACGATAATTATAAAACTTAACAAATATCAAAACAGATTAATGAATTCATGTTAAAATGTTACAGTAATATGTGAAAATACATTACAATATTTATAATATATACAAGACACTATTTACAAGGACTGAACATTACGTCAACGGCCTCAATCAGAAATGATGCGTATGACGTCAATCTTCGGCGAATCAAAACGAGGCAACGACTTTAGTTGTTATTGCGTAATCACCACATACTAATTGGGGGATGCAACTTGTTATTGGCACTGTTGAGAAGGTGGAAGGGTGGGGCATCTTGAACATTGCAAACAAACAAGAATCGACGCACAAGTGAAGTAACTGAGTAATCTAATAATATACTAATCCACGTCTGCCGAAAACAGCTCTCTACAAGGTGTCTTGTTAAAATTTACAGTAGGGCATGCAATGAATGACGATTCCAACTTGTCATTGTATGTCATGAGGTTAAATTACTTTCAGCTGATGAAAAGTGACAAAATTTAGTTGATAGTCATTCAATGGTTGCGTATATATTGAACGAGCTTCCTTTTTCTGGAATAAGATGATACTTTGTATCAACAAGACCAGGGATGGGCAAACTGCGGCCCGCGGGCCAACTCCGGCCCTCCGTAAAGGTTTTATCCCGCGGACAGAAATTTAAGTTACCAGTCCGAGGCAAATTAAAAGAAATATATATTTATATATTACATATCCATCTCCTTTTCTATTGTGTTCCAAATTTATTATCTCACGTCCAGAAGATCAGCGATATATTTGCTTCTTATTTGTGAACAAGTGTTTTCAACTTTGAACCTTAGAAAGAATAATTTCAGAAGTAGGCTGACAGATGAGCATTTAGCATCGTTCCTTAAAATCAGTACATCTCATTTCGAACCTCAGTATAAGGAACTTCTAAAAATGAAATCGCAATTTCATTCATCTCATTAACGTATTTAAACCGTCAGGTACTTGTATATAGTTTTTAAAATTTTAGAAAAATTTATCTTGGCCAGCCAAATTTATTTTCCTTCCTTTTTTGGCCGGAGGCTGAAAAAGTTTGTCCATCCCTGACCAAGACACTAATAAATTTTTTTTTATTTGGCTTGTTTGATTTAATTATTATAATCTGGTGGATATTACAAAATGCTTTAATAAATTATTAACTTAGAATTTCAAAAATTAGTATACAAATAAACTGAAGCATAAATTAACCACATTATTATTTTCTGAAAATCAGTAAACATTTTTATATAGTTTAATTTTTGTAGAATTTTTGTTAATTTTTAAAATGCTCCTTTTAACTTTATTTTTCATAGATTACTGCACGATCTACTTACAAGATCATTCTTAATAGATACTAATATAAATCTGGGTGTTCCTTTTAAATTTGGACTGTAATTAGATTTTTAAAACTGAATTTAAGTTTCGAAAGCCAGTATTTTTCAAGAAAATTTTAGGTATAGACGTAGAAGTATTTCCTATAAATGAATTATTTAATTTTCCTATAAATTAACTATTTGAGAAAATTAAGGGAAAATTTTTAAGTAATAATGATATTAAATTGCTTTTTAAAAAATTGAAAATTAGCTCGCAAGGTAAATTTTACGAATCAAGATTTATTTTAAAAATTGAAATTTTTAAAAACAAATCTGATATTTAAAAGATTTTAAATGGGATTTTTATTCTTTTTTAATTATAACTATTTTATTATAACTAAAATATTTTACTTAATTTATTTTTTATTATTTATGTATATAAAATTTCATAAATTTATGGTAATAATTTTCATAAATTGTAACTATTCCACTGTGCCATTAAGTATTTCTTATAAATGAACTGTTCAATGTTCCTATAAATTAACTATTTGGAAAAATTAGAAAAAATTCTCCCATAAATTAACTAATTGGAAAACGGTACCCAAATATTTTCGAAAGATATTTTTAAGTAATAATAATATAAAATTACTTTTAAAAAAATTGAAAATTAGCTCGCAAGGTACATTTTACGAATCAAGATTTATTTTAAAAATTGAAATTTTTATAAACAAATCTGATATTTAAAATATTTTAAACGGGATTTCTATTCGTTTTTAATTATAACAATTTTATTATAATTAAAATATTTTACTTAATTTATTTTTAATTATTTATGTATACAAAGTTTCATAAATTTATGGTAAACTATTCCACTGTGCCATTAAGTATGAACTATTCAATGTTCCTATAAATTAACTATTTGGGAAAATTAGGAAAAATTCTCCTATAAATTAACTATTTGGAAACGGTACCCAAATATTTTCGAAAGATATTTTTAAGTAATAAGAATATTAAATCGCTTTTTAAAAAATTGAAAATTTTCTCGGAAGGTACATTTTACAAATCAAGATCGTATTTCAAAAAATTAAAAATTTTAAAAACAAATCTGATATTTAAAATATTTTAAACTGGATTTTTATTCATTTTTAATTATAACTATTTTATTATAATTAAAATATTTTACTTAATTTATTTTTAATTATTAATTAATTATACAAAGTTTCATAAATTTATGGTAATAATTTTCATAAATTGTAACTTCCACTGTGGCATTAACTATTAAAAAACTTATAAGTCAGTCAAAGTAAAACTCGTAAAGCTTTTTCATTTCGATTTGCAATTGTAAAAGGGAAAATTCTAATACATTTTTTACTTGAATAGTATATAAAAATTAGCGTTTTATACTCAAAGAATTGTAATATTTTTATTATATTGTCGAAATGCAGTAAGAAATGCCATTGAATGCATCTCAAGATGGAGCCGATTCTCTACCTCTGTGATTATTAACATAAACATACCAACACTTAATATTTCTACCATAGCCGATCAAATGACCGGACTTTATTTATCTGATTATAAATGTATGAAATATGAAAATTGGAAGGAAACAGACAATTATAATTAAACAAAAATGTATATTGTCAATTTTTATGTATTGCAAACACAAAGAATAAGAATTTTTAATTCATTTCTCATCGCATTTTTTACATAAACCTTATGGGTCATTTGACCCGTTATATGGTATGTTTAGTGTTAAACTATATCCTGCGACTACATGGGATGCCTCAAGCGTATGCCAGACTAAGAGTTCGAAAACCGCTACACCTACAGCAAGTTAGATATGTTTGTTGTGAGGCATTTCCTCCAAATCTTTATCCCATTCTTGTGATACCTTAAAGGAGTAGAGAATGTTATTTTAAATTGCATACGCCTTCTAGATTGTTAATTTTAAATATACTTTCCCTTGGTGTAATAACTGTTTATAAAGGCTAAAAGTTCAAATACTAAATTTAAATTTTCCTAGTATCCGCGAGTAATTTATATGGGAGTGTGTGAGAAAAGGTGAACTGTATCAAAGATTGCGTTTTATAGGTTATCTCCGCCTTCTGGAAAGGATGTATTCTAAAGTCTGTGCAAATCTGAAAATATTCCGCAAAGAACATTGTATCTGGTTGTTTTATGCCACTGAAACATAATAAATTCTTGCTAAACATGTTTGCAAGCCAGTTTAATGATGCTTAACCAAGGGGTCAAGATTTTTCGTCTTTCGTGGTTAAAACAATTTTGTGGGTGTCACGAGTTGGCTACGGCCTACTCATTCCGGATCAAGTGCTTTCTCCTCGAATATTGGGGTCAGTTGAGGCATTTCCGAGATGAAAATTAATTCTAATGACTAATTATACACCAGCAAAACACCTCTATCTTTTTTGGAATAATATTGTAGAAAATTACGGTTATATTTCATCACCGAGAAAATAGTACACATACATATGTAATAGATGTGTTTTAACAAAACCAGAAGGAAGCGTTTTTTATTTTGTTCTTTGCAGCTATATTATTCAGATTTTGTGTAACAGGATCATACTAGAAAGATGTTTGAAATTAATAACAATAAGCCATGATTAATTAATATAGTATAAGATAATATAATAGATTGGTTTGGTTTAGTGTGCTACGATCTGCTCTTTGCAACACGAGGGCTAATGAGATCGGAACCTACAGCTTAATGCCGATTCCGAACGGCTACGAACATCCATGCCACTGTGCGATTCGAACCCATGAACTCCGGTACTGAAGGCCAGCACTGTAACCAATCGGCCATCGTTCAGCGATAGTATAATACAAATATAATAGAATACCTTATAAAAAAGTTATGTTTATCACCAAGCAAAGGGCTAGAATATTTATTATAGTGCCCAAGAGGAAATATTAGCTAACAATAAATCAGTGCTATCATTTTCAGTAGTTAATTTAAAATTCAGTTAACAATGCATAATTACCATTTCCGTTTTCTTTTCAAATTCTATATCTTAATTTTACACATCTATCTTTTAGATTTGACTAAGGATGTTCTGTTAAAAAAGTGCACAATACTCTCTACGGGGAAATATTATAACACAGTAAAATGCAGTAATGTAACAGTACTAGAACTAAAAAAGTAGTTAGTACTAGAATAGTACTAACAGTAAAGTACTATTTTACCACTGATGATTACTATAACGTCTCGCGCGTCCCCGGCTGCCATTTTCCGATGACCGCACGCCTAGTTTCTATACCTGCTAGTCTATTGTTACTGGAGCAGGTATCTTGGGTTCGATTAAAGCCTATGTTGCCGACAATTAAGCATTGCAGCGACAAAACTCTGGATTAAACATTTATTTACAAATTCTGTTGAGACATATGTACACTCCAAATCATACTCAAAACAGGGCTCAAATACGACGGAGAAAAAAACAAATGGTGCCCAGCGGAAAACACCTCTCTCGGTCTCACCTTCTTTCACAAGAATGTCCGTTCTCCGTCGTTCCGACCGGGCATCTCTCCACTCCTCTTCGCGAGGGCCGGGGTGGAATCCCCTCCTCTTGGTCAAGCTTTCTTCTCCACGGGAAAAATGTCCTTTTCTGCAGCTGGCGCGGGCGAAGGTGGCATCCCTCTCCCCCTCCTGATGAACCTCCCTGGAACAGGGCTTGCCCACCCTCTCTCGGGGTGTCCGACTCCGGCCGCCGAAAAAAACAGGGCCCATGTAACACCAACTCGAGTCTTGAGTCTAGTATTACAATTACTATGGAATTAAACAAAGCACTACTGTATTTTTCAATTTTTTTAAAAACTTTATTCTGTATAAAAACAATAATTTCTAACTTTTCTGGTGAATTATTAAAAAGAAAATGAAACCCCATTCAGTTTACTACAATTTTTGAAAAAAAAATCTAACAATAAATCATAGCTAAAATTATGTTTTCTAGAAATGAAAGTAAACATATAATCTTATTACATGGATCCATCAATGATAGCTATAAAATGGCTAAAGGCCAACTGATTGCCTCTTATTACATATCATTATGTTCCAGTCCAAATGAGTGTAATTTTGAGGTAAATTAATCTGAAACAGGTTAAGAACTTCAGAGAGATATGGCTAGTGATGATTTTAGAGATTTTAGCTTTAAAAAAAGATATATCTTCATTACTATGCAACATCTACCCTTGCAGATCCCACGCAAATCACGAAACCGATTTCCCCTTGTAAACCAGTATAAGAAATAGTTAAGAAGAATAAGTTAACAAAATCGTGCAGTGCACATTGCATGTAAAATTTCTCCCGTTCCCATGAGGACGACTAACCAAAAGGTCAAATGATTACGTTGTTGTCATTATTTGACTAAGTCCGGCACATTCCGTTTCAAGAACTTTCTTCTCCTCTTGTTGTGGTTACCATCTCCTCCAGGCGGGAATTCTTCCTCTGCGACCTGAATTCAGTTTGAAACTTCTT
Organism: Pardosa pseudoannulata; assembly: GCA_032207245.1. Lineage (NCBI taxonomy): Eukaryota > Metazoa > Arthropoda > Arachnida > Araneae > Lycosidae > Pardosa > Pardosa pseudoannulata. Next base: position 190,541,645 of record CM063498.1, read on the forward strand.
GAGGGCGAAAGTGTGAGTCTGCTTTTTTTATATAAGGCATGTGCTTCTCGGTTGGAAAAAAAAAGAAGTATCTAGCCCTTGAGGCTATAGTTGTTCTTTTCCTCAACACCCCCAGATCACGATGTTGCATTAAGTTCCGGCATCGTAGCCTTTTTTTTAACCTCAAGAGGAAGTTAAGACAATGGTACGGATTTCGGTAATTGATAAAATAGAACATAAATAAAAGTTTCTCAAACAAATAGTGGACGCATAAAGGTATCGATTTTCTTATTAAACAAAATGTTCGTAAACTTTTATATAATAATACTTTATAATTAGTACTTTTTTTAAATTTGAAAATTAGCAGTTTAGCCTCGAACTAGTTTTAATTTCTCTAAAAAAATTTAATAGGTGATAATGGATAAGTTCCAAAGCATCGTGAATTAATTAATCGACTTTTAAATACTAATGTCTACAGTCGCGTAAGCAGGATTTTTTCAAGGGGGGGATTCATAATTTTCAGGGGGGGTTCATAATTCTAAAAAATAATAGCCCGCATAATTTTTACTAAACATAATTTCTACTAAAATTTTTATTTTTGCCACTTTGCCTGAGCTGAAAAGGGGGGTTAAACACCTAACCCCCCTTGCGTATGCCCCTGAATGTCTAATCATTTAATAAATAGAGGTCTGTCGTATTCTGCTATTAAATATATTTTGTAAACATATATAATTGACTAATTACAATCCTTTTTTAAAATTTAACAATTTCGCAATAGTTTTTATTTTTGTTTTCAAAAAATAAAAAAAAGCTTGACTGGAATGTTATAATCATTTATTCAATTATTTCTTTAAGCGTGTAATCTAATTTCAAAGAAAATAACAAGTTTTTTATGTTTAATTCTAAAGTAATTCAATCTACTTGTAAACCTAATTGATAAATAGATTGAATCGACCTGTTTAAATCAATATATTTTTTCTTTTAGCTTACGACTAGTTGACGTATGCTGCAGTTGTTTGTGATTATATATCCGTAGCCAAACCCTGCAGATGTGTATATTTATTTACCTTTGTGTATAAATCAAAATTAATCGTTTGTATGTAATCTAGAATGTATAATTCCTTGCAGAAAAATGCGAAGAAAAGAAAGACGTCACAAGTTATTGAAATTTTCTTACTTTTATTGGTATAAGTTGATGATTGTTATTAATTTTTGTTGATAATTATTCGCATGAATGTCCAGTATTTTTGACTGTAAAGAACGAATCTGTATAAACTAATGTTATTTCTTAACGTAACGAAATGCATTTTTATTAAATAATTTGAAAGAACTATTTATTTTAAATATTCTAGAAATCATACCACTAATTGGTTTGGTTTTGGAGCTCTACGGTCTACTTTTTGCAACACCAGGGCTAATGAGCTAATGCTACGAACATCCATGCCATAGTGGGATTCGAACCCACGAACACCGGTTCCGAAGGCTAGCACCCTAACCAATCGGCATCGTTCGGCCACACCACTAATTGAATGCTTGTAAGAAGTTGTTCTCTCTACAAACAAATCTACAAACTCTATTATTCTTGATATTAGTTCTTTTCAGCTCATTATTTTAGTCTATTCGTGCTAGTTAATGCGGTAGTATTTCTGACACAATAAAAAATGTGGAAAATAAAAACTTTTAACAAACAGTTGGTGGAGGTATTGAGTACCAATGACTTATACCAGGTCATGTTGAGATAACACAAAGAGTTAAGACACCAGATACAAGCTAGCGAAGAGTTACCGTTTTGCAGACTTTTTTTTTACAAATCTAATTTTGCACAATCTGATGAGGCAAATAAAATATATTCAATCTTAATATGGAGACTCCGCAAACCACTGGAATAGGGAAGCAACTCCCGTTGATGACGATATCTTCAGATGAATAAAAAAAGTTGAGCGTTCCCTGCCTCTGCTGAAGTTGTCTTCGCTTAGTCTTTCCTCCGAAGGGGCCTTCAAATCTGCTGAGTAAAAAAAATCCAAAAGTTGCTGTTGCCAAATACGACTGACCCGCGTTAGCCAACCCTCTTGTCCAATGGAGTCGAAGGGGGTTCACTGACATCACCCTCGTCCCTCGGTCAATCTCAAGTGCTGGTGTTGTCCAGCAGTATAACTCATTGTTACAGGAGGACATTCTTTATAGTTAACACTTCTCGTCTTGAATTCATAAGTGGAACCCGTAAAGTTGCTTTTCAGTTAAAAAAATATTTCTCTTAGTTTCGTTCACTTTTATGAAATAACAACAAAATATTGAATAATAAAATATATTAAAATTAAAAGAATGAACTGGACTGCTAGTGTCGCAAGGATAGACGAGGGAAATCCAATAAAGAAAGTTTTCATTGGTAAACCTTTTAAGTGAGGGAAGCCTCAACTTCGTTTGATGGATTCAGTTGAATCAGATTTTAAAGAAATGAAAGTAAAGAACGGCAGGCAAGGGCGAAGGAAAGGTTGTCTTAGAAGTCTCTAGCAGAAAACCTTGGCCCGCCCTGGGCTGTCGTGTCACTTATGATGAGAATAATGATGATGATAATGATCCCAAAATATCCATTATACAAAAAGTTATACCTAATATTTTCTTTTCTATGCTGTTAGGCTAATATCATAACTAAGATTAGAACTTTGGAGAAAATGTATACTTGTTTCATATTTATTGTGATTTATAAATAGCCGTGGTCACGTGATTGGTGTTCTAAATTTATCCTTTATTTCCTCCACAGATAGAATGACCTGCCATGCTTTTATTGTGATCCTTCTGCTAGGAACTGCATCTGCAGATATTTTCTCCTCTACTGCCCACCTGCAGAATCTGCTCCACCTTGAACGGCACCTAGTGACCACTCTACATAATTATATTGACAGGACTGAGTCCAAAGTCAACGAAGTTAAAAGGTGCGTATTCCTTCAATATTTTTACTCTTATTTCAATATTGTTTTCACAGGTTTAAGACTCACATTTTTTATTGCATGCCATTTTATCCATTTTCAAAGAATTTATAATATGGTTTGTAAAATATGCACATTATATTTGAAGCCCCATCTTTAAGCCAGAATTTTCGAAATATATGTGATAAAGTTATCTTTATGTTTTAACACGGGTAAGAGTATATGAATGCAAGCTCCTTCCTTTAGGCTATTTTATTCATTTATAATGCAATTGACAGTTAATATTTAAATAGTTTTCTTCTTCATTGTTATACTACAGTGTGATAGAACTAGAAAGAGAAATTAATTTACTTGATTGAAAAATAGTTTAACCCTTTGTTATATCACCGTGTTGTAATTTTATAACATAAACAAAAATTAATATAGTTTTTATAGCGGGTTTGAGAAAAAAATATTTTGTTAATCCTTGTTATCTAGCATTCTTGCAATTAACACAATTTGGCTCACAGAATCCTCATAATGAGGGTACGGTAAAATTTTCGGGTTAAAGTTTACAGCGCAGACTCTGGGGTTATTTCGCATGCTCAGAAAATTGCTCTAAGCGGATGAAACAACGAAATTTATTCTCCGCCATTTTTCCAAAATTGTCGGGTTAAAATTTACAGCGCGGACTCTGTGGTAATTTCGCATGCTCAGGAAATGTCTCTATGAGGATGAAACAACGAATTAATTCTCCGCAATTTGTCAAAACTGTGAATACTTACGCCAAACTCCTGGCCAGATGAAAGATAAAATTCTCCTTTAGATAATTTAGTTTTAATGTCATGATTTTTTGCACTAAAAATTGCACATTTAGACAACAAGAATTAGCATTTTTGGTGTTTTTTAAGTTAACACATTGTATGCGGGACACGTACTAGTACGTTTTTTAACGATTGATACTTGAGCGCGGGTCCTGTACTAGTATGTTTTCCGACGATTGATACTTAAGCGCGGATCACGTATTATTACGTTTTTTGACGACTGATACTTGAGCGTGGGGCACGTACTAGTACGTTTTCTGACGACTGATACTTGAGCATGGGTCCCGTACTAGTACGTTTTCTGGCGATTGATATTTGAGCGCGTATCTCGTATCATTACGTTTTCTGACGATTGATATTTGAGCGCAGGACATGCACTAGTACGGGTTAGTGTAACAACATGGTTTGTTTGTGGGTACAAAGATAACGGTATAAACAGGAAAACGAAGCCGAATGTTCTTGTCTACTACATAGACTCTGGAAAAATTCAGACAAACAAAAGCTAGTGTTTACATCAGTCGATGCGGAACCACAGAAGAGGAAAAAATTAAAACTATATACTACTATTTCTATTTGATTTTCATATTTACGATACTATTATAAATTTATCCACTATAAAATATATTTTTTGTTTACAAAAATCTTATGGTTGTTATTTATATATTTCTATTTATATATTTATTTATATATTTCAGTATAAAAAACGAAAAGTTGGTTAAAAAATTAAATAATTTTCGATCTATTGAGATTTAACTGAATAACTAAATTTACGAGCAATACGCCCGCTCTTGGTACAATTCTGCTGCGAAATGTACCCCCACACAATGTGTTAATATACGCATTAGTAATGGTCTCTCAAAAATGAAATTAAGAACCATAAATTCCTAAAATCTTTATAATCCGTGAATGTATAATAATCTATCTTGACCCCTAAACCTCTGCCAATTTTGAGGAGAAAAGAATACAAACAGGCGTGAAAGAATTTGAATAAATATAAGATTAGTAAATCTGAAAAGGTATATTCTGATATCCCTCACATGTACTGAAGTTTGAATCTAATATGATTTGTTTTAGTTTGTAGCACTACAGTCTACTTTTTGCAAAACGAGAGCTAATGAGACCGGAACCTACTGCTTAAATCCGATTCCGAACGTCTACGAGCATACATGCCACAGTGGGATTCGAACCCACGAACTCTGGTACCAAAGATTTTAGCCTAACTCTTTGGCCATCGTTTAGCTTGAATCTAATGTAGCCTCCACACTATGGTCAATTGTTCACCACTTCCTGATGGTGATCTTGGACGATGGTTCACGGGCTGCATTCACACACTGGGCCACTAAATGAGCCCAGTGCGTGGATTCGTCCATAGGGTCTACTGCACACTTTAGTTGCTCATCTGGCTGCTTTGGATCTTTGGAGAAAAACCGCCTTCAAAACCATCGTCCACCAAGGCTATTTTATCGTCTGCTACCATCGACCACGATAAGCCATACCATCTCCAGACGGTGGTAATGGCATGCAGTGGACCATAGTGTGGAGGGGCCTTATTATGATTTTCCAAGTTATCAGTATGCTTTAAATATAGGAATATGTTTGATAGTCATACATTAAAATATTGTTTAACTTTTGTATGATGTTAATGTAGTTTTTAGTAAAACTTTTGCTTAATTAAAAAAACGACATCTTTCAAAGAAAAATGCTCTTCCTTAACACGTGTAAAAGTTTATACCGGAATACATTCTGTCTTCACAGTTTATGCGCATGTGCTACTGTACCGGTAACCGCAGTTACGTCAAATGAATTGAGTCCATGGTCGTTGGTCAAGGAGTCAAGGGTCTACACATCGTTAACCTCAACCGCCTGAATATGAATATTAATAGCTTGCCTCGGAGCTGTAATTACTGTCGATATTTTCGAATGTTCCAGGTTGCAAAACAGCTGCCATATTCAATGCTCGAACAGACAAAAGATTTATCTTTGTTTTCAGTTATCTTCATTGAAGTAGCAATATTTTACCTTTCTCTTTCCCCCCTCACTTTTTTTTAAGTCTTGACAATTTCAGCCGAATGTAAATTATGACTTTAAGGTTAAAGAATTTGATAGCAGACGGAAGTCCGTAGTCTTTTTATGCAGACTTCTTGATTCAAAACCGGTTGATGGGTCTTAAGGTTGTACTTAAGGTGTCAGCTGGAGATCTGCCAAAGAGGGTATGAAAGCCTTTTAATTTGTGATGACTTATTGTCCAACCGAGGTTTTCAGCTTCTCCGTTTTCTTTTGACCCTTACCCCAATAAGAATTACATTTATGAATGATTTTTTTGTTAGGTTCTTTATATTTTTCTCGTTTCTTAGAAATAATGATAATTTACAAAGGGAAAACGAAGGTAATTTTTCATATTTAAAATTTATGAATTGTCAGGATATCTTTCTAAAACTGTTTGAATATTTCTTGCATTATTTCTTTTATTTATTGCTTTAGAGAAACGTTCTACAATAAACAGGAGGTTCCTGTTTTATAGCCAAAGTAGGAAAAAAATCAGATTTATTTGATTTAAATCAGATTTATTTGATTTTTTTCTGAATTCTAATTTTAATTATTGTTGTGTTTTTATATTTTTTGCAATATACATGGAATAGTTTGTTATAAGTAACAACTTATCTATCTAGTGTATTCTACACACTGATTACCTAAAATTAAATATATAAATTTTAATCTAAATACATTCCATTATTTTGTAATTGGATGGTGCAAACTAAATAAGATGTAAATTTAAAGAACAAATTAAATATTCATTTAATGCAAACTATTTATTAAAAAAACAAAAAATTCACAATTATTTCAATACTTTTTAAGCAACGAATTATGGATTTAACTGTTTCAATAAAAACACTAGTTTCGATGTCGTATCCACTCCTAATTGGTTACGAAGGTTAGAATGAAAAATACCTAAAGAAGAAAACTGTTTTTCCATTCTAGCAGATAATGTGACGGCTGTTGTTATTTGGTAAACAAAAGCCCCGTTTACATGTGCCAGTCATGTACCCTTCTTTTTACCCGGGTAAAGGGATTTTGCTTGGAGGGTCGGAGAAACCCGTTTACATGGTCAATTCTTTCAACCCTCCATTTTGCCGGGATCTTCGCTAGAAGTCACGTGATCATACGGAACGGCAATCATCTGTAAGCGCAAAGGATGATGGGAAAGGAGAGTAAACTCTGCTATTACCCGGGTAGAAAGGTGGGTTCTTTCTACCCCTCAATTTTTTCCCTAGCTAGGGATAATTCTTGAAAGGGGAGTACAATTCGCGTATCTACCCTGCATTCTACGCTGCTTTTGGCACATGTAAACGGGGCTAAACTGGATTTCAAGTTCTGTAAAACTATCTTTACCCCCCAATTACATAAAATGAATTCTACGAGTCATAACTAGTCGTACCTACCCCTACTACATACTTTCTCATAACAACCCCTAAATTCTTAGAAAACATACTACCTATTTACACTTATTTACTTATTGGTATTTCTGTGCTGACTGATTCCCAATTATCCTGTCTTTCGAATGTAGGTTTTAAGAGAAGTAAAAAAATGATTTAAATCAATGATTTTTTTTAAATCAACTGATTTAAATCATGATTTAAATCAACTGATTTAAATCATGCCAACCCTGTTTATAGCTATCAAAATGTATGAAAGTAGAAATTCTTCAACAATTGTCATGAAGCAGCATGTAAATCATCTTCACATTAAAAGAATACCTTTTAGTTATATTCATGCCTATTTTGTTTATATTAACGTATATGTCTATATTTAGGTAATATAGCTATTAACCCATTGTGTGCAGGACACATACTAGTACGTTTTCTGACGATTGATACTTGAGTTCGGATCACATTCTAGTACGGATTAGTGTAACAATATGGTTTGTTTGTGGGTACAAAAATAACGGTATATACAGGAAAACGAAGCCGAATGTTCTTATCTACTACATAGATTCTGGAATGTAAAAATGTTTATGTATAACATAATTCGAAAAAAATTAAAACTATATAGCAATATTTCTATTTGATTTTTCATATTTACGATGCTATTATAAGTTTATCCATTAAAAAATATATTTTTTGTTTACAAAATCTTATGGTTGTTATTTATATAGCCCTATTTATATATTTGTTTATATATTTCGAATATATTTCGAAATTTAAGGAATAAAAATCTATTTCAAAGAAATGTTTACACTAAAGACATTAAAAGCATATATATCCATAACATAAAGAAGTTTGACCTATGTAGTAAAGAAAGTCTTGGAATTTAACCCCCTTAAACTGCGGTTGCCGAACAATAAAACGAATATACATATGTATTACAGTGCTTGCATGTTGTTAAACTATCTTATTCTTCAACAATCTGCAGCATGCGAGATTTATTCAACATTTTTATTAATACGTTTATCTTTAATAGTGATTCTAAAACTTCTTTGTAGAAACTTGTATAACACAGACCGAAGGCTGGGTGCGAAGCAGCTAGTTTCAATATAAAATACGAAAATTTGGTTAAAAATGAAATAATTTTCGATCTATTGAGATGTAACTGAGTAACTAAATTTACTCGCAAAACGCCCGCTTCTGGTACAATTCCGCTGTAAATGTACCCGCACACAATGTGTTAATATTGAAGTACAGAATGAAAATATCTGATGTGGATACCACATGACTTCCTTGTATGCCTATTATATTATATACCTTTTTCTATTTTGTATGATGTGTCATCAGAATCATCATTTTCAAATTCTTTTCAAAGATTTTCAAGGGTAATGGAAGAAGTTGAATAACTGCCATTTGCAGAGTAAAACTATAAAAGTCCCATTCTTTACAAGTGAAAAAATATATTTCTTTATGGTTCAAATGTATATATAGGCAGGTCTCTCTGACAACCTTGTGCATTGAATGGAGCATACCTAGGAAGTTATTTTCTCCCCCATCTGCTTGTCTATGACTTTAATAAGATTTTCAGGCCTCATGGACTTCATATATCTTTCGGTTAAATCAGGTGAAATAAGCCAAACGGGCACATGCATTATACTAGTTCAATGGTACTAACCATGTCTTATTGGAGAGTCAGATTCTCATCTGACTGTTTTTCTGCGTGCACAGTATCTAAAATCTTATCGATCTCTACTTCGAATGTGTTTTCGATTTCTCGTCTAGCCCAACTAGATCGCGACGGCTCGCATGGAATTATCCTTCGTCCACCAGTCATCTGCATCCCCCTCGCGTGTTTATCCGTCAGCTGACCCCTTTCCATCACCCCTCTCTCTCTCTTTACGCCGTCTTCAGATGGACGCGTCACGCATCGTAGTTCTGAAACATTGCAACCCTTCCAAGTTGCATATTTAGAACAAACTCGGCAATTCTTCCTATTTGCTGCAAGAAGGACACCCCAAATGTGTTGAAAGGCGGATGCGTCCCGAAGCATACTGTTTTGTAAACACTAAGAAAATCACGCCAAATATAAATCATTACGAAATGTATGCTTTTAAGACTGATACATACCGTATACTGCAGCGTTATATTATAATGTTAATACATTTAAAACACAAGCAGCAATTAAAAAACACAAGCAGCAATTAAAACTCGATATCGCTCTCGGCTTGAAATACGCGCAACTGTCCGTCTTGCAGAGAAATCGTTGGAGCCAAAACTTCATAAACGGATGGTCGATAAGCAAGAACATATATCCCACTCAAAATGTGTAATGCATAAACAAAGTTATTATTAATTACAATATAACTTTTTTTTTAACTCGATATCGCTCTCGGCTTGAATACGCGCAACTGTGTCTTGCAGAGAAATTTGGAGCCAAAACTTGTAAGGAACCGGGTCGATAAGTAAGAACATATATCACACTCAAAATGTGTAATGCATAAACAAAGTTTTTTAAATTACAATATAACTTTTTTTTTACTTTTAATATAAGCATTTGATATTAACACATTGTGTGTGGGTATATTTAGCAGCGGAATTGTACAGGAACCGGGCGTTTTGCTCGTAAATTTAGTTATTCAGTTAAATTTCAATAGATCGAAAATTATTTAATTTTTTAACCAACTTTTGAAATATAAATATATATATATAATATATATATATATATATATATATATATATTATATATATATATATATATATATATATATATATATATATATATATATATATATACACATATATATATATATATATATATATATATATATATATAATATCATTTTCGCAAGGATAAATAAAAAGTTAATTTTAAATCTAAACTGATTTTGTTAATCAACCTTCCCGTTCTGTGGTTCCGCATCGACTGATGTAAAAACTAGTTTTTATTTGTCTAAATTTTTCCAGAATCTATGTAGTAGGCAAGAACATTCGGCTTCGTTTTTCTGTATATACCGTTATTTTTGTACCCACAAACAAACCATGTTGTTTCACTAGCCCGTACTAGTATATGTCTCGCGCTCAAGTATCAATCGTCAGAAAACGTACTGGTACGTGACCCGCGTTCAAGTGTCAATCAGCAGAAAACGTACTAGTACGTGACCCGTACATAAAATGCGCTAATGTCTGAAAGTTAAATTTAACCCGTCACCGGACAAAGTGCTACTTCGGCGTTCATGACTTTCTCTGGATGCACCACATGTCATATATACATATATATATATATATATATATATATATATATATATATATATATATATATATATATATATATATATATACCATTAACTAGAGACTGTACTAGTTGGTGAGTATTAAACCCAATCTTCCCTGAGAAAGAGATGGAGAGAAAGGAAGATATGGGTAACTTCGTCCCTCTTGACTTTCCCAGGAGTGAATTTCAAATACATACATTGATCTTGCAATTGATGACGATGCTAAATCCAACGGCCAATGGTTTGTGTAATACAAGCGACTATCTGTCTCTTTTATTTATTTTGAAAGGTTATTCTAATAATCATTAACGGATTAAGGGGAGGGGTTCTCTTTCTAACACGGGTATAGATTTATTCTGCTTTGCTAAAAAGCTGTTATTTCATACTTAAGATAATATATTTTATAATTAATAGAATAATGAATTTCATTCTTTCTGTTTAATAACTCTTAGCCAATTTGTTACATACTCTTAAGTTTATACTACAAGTCAGGTGTGGCTCAAATTCTAAGTGGAATTCCTCTTACTCAAAAATATACGAATTTTAATTGGAAAACAAAATCTATCTAAACATTTAATAGAAGACCATATTTTGCTATACATTTGTAGTAATATTTACCCATAGATAGTATTTGATGAAAATAATTTAAAAGGATACGTTGAGATTATGAGAGAGGTAATGTGCATTAGTTATAATACAAATTCTCATTTATCACAAGTTCATATTTTCATAATTAAAATTGCTCTGTTCAACTCAAATCTTTAAAAGTTTTTATGTAAATTTAATGAAGACAAAATAAATAAAATGAATGAAATTATATGCTTGTAGCGTCATCTAGAATGTCACGTGATCAGCGAAGATAAAGAGCTTGTCAATCATTAGTCGTTAAGGGATCCCCCGCCCCGGTTGTAAGATTCATGTACGTATTTGAAATTTGCTTCCCGGGATGCACCCCACCATGCACCAATTTTGACAAAGGTGGGAAATTTCTTATTTGATAGTTTTAACAACAAAAAAAAGTTTATTTACATTGTTTACATGGTCGGAGGTTCACGCCAAAGATACAATTAAATTTCACCGAAACATTTCTAAGAATAGATAACAAGCAACATTAATCAAAATTAATGAACTGTTGGGTCAACATTAATCCAAAAGGAATTTACTGTTCTAGCTTGAAAAGAATTAAAACTCTGAAATATCTAAACGAGAAATGCAGTGGGGAGACTGCCTAAGCTCCAATGCGTGCTAACTAACGCTCTCTATATAATAAAAATAATTTCCACACATCAAACATATATACAATTAACTAAGAACTATATTAGTGTTTGAGTATTAAATCTAACATTTCACTGGAGAAAATAAAAAATAAAGACAGCTTCACCGATCTTTACTTTCTCCATCTGCACTACACAAATGACAGTAGGAAGAGATGCATCCATGCCTAACTGGCAGGGATACAAAATTGTCATCTAGATTACACTTGAGAAAAACCAGTCAAATCTTATCAAATTCACTCAATTGTCTGGGCCGAGGATACAGCTCAATGCCAAGCGAACCGATCTGCTATTCTAAGAAGCGACCATGTAAAAGATATAAATTTAATGTATTTTTTGCTCGAGCTTCGACATGACCTTCAGGTAAAAGAAAAATATATTCAGAATCTCTAAATTTTCTCATGGCGTCACATCTCTTCGTTTCGATTGAAATGCTTAAAATTAAAATATGTTAGCAATAAAATGAAAAAAAAAGGATTCGTAAGATAGTTTTGCCTCAGAGGATCTTTATATTCATTCCTACCCTATGTAAACAGATACATTGAATAAGGCAGCACTGCAATCTGCAAACCAGTTCCATCGCTTTTCAAGGACTTCTAACTTTTTGTGTTCATCGCTTTGTATCCCGTCCTTCAAGTGTCGAAATATGCGCGTCCCTAATAAGTGTCATTCATGCGCGCATTCCATATTGTGTCATCTCCACTCTAATCGGAAAGAAGCAGCAGATGACGAAAAGGGGAATCTAATAGCACTGCAACAGCGTTATTTCGGATGACAGGGTTGCGTGATCTGTTCTGTTTTTGGTGCCGCAACTCATTTTCAGTAAACTATACAGCATGACGAAACATGATAAATACTATTAACTATGCATGCCAATAGTCTGGCTCTGGGGATATATAACACCATGAAGTTAAAAATAACTTTTTTTAACGTATCTAGTAATGATGTGAATAATCCAGTGATGGGTTTATCGAATTTCTGGTCGGATATAGTATTCTCATCTTCGGATTTCAAGAAAACTATTTTTCATTGTCCTTACACAATTGTATGTAGGCTAATATATACAATTTCTGTGTATAAACTCTCAAAATTACAAATAATATCATCATCATTCATATTATACCTCTAACCTTTTGCTGCTGCAAAAGGCATTTTGATTTCAGTAGAAGCGTTAGTATATACAGTGAACTTAATCTACACGTGCTCCTTGGTTAGTACTAAATGAATAACAGCTTAACAGCCGAGAACGAAATACTTGGGTATTTGATATCTGTAAAGCGTTAAGATAATTGTCTAATTCAGCCTCCTGCATTGGAATGAATTGATTGGGAAAAAATAACCCTTTTCTCACAGACTTCAAAATATTCTACAAACCCTCGTTTAGAAACCAGGAAATCTTATTAAAAACCTTATCTTGTATTCATCGATTGTGTGCCGAATGATGGCCAATTGGTTAGGGTGCAGGCCTTCGGTACCAGAGTTCGTGTGTTCCAATCCCACAGTGGCATGGATGTTCGTAGCCGTTCGGAATCGGCTTTAAGCTGTAGGTCCCGGTCTCATTAGTCCTCGTGTGCAAAACAGTAGACCGTAGCACTCCAAACCAAACCAATCATCGATTTTGTACACTATTAAGCTTGTTGAATTGTCTATTTCTGTGTGTGTAACTATTGCAACTGGAAGAGGGGGGTTCAGGAGCTGAAAACTCCCCCCCCCTAAGTAGTTATGTTTTTTTGTAAGAAAAAAACTTATTTAACCTTATTCAACTGTTTTTTTTTTGTTTTGGTTTGGTTTTGGAGTGCTACGGTCTACCTTTTGCAACACGAGGGCTAATGAAACCGGGACCTACTGCTTAAAGCCGATTCCGAACGGCTACGAACATCCATGCTATAGTGGGATTCGAACCCACGAACTCCGTATTCAACTGGTTTATTACACTTTCTGTTTAATAGCGTACTTTGGAAGTTTATATAATGTTACACATTAATTTTAAATTTTAAATGCGGCAATCTAATGGTTCTCTATAGCCACACGGATTTGTTTTTATTTGATATGTTTTTAGCATACTTATATTTTCAATTTTGAAATACTATCTCCTGAATTTAGGAAATATAAAACTTGAACATTTAAATCTAAGAAATGAAATTTAGTCCACTTGAGCTCACCTTCATTGGTTTATTCCATATGCTTGAGTCTCAATTTGTAAAAAACATAAAACAGAATGTAATTTTATTACTTAACACTAGATTTACGGACCGAGCCAATTTGACTCATTAAAAATTTGATCACTATATATATATATATATATATATATATATATATATATATATATATATATAAAGCTTTAATATCCCTTTTCAAAAACATACGTTGATTTTTAATTAAGTAATAAAATATATGTAAACTTTCATCCCTCTTCCCCTCTGACCCCTTCATTTCGCTTTATCAAATGCGGTATCTTATTTTCACGGTTGTAAGCCAATTTGACTCATTAAGAATTTGATCACTATATATATATATATAACTTTAATATCACTTTTGAGAAACATACGTTGGTTTTTAGTTAAGTAATAAAATATGTGTAAACTTTCCACTTCCCTGCAGACCCCTTCATTTCGCATTATCAAATGTGGTATACCTATTTTCACGGCTGTGAGACAATTTGACTCATAGAATGGTTTAACAGTTAATCGCATAACATGAAATTTATTGGTCCTATCAGGCCTGGATATTTTCCAATTGGCTGAAGAGCTAGAGAAGAAGTCGAGAATACTTCCATTCCAATGACAGAAATTCATGCTACTGACGTACGGAAGAATTGTCAAGTTCAACAATCATGCAAAAGAAACAGATGTAGAAACCATTGTGCTAAATGTAATAGAAATGTTTGTGAAAAATGTGTTTCAAAAACAGATTTTATATGTAAAAAATGTTTTCTATGAATTTTTTGATAATAAACATTTCATTTAAATTAATTTTGAACTATTAATTTTGAACGAAAAATTTCAATTTTCTTGTATGAGTCAAATTGGCTTACTTCAGTAAAAATAGGCACATGATCAACATCCGTAAATCTAATGTTAAAGAATAATATACACCTTATGTTTTAAGTTCGTAATGGGACAATAACAAACTAATCTGTGCTTATCACCATGACTATATTCTTCTGTTTCCAACTATAAAAGGTTTGCTATGATAATCTCCTGAACCCATGATTATGTATCTACCTGATCAAAGCTCCTCTTTATAACTTTTTCTTTCTTATCTGTGCAGGTACCTGAGTCTCTTTTATGATTCGTACCAGGATGTGCTGGAAGAGAAGGTTCCACTAACCGGGGATGGCGACGAAATGGTCGCAAATCCCCTGCAAGCATTCCAGCTGGTCAGGAGGCTGGCCGTTGACTGGGATTTCGTAAGGAAAGCCATGATGACGGACGATTGGCTCCGTGAGTAAAGACTTTACATCTTAACTTTTTTTGGCTATTACATCTTCTATTGACTGTTATAGTGGCAAGTCTTAAAAAAATCATTAACCATTTCAACACAACAGCAACAACCAAAAAAATAGTCATAAAATTACTGAAACAAATCAGAGTTATGAAATCGGAAAGACATTCGCAGCAATTAACTAAAAAGTATTTCAATTCATGAGTATTTTTTAAGTTATTTATTTTCTATCTTTTCAAGCAGAATAAAAAAATAATGAATCAATGAC
Source organism: Pardosa pseudoannulata (assembly GCA_032207245.1). Classification (NCBI taxonomy): domain Eukaryota; kingdom Metazoa; phylum Arthropoda; class Arachnida; order Araneae; family Lycosidae; genus Pardosa; species Pardosa pseudoannulata. Next base: position 190,557,034 of record CM063498.1, read on the forward strand.
ATTAAAATGGTAAAAAATAGAACAAATCTTCCTAACAGGTTGACAAAGTCTCTTGCCATTTTAATAATCACATGTATTTGTAATGTGTAAATATCTTGCATAAGATAATAACAGAACTATTATCGACGGATAATCACTTTTACTAATACGAAACCTTCGCCTTCAAATCATTTAAGATGTTGGGCGATTTTAAATATTATAGTAACTGGTTAATTTGGAATTTTGCAACCTTGAATGCAAGTCGAGAAACTTAATTGCACAACAAAAATCCGTTTAATAACTATTGCAACCCAAATCTATGTGACAATTCATACCGCGTCCGTCTACTTCTAGAAACCTGGGTCAGAATAATGGTAAGGTAAATGAGACACTTGTTGCAACTAAATAATCTAAAGATGCCAAATTCTACGGCTTTTTTAATGATTTATTGTCATTTATATTTTTTATTGGAGAGGAGTACATGTTGTCCATCTGCTTTAGAGAAAAGTATGTTTAAGCACGCTTCTGCTGAACAATGGCTGCCAGAGATAAATTTCACGTTGAGCCGATATCCAATTTTCCCCCCTTCCCCTTGTTATAATAATTTTTGTTAAGAATGGAAATTCGTCTGACTACTTTGTTATTCTTTAACTCTGAGACGCATCCTAGAACTTAGAGCCTTCAGTGGCTGCTCCATTCACCCTGTGGTAAGGTCAGTCTTGTTGCTAAAACATGGAGGCACGGTGACTATCAAAAAGATCTTAATTCAGTCAATTTAATGAATTTTATTTCCACCCCTTCCATAAACTATTTTCATAAATAAGATGCACATTAAAAAAATCGTTGGATTCTTTAGTCATTAAATACAATAAAATCAAACGATCGAATAAGAAAACATTGCTCAAAATTGAGTTTCAAAAATAATTTAGGTGACTTAACTTTTGAGGAATTTCCTGTAAGTCAAACAAAGGAAATGTAAACTATCCTCATACTGATGATTATGCAACTATATAATACAGTTTTAAATAGTTTACAATAAAAGGAAGAGCCTTAGTTGTCTGGAACTATATCCTTTTATTACGATTTCAGTTAGATAAGTAGCTTTAAAGGAAATTTAAATGATTTTTAAAACATAGCATCTATTTGATAGAATACAGTCAGTTTCTACACGTTCAAATTTTATCTCAATTCAAAGAATGTAATATTATCAAACGGTCGATCAGAAAAATCAAATTTAAAACTTTATGAAAAAGGTTATGAACCATAAAGAATATTAACTCCATGTCTCCGGAAAAACCGAATTTCAATTGGAAAGAATAAAAAGGTAAATAACTGTACTCCATTTCCTTAAAATAGATATTCAGGATAAGAAAAGCACATATTTTAGACATTTATATAAATGAAGTAGTATTTCTTGTTGAAAAAGAGCAATGCATTCAAAATGTCTTCAATTATTACACAATTGCTGTTAGAACAAAGATCATTGATGTAGGTTCATGTTTTAAAAGCACCGATCCAAGTTAAATCATTTACTCATTTCGAAAAATATATATTTAACTGTCGAAAGTAATAAAAGTGGAGCGTTATCCTTTGAAGAGAGAAAACTGTTTTCGCTCGGCTGAATAAACCTGACAAGTTTTGCTCCATTAAAGTAATTTCTTCCCTTGCACGTCCAAGTAAAGAGACAAGATTTGCACAATACAGGCAAGATTTTCTTTTCCTCATCCATTCCAAAAATTACGAGTTTTTTTTATTCATTTTTAAATGGTTATGTTATTGCAGTGTATTCGAGCATCGTACATTACTGGCAATTATTCCATTTAAATGTTCGGCAAGGAACGTTTTGAGCTAGTCGAAACTTGTTGAGCAAAAGTTAATTATCCTTGTAAGTACGTGTTGTGAAAGAAAAGGGATAATTTTACTCGTAAACTCTCGCATTATTTTTTCAGTTGTTAAGTAATTTGTGCTGATGTAATATCCATCAACACACGGTCATCTAATAGACAGATGATCGAGTGATTAGAGAAATTATTATATTTATGATTTTATCATTCAGACAGTTTTTTAATAAGCTTTCTTTCCATAAACAAATAATAATTTAGCGTTAGGATAAATTTAAGCTAACAGAAACCACGTTTTTATCTCATTCAATCATACTATCTTGTATTAACAATGCGGAGGAAAAATTTATTTTAGTTCAGTATTCCAAGTTCAATCTTTTTTGATAGGAAATAAATTAAAATTCTTTTTTAGCATTTTAATACCACTTTCAAGTTTTAATTGGAGAAGATTTTACCTTCAGTTACAACTGACATCGGAAAAAAAGAATAAAAACCAGTTATTGCTAGCTCTATGATATCTTCCCATACAATTGCCAAATGGCGCCAATCTGTCTTGGACCTGGTCTGATTCTTAATGCTTTGATTAGAGTTTTATATATTCGTTAAAACTTGAGTATTTCATTCAAAACCACAAAATGCATCCGTAGAATTAATAAAATTTCAATTATATCTGTAAATATTATCTTCCTGTGAGGCTTCTCCTCTTTATACAACTAATGGCTTATCAAAAAGCATGAGAAGTCTATTCACACATTATAATTATATTTTATTTTAATTAGTTTTTTGCATTACTTATTCGATGCTTCCAGTTACAACTAACGTCTAAAAAAATAATTAAAACCAGTAACTGTTGATTCTATGATATATTCTCATCTAATTTCCAAATGGCGCCAATCTGTCTTGGACCTAGTCTGATTCTTAATGCTTTGATTAAAGTTTTAGATGTTCGTTAAAGCTTGAGTATTTTATCCAAAACCACACAGTGCATCCGTAGAATAAATAAAATTTCAATTATATCTGTAAATATTACCTGCCTGTGAGGTCTCTCTTTTTTATACAACTAATGGCTTATCAAAAAGTATGGGAAGTCTATTCAGATATTATAATTATTTTTTATTTTAATTAGTTAGTATTACTTATTCGATGCTTCCAGTTACAACTAACATCTGAAAAAAGTATTAAAATTAGTAATTGTTGGCACTATGAGATCTTCTCCTTCATCTAATTTCCAAATGGCGCCAACCTGTCTTGGACTAAAAATGAATTTTCTTTGGGGTTAGACTTCTAAATTTTAGATGGTTTTTCCTCTTTATATTCCTCTTTATTTCAATTACATCTGTAAATATTATCTTCCTGGGAGGTTTTTCCTCTTTGCAACTAACGACTTATCAAAAAGTATGGAAAGTATATTCAGACATTACAATTATTTTTTATTTTAATTAATTAGTATTACTTATTCGATGCTTCTAGTTACAACTAACATCTGAAAAAAGTATTAAAACCAGTAGTTATTGACACTATGAGATATTCTCCTTCATCTAATTTCCAAATGGCGCCAATCTGTCTTGGACTAAAAATGATTTTTTATTGGGGTTAGACTGCTAAGTTTTAGATGTTCGTTAAAATGTAAGTATTCCATTCAAAACTAAAAAAATACATCTGTAGAATAAACAAAATTTCAATTACATGTGTAAATATTATCATCCTGTGAGGTTTTTCCTCTCTGCAACTAAAGACTTATCAAAAAGTATGGGAAGTCTATTCAGACATTACAATTATTTTTTTATTTTAATTAATTAGTATTACTTATTCGATGCTTCTAATTACAACTAACATCTAAAAAACGTACTAAAACCAGTAATTACTGGCACTATGAGATCTTCTACTTCATCTAATTTCCAAATGGCGCCAATCTGTCTTAGACCAAAAATGATTTTTCATTGGAGTTAGACTTCTAAGTTTTAGATGTTCGTTAAAATGTAAGTATTCCATTCAAAACCACAAAAATGCATATGTATAATAAATAAAACTTCAATTTCATCTGTAAATATTACCATCGTGGGAGGTCTTTCCTCTTTGCAACTAATGACTTACAAAAATGTAGGAAGTATATTCAGGCATTATAATTATTATTTTTCAATTTTAATTACTTTTTCTCATTGCTTATTTGATGCTTGAACATTTTATAATTTTTAATTGCAAGTCTACACATTATTTTCAATATTTAAAATTTAAAATTTTTTTTAATAATCTAGATATAAAATCGAATTATAATTATACTGATTTAATCGACATACATACTAAATATGATCTCAATTAAATTTATAGAAAACAATATAGCTTCGTAGCACTAAAATGAATTATATTTTTCATTATTGTAGTTATAACGGTAAAAATAAATTTCCTATTAAAAAAACTATGTTATAAATAACTTTGCAAGACGTTGCTTGTGAAGAAAAAGTAAAGGAAATAGTAGGAAAATCAAATGCCAAGTATTGTCAAGATAATAAGTTGAAATGAAAAGCTGATAATAAGCAAATGCTAATATTAACACTATAAACATAAAATATAACGGGTCGAATGACCCATAAGGTTTATGTAAGAATTAAAAATTCTTACTCTTTGTGTTTGCAATACATAAAAATTGACAATATACAATTTTGTTTAATTATAATAAAATTTATTTGTCTATTTAATTCCAATTTTCATATTTCATACATTTATAATCAGAAAAAATAAAGTCCGGCCATTTGACCGGCTATGGTAGAAATAGGTATGTATTAAGTGTTGGTATGTTTAGTGTTAAACTGTATAATGAAAATATGTGATCGTCCTGCAAATGCTGAATCGAACACAAATACTGAACATTGTTACTCTTAATCAGAAATTGAAAATTCAACTATTATTATAAGGTGCATTCAATAGAAAACCTGTTGCTCTCAGTTGGATTTTTGAAACTTTAACCCACAAAAAAATCTTATAATTTTGTAAAGTTTTACAAAATTGCAATCTGAAATGCATTTTAAAAGAATGCATAAGGAAATTCTTGCTAAAGACTTTTAACTTTTGTGTCTTTAAAAAAAATTAAAAATTAAAGCTTTTATATATATATATATCTAAAGCTATCTATCTATCTCTCTCTATATATAGCTATACATACATATATATATATATATATATATATATATATATATATATATATATATATATATATATATATATATATATATATAGCTATACATATATATACATATATATATATATATATATATATATATATATATATATATATATATATACACGCCTATGCACACACTATGCATGTCAGGTTTAAAAATAGGGGTTAAAAATTAAGCAAGTTATCATTAAAAATAGTTAGAACTCATTAACGATAACATAATAAGAGAAAGACACATCCTCGAGTGGAACTATACAGAGTAAAAAAGCTGACGAAGTAGATATAGAAATTTGCTTAGGTAGCAACGCCAAAAGAGACGGTTCTGAGCGGGAACTCGGGCTGATAACATTCTCTACGCTTGCCGTGGCTTATTATGAGAACAAAGGATTTCTAAATGGCATAGCCATGGACAGAAGGATTACAATAAAGAAGTTTTTCTATATGAAATCAAATGTGTCTTCCATACCTTAACCACTCGTCCGTGTCATATATATATATATATATATATATATATGTGTGTGTGTGTGTGTGTGTGTGTGTGTGTGCGTGTGTGCATGTACGTATATGTATATGTATATATATACACCAAACACTTCCAGCATGAAGACAATCCCTCCACCTTCCTTTAATGAGATGATTTTTGTTATTAAAAAACTTAACAAAACAACAGCGCGGCTGGCCCTAATTGTAAACAATTCGAACTTCTAAAAGTCGAAAAACCGGATATTCTAAATGCCATACATAATGATTAAAATTTGGAATACAGAGAAACTATCCATTGAATGGGAAGAAGTTTAATCTGCCCTATATTTAAGAAACAACACCAACTTGAATGCTGATATATAGGAGCATCACTCTGCTGAACATGACATATAAAATTTTCTCCAATTGGCTTTTTGCAAGACTTCCTCATACTGACAATGCGATCGGAGACTACCAATGTGGATTCAGATCACAGAGATCTACCATAGATCAAATTTATATTTTAAGACATTTTTTTTTTAAACTAAAAAATGTAATATCAAAACTTTTCACTTATTTATACATTTTTAAGGTGCTTACTACAGCATAAAGGGAGATAAACTACTCAAAGCAATGAGTAAGTTGGTAATTCCTGCTAAACTTGTTATTATAGCAAAAGATGCACTTATTAATATGAGATATCGAGTTAAAATCCCAAACCATCTATCTGAAACCTTTGAAACAGAGAGGCCTCACCGTAGTTAGATAAACATTTGAACCTTCAGAGTAGAAAATAAAGAACTTCTGATTTTCAAGTACATATGGCTAGTTAATAATTGAATGCAGTTTATAAATTATCAGGGTAAAAATAAAGGAAGTAAGTGGTTTTCGAAGTTTCCGTATCTAAGAAGTTGTAACAATTACTCTTCTGAATTTGGCAACTGTATTATATCTATTAATCTGACAACCTATCATTACAAGTCGCAGTGCTTTTAAGTACTGTGTCTGTTTTTATGTAAGTGTGTTCAAATGACTATTATTAAAGGATTACTAAATGTGACTATAATGGTAACTACCATAGAAGGCTTATCTTGCATAACCGCACTAATCCACAAACTATTGTGAAGAAATCAGGCCGTTATTCGAAATCTGTAATTCACTGCAGTAAATTATCCATAATAGATAACATAATAAATGAAACTGTACAATGTATCATGAATAAGAGAAATTCGCGAAGGAAAAATTACAGTGATAAGAGTTTCAAAGAATCTTAATCGTAAAGTTTAATATTTTTAGATGTTTAAAAAGTATTTAGCATTTATTAGGAATAAAAAGTTCTTAAAATATGTTAATTATAAATAGTGAATGAATAGAGCAAAAATTATACTGTAAGCAAATAAAAAATCATACACAATAACTCGGGTTATACTAATTAACCAATTATGCACCAATATTTCCAAATTAGAACACTATGTTTTACCCAAGAAGTAATATGTCTCCAATATCCGTTTTTTTTTTTCACAGGAAGAATTTTGTAATGAGTCCATATTTAAAATACAATATTTTTTAAATAGACTCGAATTTCTCAAGAACAAACACCTATATACATATATAAATGTAATGTTCGAATTTTACAAGCCGTTACAATTAAGTTTAAGCCCCTACTATTTTGAATTGCCGTGTTACTGGGCAATGGGGAAACCTAATAATTTTCAGTCGTGTCTCCATTAAAAAAGAAGCAAATCCAACATAGAACTTTGAAGTTTTTTGAGACTAAAAGTGAACGTCTTTACACGACAAGAGCAAAGCATCGAATGCTGACAAAAACACACTTCTATCACCTATTTCGCCCAACAGCAACTCATCACGTGGGCTTTTTTCAAGTGAAACCAACAGCTTCGTCAGCTTTATGTAACAATTTAGTCATTAGAAATATGAATCATTTTTTCCTGGGGCAGCCGGAAAATTTGGTGAGTGGACAGAAAATTAACATTTATTCTAGAATTAGTTTTAGACTGGTAAAAAGAATTCATGTCGGCGAATACTCCTTCAAATAATACATTATACAGCTGGGAAATTAGGTTTGAAAGAATGAGAAAGGGTAAAGGGAGAATTTTAGATACATATTTTAGGAGTAATAATTTTGATATATGACATATATATATATATATATATATATATATATATATGATTATTTTTATCACTTTCGGTTTAAGATTCTATTTTCCCGGTAATTCTCGTGGAACCCTAGCAAATATTCTCGAATGTTCGCTAGTAGAAATCCTTCCGGTTCCATATCTAATAATAGGATTTTAACACATTGGTTACATTATCACGTGACTTCAAGTAATAGCTGATTGGTCGGCACAAATGACTATTTAAGAAAATGTCTAGAGTTCCATCACAGAATTTCAATACAGTTTCACATAGAGTTTCGTATGAGGTTTCATGATGGTGGTTTGATATGTCGATGAATAAACGAAGTTTAATTGAATTTTCGAGTGTCTTCATTTCATTCTCATTGGCGAGGCTCCACAACTGCAGGGTGGTGATAACCGCCCGGAAACCCACTTCGTAAGGAGGCAAAAAGGCCTTATTACATACATATTATGCATTAGGTACATATAAGTATACAAATATGTGTGCATATACCCATGTATACATGTGTAAGAGTGCAGCTATGTTTTACATAAGGTTTGCGAATCTGATTTGCTCGCGGTACTCGCACGTTGTGGGTTGCATGCCCAAGTATTTTTTCGCGACTCCAGGAAGCGTGTGGTGTGAAATCGATTGCACTTAAACTTCACCAAGTTTTGGAGAGTTGTGATTGGTCTCAAGGAGGCGATTCAGGATCATCTTTAAAGTCCCGGTTCTTCTGGACAGAGCCGGGAAAGGACGCATTGTCCACAGGACAATGGAACAACGAACGCTTCAGCACAGGAGAAAGAAAAAGGTCTAGGGCTGGAGTAGTTCAGAAGGAAGTAAAAGAGTGGACTTTGGCAATTTTTTCTTTTCAGGTGTAGCACGTGGAGGCTTCTTTTACTTTTTAATATATTTTTTAGCCTATTTCCTTCTCTTTTGTTCTATGTTTAAATATTGTAATATAGTTCATTGGCATTTTACTATAATTAAAGACGATATAAAGCAAATTTGGGTTATTAATGGCTTTGAAATAACAACAATGTACTACACCACAGCAACATGTATTATTAACTTAAGGGAACAATTTATATTTGCACATCTGTCTATAGGACATCACATCTGAAATAAAAATCCAATTTAAACAAGAAATTCAGTTCTGTCTCAATTCAACTTTTAATTCCAATTAATTCGAAATCTCTAGATGAAAACCTGGATAGAATATTTTTGAAGTTTTGATCTGGTTAATTTTCGATTTGCCAGCTCGTTTAAGGCCAACTTCTTTACACTTTTTTTTTTAATTTTGGCGAGGTCATCGGTCTCTGATGGACTCCACCCCATCAGGGAATTTTCGCTAATTAATCAAAAGCGTTTGTTTGCAATTGAGCCTTAATAAACTGTGTAACGCCTCGCGCGTCCCCGGCTGCATTTTCCGATGTTTGCACGCCTCATTTCTATACCTGCTCGCCTATTGTTACTGGAGCAGGTATCTTGGGTTCGATTAAAGCCTATATTGCCGTCAAATCAAGCACATCAGCGACAAAACTCTGGATTAAACATTTATTATTAAGAAAATTTGTTAAAACATATGTACACTCCAAATCATACTCAAAACAGGGCTGAAATAAGACCGAGAAAAAAAAATGGTGCCGAGCGGAAACACCTCTTTCGGTTTCAGCTCCTTTCGCAAGGATGTCCGTTCTCCGTCGATTCGAGCGGGAATCTCTCCGCCACTCCTCTTCGCGAGGGCCGGGGTGGAATCCCCCCTCTTGGTCAAGCTTTCTCCTCTACGGGAAAAATGTCCCTTTTCGCAGCTGGCGAGGGCGGGGATGGCATTCCTCGTCCCCTCCTGTTGAACCTCCCTGGAACAGGGCTTGCCCACCCTCCCTCGGGGTGTCCGCCGAAAAAAACAGGGGCCCATGTAATACCAACTCGCGTCTTGAGTCTAGTATTACAAACGGCATGCTTTTTAAAGTGATATGTCTGTACTAGGGTTGAAAATAGAAGTTGGAACTGGCTGGAGCACATCTCGAAGACTTTTATAAGAAAATAGTACACTTTAAAAGCTTAAGATAAATATAATGAGCAATACCCGTATATAATAAGAGCCTAAGTAATCTGTCGGTCTGTCCTCGAATTTATGAAGCGGTTGGACCTGGAATGGATAGCGCATCCATATTAGATTCTTGATGAGTTAGGCTTAGCAAAATAAAGCAAGTCTTTAAAACGTTCGAAATCCACCCCTCCCCTCCTTTTCGAGTGTTTAATGCTATTATTTCAAGCCTTATATTCCCCGGTTAAGAACAGTTTATTACATAATAAATAGGTAAAAATAACATTTTTTTCCTATCATTATGATGTCATTTCTTAACCATCTCATTTAATCATTTCTTATTTTAAATTATTTAAATATCGTCTGCATTATTTTCATACGTTTTATCACTGAACTTAGATATGACGTAAATACTTTTCTTTTATATTTGGCATAAATAATAGTTAAGGTACATATGTGATAATTTAAAATTTAATCATCGATTAATTTTTGTTGCAATGAAAATTTTATCACCGGTATTAACAACAAATTCTTTTCATAAAAGTCTATGAGTCTATTTCACAGACTAATAAATATCTAGCGTTTAAGTTATATATCTTTGAAAATTAAGAAGTTTGTTCGTTTGTGTGTTTGTTTTTATACATAACCACACAGTTTGACTAAATGAATTCAACGTGATTCTAAACTGCATTCACAGTATCGGGAGACAGTAGAGGAGTATGAAGATAACCAAATTATTGAGAGTGTACCAGATAATTCTCAGCCCAAAAAAACAAACCATTTTTTAACTGCCTCATAGGGACTTTACAATTCTGAAAAATTAAAAATTTTACTGATCCCGTCATATGACGGGCTATATGTTAGTTTTATTAATAAAAACGTATGTATTATTTTCCTTTCATTCTTCTTTAACCATTTGAGAGTCACACCCGAATCCAGTTCGGGCAGCTCAAATGTGCAAAATTTGTAATGCCCGAACTAACTCGGGTAGAACGAAAATCAAAGTTCCTATTCCTTAAGCAGACGTAGGCAAAAGCGGGCCTGCGGGCCGGATCCGGGCCGTTGAAAAATCCTGCATGCAATTTTTTTAATCTCTTATATGCAATTTTGTTGAAATCAACAGTATTTGTATGCGTAGTGTACAACATATATTTGTGGAGGAACTTTTTCGTAATTATTTACACGAAAAATAAATATCGATCACAAATTACTGACGAAAATCTACACTCGGTATTAAGGATTGCTACCAATGATTTGGATCCAAATTTTGAAGAAATAATGTCAAATGAACATTCCAGATTTCACGTTTCACATTAACTAAAAATAGTCTATTTTAACGCTTGATGTTTGTCTTTTCTTTTTATAATTCTATTTACCATTATATTTACAAAATGTAATATAAATATAAAAATGTAATAACTGTGATCAAAATAAAATAATTTGTATCCTTAAGATATAAATAAATATCAAAATAAAATCTTTCATTAACTGATATATTTAATGACTATTAATTTAATATAATAGATCATATTTCTTTAAAAATTACGTGACATATTTTACTGGGCACAAATTGTTCGCATATACACCTAAGTAAAACAATTTATTATTACTATTATCTTTTATTAACTGTCAAATTTCTGTGTCCAAATGCTTTAAAATGATACTTATAGTGTTTTTGTCAAAAAAAATTCATGGGCAGAGGAAAAACTCCACCCAAAACATTCGCATGTGCACAGCGT
>CM063498.1:190573424-190588424 GCA_032207245.1 Pardosa pseudoannulata
GACATGGTAAGAGCGAAAAAAATCACTTTCTGAAATTCATGAAATAAACCAATATGTATGTATTGAAACCATGACTGTGTTAAATGTGCAAATCAAATACACCTCTTTAGTCAACATCTTGTTTCAGGGTGACGGTTTCATTTTAAACAATTTTCTAAAATCGCTATCTATTTCAGCTTTTTTCTCTCACTTTATGTTCCTTTTTAAAGGAATATAAAATTAAACCAATTAATAAAGGCATAAAATGTTGTAGAAAACATTCAAAATCATCAAAATCATTATTAGATAAAATGGAAAATATCGGACGTCTATGAAACAAATTTAAAATTATTAATTGATTGCAAAGTTATAAAGAAAACATAAAAAAGTTACTAAAAACCATAAAAAATCATAATTTCTATCATGTCATTACAGAAATATTTTAGTGATTTATATAAAAACTATCAACCGGCTATTATAACATAATTATTTTGCGGTTATGACTACGGCATAGATCACTACGGCATCCGACTGCAACTTTGTTGCCATCATTTTGTTTCTTGGCAACGGTTTTTTTTTTTTTTGAGATGGTTTTCAAAAACCACCGACTATTTTAAATATTTCCGAACTTAATTAAAATAAAGATAAAACTAAAGTAAAATACAACCAATAATTGCCAACACAAAATGATATAGAAAACTTTCAAAATCTTTTAACACATTGTTAAATAAACTGTAAAATATATATTTAAAACGAATTTAAAATAACAACCAATTGCAAATAAATATAACAAAAAACCATAAAAATTTACTAAAAATTATGACAAAAAAAATTCTAATATCTCAAAAATCCAGACTCCAAAAGATTGACGGATGTTAGGGTGCTGCTCTCCGGTACCGTGGTTCAAATTCCACTATTAGCATGGATATTGCAGCCATTCGGAATCAAATTTAAGCAGTAGTTACTGGTCTCATTAGCCCCAGTATAGCAAAAACAGCAGACCATAGTGATTCAAATTAAATCCATCCTAACCAAAAAGCTATAAAAATTTCACCGTAGCTATAATAAGTGATTTACATGAAAATATCAAATATTTATAACAATCCATACATTTCACATATTGCAAACATGCATTATTGATTAAAGATTATCAAGTCAAAAACACTTAAAAATAGTATAATTAACTTACAGTATAAAATGACATGATTAAACATACCATTTAAACATATCGCTTCATTTTCTACGATCATAAAGTTATTTGGTTTTAATGCAAGTCCACCAGAGATAAAATCTCTAATTTCTATCATTTTAATCTGTTCGTTGTTACAAATAACCATATTTGTAAAGAAAATAAAGTTTATATTTCTATTTTATAGTGGACATAAACTAATAGAGTACTGAAATATACTGTTTAACTGCAGTGATATCAAGGAATCAAATAATTTCTGACTTTGATACGGTAAACTTTTTAATGCCTTATCACATGCCAAACTGTTCTAAAGGTTGTCATACACATCCCTAATTGATATTTGTTGTGAATATTTATTTTCTCAAAACACTTAAGATTTACTTAAGAGATGTCATTTTTCCCTGTAAAAATATTTTCTCCTTCATATTTAAATGAATGCCATGAAGCAAGAATTACGCTTTATGAAATATTTAAGTGTCGGAGAAATATCTTTTCTTCTACAACTTCACTATCAAGGGGTTTGGAACATTTTAATCACTAGAAAATCAAGTGTATTTTGAATCTCCTCTAACCTAACACATTGTATCCGGGACACGTACTGGTATGTTTTCTGACGATTGATACTTGAGCGCGGGTCACGTACTAGTACGGGTTAGTGTAACAACATGGTTTGTTTGCGAGTACAAAAATAACGGTATATACTGGAAAGCAAAGCCGAATGTACTCGTCTACTACATAGATTCTGGAAAAATTTAGACAAATAAAAACTACTTTTAACATCAGTCGATGCTGAACCACAGAACGGGATGATTGACTAAAAAAATCAATTTAGATTTAAAATTAACTTTTTATTTATCCTTGCCAAAATTATATTATATATATGTATATTTATATATTATATATATATATATATATATAATTTGTATATATATATATATATATATATATATATATATATATATATATAATTTGTATATATTTGTTTATATATTTCAATATAAAGTACGAGAAGTTGGTTAAAAATTAAATAACGTCAAACTTGATCTTATAACCTCCGGTTAGATCGTCGTTTTTGCTGACTGAGCTACCGCGTATTCCTTTCTCTCTATCACACATGCACGCATATGTATATATATATATATATATATATATATATATATATATATATATATATATATATATATATATATATATATATATATATATATATATATATATATATACATATATATATATACATATATATATATATATATATATATACATATATATATATATACATATATATACATATATATATATATACATATATATATATATACATATATATATATACATATATATATATATATATATACATATATATATATATATATATATATATATATATATATATATATATATATATATGTGTGTGTGTGTGTGTGTGTGTGTGTGTGTGTGTGTGTGTGTGTGTGTAAGGAAAATTCTGAGGGGTTTACAAATCTGAAGTCAAGGGCTAAAACTTCCCGCGTCCTTTTGCATTCCCCTTTTTAACCTCTAAGCTAAATTGATCACTAGGGCTACAGTTTACGCTCTCAGAGAAGGAGTCTGACCAATTATAAATCTACGTTGCCCTAGCGGACAATTTAGGAAACATCCAAACGAAAAGGAGATGCACGCTGTCGGATGCTTATTTTTCTAGAGATTTTCGCACATATGTTGACAAGGTATTAAGGGCATTTTTACACATAACTTCATGCTGGCTGACCCCTCAGTTTGTCCTGTTCATATGATGAAGTGGGAACCCGTCCTCCAACCTTATCTTAATAAAGGTCTTTAGCTAAAACGGTGTCATTTTTATGGACCATGACTGCAACCACCCATCGAGAAATCCGTCTTATTACACACACACACACACACACACACACACACACATATATATATATATATATATATATATATATATATATATATATATATATATATATACATATACAAGTTGCGGGCCCCCGTTCAAAACTTAGATTTTGTTTTACACTTTTTATACAAAAGAAGGTATTAAATAGATCATGTATTTTTAAAGGAAGGCAATAGTAAAAAGTGATAATAAAACGTTACACAATTCCGTCATTTGTTTTCCTATTTCATGTGAGCCTAAAGCTAACATATCTATTAATATATTGAGAAAAATAAATGTAAAACAATATAAGAAAAATAAAATTGTTTTTATCTGAGTTCACAAGTGTGAAAATTAGGTATTGGGGGTTCCTCTATATTATATTACTATATTTTTTCGAGAAGGTAAAAACAGAAAAAGTATAGTGCTAGTTAGGTTCACTATGTCACTGGTATAGTTTAAACTCTTCATAAAATTTATGTTAAATACTTGTTAAATGAAGCGTAATTTGGATTGAACTTTTAGAACATTATTTCTGTTCGTGTTTCAAGAATAGTATCATAATAGTATCATGAGTTGATAAAAATGTATCGATTCAATAAATCGATTAATCTTTTAATTTTATTGTTTTCTCTTGCAGCATGACACTCTATTCGAGAGAACAGATATCGAAAGTAAGCTATCCCATTTAATTTCTCTATTTGGAATAATTAATTTGTAAGTGTACTGTTTGAAAACGATGTAATTATGAATCATGTTTTTTTTTTGTTTCTAATAGTCGCAGACTACAACACATTCGGACACCCCCTAAAGGGAAATACCAGCGTCCGTGTATCTGTAATGCCACACAGCAGAGTGCAACAGTTTAGGCTAGGAAACGACATCTCCGTACACGATGAGCAACAAAACTACATGGCACTTTGTCGGGGAGAGAGACTCATGGTAAGTTCGATTCAATCGTAATTGAGAACAAAAAGATATTGAGATAATATAAAATACTACTAATGGTAGAAATCATAATCTTGAGGCTCTTTCAGACCTTTGTGACGCGATGCTATCGGGTGCAATGTGGCCTTAAATGATTTTCCATCACTCTTACTTCAGTTACGTATGTCTTTTGCACATTCGTGGCTTTTTGGACATTTTAAACACTGCTGCATTTAACTGATGATATTCATCATTCAATCTAATGAGGTATGTTCCTTTTCTAAAAATACAATAGATACGCAGATGATTTTGATCGTAAAATAGTTAATATTTGTTCACTTTAATCATATGATATTCCAGCGACATTTCCAAACTTTTAATATAAGGATTAACAAGTATCAGGAGGTACTGAAATAATATTAAGTACTTGAATATAGTTTTATAAACAAAAACAGAAATGTCTATTCTTTTTTTAATATATATATATATATATATATATATATATATATATATATATATATATATATATATATATATATATATAAAACCAGTGGTGGAAATTGCTTCTCGTGCACCGAAGAAAAAGTTGAGCCAGTTTCTGAAGGTACGATGCGACATATCGAGAAGAAAATTATACCTATATTGTGAATGGTTAGTTCTCTCAGAACTGCAGCAAGATGGGAAGGACTGAAAATTCAAGAAATTTCTAGCAGTTTGGAGTGTTAGTCTTGAATATTAAGGCGTTTCTTTTAGTACAGGAACCAGTATATAATGGTGCACACCTGAAGCACGGCAAGCTATGATGCAGAAAGACAATTGAAATTTCCCTATCATGTAGGCATTTGAAGTATTTTTCAGCCATTTTTTCCCCTAGACTCTTGCCGAGGAATCCCGGTTGGTGTGCCGCTTCGAGACTCGCAACGAGCCCTATTTCATCTTGCGTCCACTGAAAGTCGAAGTGAGGAGCCTGGAGCCCTATGTAGTGCAGTTTCACGATCTACTGACGCACGGACAGGCCGATGTCTTACGACAGATTGCAGAGCCTAAAGTAAGCCCACATCCAATAATAATTTATTTTATTTTGGATCAGCCTGTTTGAAAACTTAATATGTTCTTTATTGTTCTATAATTTAGATTAATTGACTAGTTAACGTAGTAATCACTTCATTTTATTTTGACTATTTCGATAATAATACAAGAGTTGGAACTTTAATAGTGGCAACTATTTATTTACATGAAATACAAAAGTTATTCGTGTCACCATGTTTTATAATTCTTCAATATAGTAGCCAGCATTGTGTATGACCTGTTTTCAACGGTATGGAAGTCACAGAACACCTGTGTTAGCGCCTGTTCTGTTGATAGTCGGAATGGACCGGTCTATTACCACAAAAACCTCTGGACCAGTTTTGAAGAGAAGAGAATGCCACGAATTGGTTCCTTTATCTTAGGAATTAAGACAAAGTCACAAGGACTTAGACCTGGAGAGTACGGTGGATGGTAAAGCACTTTCCATTCCCATCAGTCGAACAAATTAGTCACAGCTTGTGCTGTATTCGGCCAAGCATTGTCATGGAAAATGATATGGGCGTTCTGCAGAAAGTGCAGAATTTTCCTCATGCCCAGGCTTTCCTTTAGAATGTGCAGCACAGTCGTATGCACAAATCCTGTCTGTCACGGCTTCGATCGCTGTCCATTAGTGCGGCAAAAGCATTCACTTCTGCTTCGTTGACACTAGGACGACCTGGCTGATGCATGTCTGCCATTTTATTTCTTCCTTCATTGAAGGCTATTACCCAACTTGCTACAGTTCTGTAAGGCAATGCAGATTCTCCGCAAGCCTCTTGAAGCCCTAGATGACATTATCGTGTTGTGCGACCTCTGGAACATTGAGACTTTATCTAACTTTGCTGTTCTTGTTTTGAAAACATCCTGACACTTACTTTAGACCTCAAGCTAATACAAGGATCAGTTCTTCGCGTCATTCCGCATGCGCATGGCATAGGAAGGACAATTCTATTTGCTGAAAGGTAAAGGTAGGTAGGTAGCTCACGTGTGGTATAGGCGATATTCTTTGGTTTTGTTGCGTAGCGTTTTTACAACAGTCTTGCCATTATTAAAGTTCCAACCCTTGTATTCATCACTGTTCCTCTGAAATTTTTATCAAATTCTTGCAGTTTAAAGTAGTTAAATATATCTTCTGTTGTGTTCATATAAATGAAATGTACCACACACACGTAATACGTATTACATTAATCTTTGAATGATTTATCTTCTTTTGTAGCTCGCTCGGTCTATGGTGCAAGCTGGCAAAGGTAGCGAAGTGGTATCAGTAAGCCGCACTAGTCAGAACGCTTGGGTGGGGCCACATGATCATCCCTTCATGGCCAAAGTCTACCGCCTAGTACAGACCGTCACCGGTCTATCTACTGACGTTGACAATGGACACGCGGAGATAGTCCAGGTAAGATCAGAGGTTTGCCATTAAAAAAGCACTCTAAATTTTTATATTAACCCAATGGACAAGTGAAGATAGTCCATATAAGACCAGGGGTTTGGCATTAAAAAAAACCTCTCTAAATTTTTATATTAACTCAATAGACAAGCGGAGATAGTCCAGATTAGACCAGGGGTTTGGCATGTACGCATTTAATTGTTATTGAGATTCAGTTTGTAGAATGTGTATGCTTTTTGTTTCTTTAGATTGCTAATTATGGAATGGGAGGTCACTACACGCCCCATTTTGATTACTTGCTGGTTGATAAAGATGAAGAAGAGGTGAGAGTTTTTTTGATTCTTGTAAAATATGAATGTTCTAGTGACTTAGTATTTTAAATATTTATTAATTTCAAATGTGCATAAATTAATTCTCCTTTCAGCAAACTTTTGGAGTACATTTATTGCATTTGCAAATTTTACTATTTATATTATTATGTAAACCCAGATGATATAATAACAAAAAAGTGAAACACTTATTTTATTAACACATTGTATGCGAGACACGTACTAGCACATTTTCTGACGATTGATATTTGAGCGCGGGTCATGTACTAGTACATTTTCTGACGGTTGATAATTGGTTTGGTTTGGAGCGCTACGGTCTACTGTTTTGCACACGAGGGCTAATGAGACCGGGACCTACAGTTTAAAGCCGATTCCGAACGGCTACGAACATCCATGCCATAGTGGGATTCGAACCCACGAACTCTGGAACCGACGATCAGCGCCCTAACCAATCGGCCAGCGTTCGGCACCTTGATATATTTGAGCGCAGGTCACGTACTAGTACAGCTTAGTGTAACAACATGGTTTGTTTATGGGTACAAAAATAACGGTATATACAGGAAAACGAAGCCGAATGTTCTTGTCTACTACATAGATCCTGAAAAATTTTAGAAAATTAAAAACTAGTTTTTACATCAGTCGATGCTAAACCACAGAACGGGAAACTTGATAAAAACACTAAATATGACCGTGTAGAATAAAATGTTTGACAAAACACTTTGAAGGATGTTAATGTGTCTCCAAGTTTGACATCAGCATGCTTGCAATTCAAAAGAACACTAAGAATCGCTTGAGTAGCACACGCATTATTGAAATTGTAGAATTATAGTAGTAGAATAATGGGGGTATAATAATTATTGTAGATTTATCGATGTATGATTCCATATTTTTCTTAGCCGCAATAACCTTTCACCGGTTTTTGGTGAACTGTATGGCGGCAGACACGACTCACTATCCTCATTTGGAATGCTAGATTTTTAACAAAGAAAAATTCAAGTTCACGAAAATAAAAATAGTCCAATTGATAGTTGAAAGGATCTTTATTATTAACTATTTTGCTGATTTGTCAGAATACACGTTCGACATGACACAAATCAAAAAGGAAGCAAAATGGCTCAAAAGAAATATTTTTTTATTCAAACATTGATGCGGGTGACGTAAATTCGGCCAGAATGATGTCCATTCAACACCGCTAATGGCGAGGTCAGTGGAAAAATCCCGCCAGCGGGAACCCAAGACGATCGAAACGTAGCTTGAGTAAACAACATTGGAATCTTAGGGGAAGCAGCGCACAAGCTGGACAAAAGATGAAAGATGGGGAGAGCAAAAAACCCAATGGTACAAATTCAAGGTGACTCGGACATGGACAAATTCCATAAAATAAACCGACAATTCCTGATTCCTTTTACATAGAATGTGGCTATACCACAGACCGAAATATAAACCTCATGGAAGATCATCATTGGATATGCGGAAATATATTTTAGAAAAAATTGTTACTACTGGGAAGAAGAAAAAGCCACAAAGACAATGTCGTGTGCTGTGAAAAAAGTGAGGAGTGAAACATCTTACATATGCAAGTTTTGCCGTGTACCTCTTCATAGAGGAAAATGCTTTAAACGTTACCACACAGTAAAACATTATTAGTTTTATGATTGCTCTTTTCATTTTTTATAATGTAAAAATGTTCATATATAACATAATTCGAAAAAATTAACTATATATACTACTATTTCTATTTGATTTTTCATATTTGCGATACTATTATAAATTTATCCACTAAAAATATTTTTTTTACAAAAATCTTATGGTTGTTACTTATATATTTCTATTTATATATTTGTTTATATATTTCAATATAAAATACGAAAAGTTGTTTAAAAAATTAAATAATTTTCGATCTATTGAGATTTAACTGAATAACTAAATTTACGCGCAAAACGCCCGTTCCCGGTACAATTCCGCTTCGAAATGTACCCGCACACAATGTGCTAACAGAACTCATACTCAATTAGCAGGGTTACAAAGAAGCTCCTACTGACACGACATCATATTAGATTTAGTTATTACAATTCTCTATCGGTTTTATTTTAAATAATTTTTGAGAAACGCATCAACTCATGCAGCGTTGCTAAAGCAAACTTTCTGGATACATTTTTGCATTTTTCAAATTTTACTGTTTATGTATATTGTAATATTAACTGGCAGCATAAAATAACAAAAGAAATTAATGGGTTACCAACTTTAATATTACATGAAAATAAAGATTGCGATGACAATCAAATGAAAACACATATTTGCAATAATTGCAGATATTATAGATAATAATTTGTAATACTTTCATGCAGAAAAACACTTTAGAATGATTTAAAAAATTTAAAGACTTTTTTCCACTTTGAAAAAAAAAAATAAATAAAAATTAAAATAGGAGTTTTAAACACTTTTAAGAACCGTATGAATCTTGATCTAATGAAGTTCATACTACACTGTCTACCAATAAGTATTTAGACACCTATGCAAATGACAATATCTGCGGTCCTGAGGTACGTCACGGCCTCCGCCGGTATACATCGTGTAGGAAACAGCATCGGCATTAGTCGCATGCAAGATGCCGCGCAGTTCGGAGCTCTCTGATTTCGAGAAAGGTATAATTGTCGGGTATCACAAATGTGGCCGATCCTTAAGGAACATATCTAGAGAGGTTAATCAAGGCTTGGTATGGTGCCGATGGGGTTCATCAAATGGACGTGCCTGCACAGAGCCCAGACCTGAATCCTATTGAGCACCTCTGGGACGAGTTGGATCGCCGAATTAAGGGGTGAACTACCAGTCCGAAATCGGTAAAGGAACTTGTATGCTTATTCCAAGCCGAGTGGAAGACAATACCACTAGCTGTAATAAAAAGACTTGTGGAAAGTATGCCCCGGAGAGTTCACACTGTAATTGCCTCTCGTAGAGGCTCCACCAACTATTGATTTTGAATAAAGTTAGTTTTTCTTTTCTGTCACAGGTGTCCAAATACTTATAGGTAGACAGTGTATATGATCTATGTATGTTAAGATTGTTTAATAAAGATTTCTTTATTTCAGCTACAATATGTTCATCCAAAAGAACTAGATTCTGGCGATAGGACTGCTACATTAATGTTTTATGTAAGTACTATATTAATCAAAATAGGCTTATCCATTAAATTTATTGAACTTAGATTATTTCAGATTATTTTAAAAGGAAGATAAAAAATATATTTTATATTTGTTATAACAGACATGCCAACAATCAGGCACTTATTTCAGGAGCAACAGCGTGGTTTGAAATTTTAACATGCTAATTACAGATTATACATAAGTACATATCATTGGTTTCTGAATTAAAATTAAATTTAAAATATTTACACAGTAGTAAATGGTAAAAGGTGAATCAAAATTTATGCCAGGGATGGCCCAACCTGCAGCTCGCGAGCCACATGCGGCTGTTTGAAGGATTATTTGTAGCTCTCGATAAATGTACTCGAGTTCCCTTTTCATTCTTGTGTTATTACATTTTTTAAAAGTTATTACAACTGATGGAGCTATGGCAGTGCTGGGTAAAAAAATCGGTCTTATCGGTGTTTTAAGAGATGATTCTTAAATTCCACAATTCATACCGATTCACTGCATCATTCACCGAGAACATCTCGTTACAAAATATTTAAAATATCCCGATGTTATATGTAACATCATTTTAAAATCCTTTAAATCATTATAATCATTATGATGATTAAATTATTATTATCATTTAAATTATTTTAAATTACATTCGCATCAATCCAAAACATCACCAACAATAAAAAAATTTCCCTGAAAAATTAAAAAACGAAGAACTTCCAAATGATATTCAATAAATATAATTTTTATATAAAAAAAAAAAATTTAATACCTTTTTTGCATACCTTTTAGATAATATTTAATTGCGGCTCGTGAAATATTTCAAATTTTGAAAAATGGCTCGGACTATTAAGGAGCTTGGCCACCCCTGATTTATGCATTTAAAAGTTTATGAGTAGCCTTTTTAGTTTTAACAACTTATTTTTCAGAACAGTGTTTCTTATAGCAACACTGACCCTGATTAAAATATTTCCATTTCCCATATTTCCAGGGGCTGAACGATGCCCGAATGGTTAGGGTGCTGACCTTCTGAACCAGAGTTCGTGAGTTCGAATTCCACTATGGCATGGATGTTCATAGCCGTTCGGAATCGGCTTTATCGGTCTCGGTCTCATTAGCCCTCGTGTTGCAAAATGTAGATCGTAGCACTCCAAAACCAAACCAAACCATTAGGGATTCTAGAGTTTGTGTACTTAAATTTGACCTACATTCAGTTTGGTTTTTCCCCACAGTAATGAAAAGTTTTAACTTGCAGCATTGCTGTGTGAAAAGAGTAATATTCAGCATTATTTTTTGCAAAACTTTGTATATAATTGCTGATTTGTAATCATCTTTTAGTTGTTCAAAAGCTTTAATATTTTCCTCTAGCAATCTGAAGGAGTTTATGGAGTTTTACAAATTTTCTTATCTGCTTCAAAGAAACCAGGAGTAGTTGGCATGTCTGCTAAAAGTACTTGTGTGTATACCATCTTGTAAATACTCGTAATTATCTTTCCCTTGATTTTTTTAATAGTTTATAAAGTTGGCAATTCGTTCTAGGTTATTTTAATTATTTTCGAGTTAAATTACTCGACATCATCTCTAACTCTTAAAATTTTGCTTAACACTATATCTACGGATGTGGATCATATACCTATTTTTACTGAAGTGAGCCAATTTGACTCATACAAGAAAATGGAAGTTTTTGGCAAAGCAAATAGTTCCAAATTAATTTAAATAAAATGTTTATTATAAAAAAATTCATGGAAAACATTTTTTATATATAAAATCGGTTTTTGAAACACATTTTCCGCCAATATTTCTATTACATTTAGCACAATGGTTTCTACATCTGTTTCTTTTGCATGATTGTTGAACTTGACAATTCTTCCGTGCGTCAGTAGCATGAATTTCTGTCATTGGAATGGAAGTGTTCTCGACTTCTTCTTTATATTCACTTTATACTTTATATTTACTTTATATTATATTTATTACTATATTTATTTATTTTCATATACATTCTATGAGTCAAATTGGCTCAACCGTGAAAATAGTTATACCACATTGGATAATGCGAAATGAAGGGGTCTGCGGGGAATAGGAATGAAAGTTTACATGTATTTTATTACTTAACTAAAAACCAACGTATGTTTTTGAAAAGTGATATTAAAGTAATATATATATATATATATATATATATATATATATATATATATATATAATATATTATATATATATAATTTTTATATATTATATATATATATATTTATATATATATATATTTATATATATATATATTATATATTTATATATATATATTATATATATTTATATGTGATCAAATTTTTAATAAGTCAAATTAGCTCGGTCCGTAAATCTAGTGTTAATGTCCGTTTCTACCAGAGTAATAGTTTTTTGTATCCATACTTGACAGAAGAACCGTACTAAAGGGCTAGACCCAGAGACTGCAGTTACCTTAGTCTCTCCACCCTTTTTCTTAAGTTTTTAATGTTATTTCATTTACATCGTTTGTTTGTTTTTGCAGTTATCAGACGTAACAAGAGGAGGCGCAACTGTTTTCCCAAAAGCAGGTGGTAGTGTTTGGCCAAGAAAAGTAAGCTTTTTACTGCAACACAATTACTGAATCAATTTCATAAATAAATTTCATACTTAAATTTATCATATAAATATCTCTGGATATTATGAATAAAATCTATATATCTAAATGTATACATCTAATTATATATATATATTTATATATATATATTATATATAATATTTATATATGTCAGGATTTAAAATGTAGATTAATTTTAAGAGATTTTAATTATTCTTTTACTGAGATGATGAGGAGTTAGCCACATAAAGGCTCACGCGCAGTGATCTGACTAGAGCAGTATGTACATTCCACGGTCAGAGCTGTGGTTAAGCTATGTCTTTGTTAGAAATTGGGCGCCAATGTGAGACGCCATTACAGATGATTGATGATTAGTGTACTGTGAGATTTGAATAAAGAATGAAAACTATGTAAGGACTCTAGTGTCGTTTAGTGGAGCCTGTCATATATATCAGGTCTAAAAAGGGGTAGATGGTAATTACGTGAGTTATAAACGATTTTAAAAGCGAACTCTTTTATAATAAATAAAATAAATAAAAAAGACCCATGCTTGTGTAACCTTTTGGAGTAATGCGGTCAAGCGCAGAGATATTTCACAGGAAGTTGATGACTAATGAAGTGATAAGAATCAGTTAGCGCGTGGACATGTCAACATATTACGCTTAGCTCGCAATATAAATGAAAATAAGTGACGTCTGAAAAAGAAATCATGTTAAATAAGAAGTGGTTTTATAAAACTAATTATTTCATTCGTTTTTTATGAAATAATTATAAATAATATATTTATATATATATATATATATATCTATATATATATATATATATATATATATATATATATATAATTCTTCTATCCGTTTGTTTGTAATAGAACTCCTCCTAAACGGCTGGACTGATTTTGATGAAATTTTGTGTATGTAATTAGGTTGATTCGAGAATGGTTTAGATTCACAATTTAATCCGATAGAAACTGTTTGTTTTTAATCAAAAATACAAAATTGCGTGTTTATTGAGATTAATATAATGCCGCTTGAAACCTTTCACTGTTAATGTATCTTTGGCGCAGTGGTCAGCGCAACGGGCTTCAGAAAGAGAAGTCCCAGGATCGAAGTGTGGAAGGAATGCAATCTCAATGAATCACGTCCATGATTTTAATATGAGTAACTGGGAAAGTTAAGATTAAGAAATATAGAAAGTGAAATGTGAGAATTTTGAAATATTTTAGGGGCAATAATATTTGATATATTACACACACACACACACACACACACACACACACATATATATATATATATATATATATATATATATATATATATATATATATATTTAGATATATGTATGTCAGGTTTAAAAATGGAGGTTAAGAATTAAGCGAGTTATAATTAAAAATAGTTGGAACTCTTTAAGGATAACGTAATAGGAGAAAGATACACTCTTGAGTGGAACTATACAGAGTAAAGAAACTGACTCGGAAGTAGATAAGAGGAATTTGTTTAGGTAAGCAACGCCAAAAGGCACTTCTTAGCGAGGAGTAGGGCTGGTAACATCCTCCACGATTGTCGTTCCAAAATGTGAACAAAGGATATCTAAATGGTGTAGCCATAGACAGAAGAAATTCAATAAAGAAATTTTATACACGAGCTAATATGTGTCTTCCTCTTGATCACTTGGAAAGTGACATGTATATATATATATATTTATATATATTATATATATATATATATAATATATATATATATATATATATATATATATATATATATATGTATATATTTAGATATATGTATGTCAGGTTTAAAAATGGAGGTTAAGAATTAAGCGAGTTATAATTAAAAATAGTTGGAACTCTTTAAGGATAACGTAATAGGAGAAAGATACACTCTTGAGTGGAACTATACAGAGTAAAGAAACTGACTCGGAAGTAGATAAGAGGAATTTGTTTAGGTAAGCAACGCCAAAAAGCACTTTTAAGCGGAGAGTCGGGATGATAAACTCCTCTACGCTTGTCGTCCGAAAATGTGAACAAAGGATATCTAAATGGTGTAGCCATAGACAGAAGAAGTACAATAAAGAAATTTTATACACGAGCTAATATGTGTCTTCCTACCTTGATCACTTGGAAAGTGACATGTATATATATATATATATATATATATATATATATATATATATATATATATATATATATATATATGTATATTTAGATATATGTATGTCAGGTTTAAAAATGGAGGTTAAGAATTAAGCGAGTTATTATAATTAAAAATAGTTGGAACTCTTTAAGGATAACGTAATAGGAGAAAGATACACTCTTGAGTGGAACTATACAGAGTAAAGAAACTGACTCGGAAGTAGATAAGAGGAAT
Organism: Pardosa pseudoannulata; assembly: GCA_032207245.1. Lineage (NCBI taxonomy): Eukaryota > Metazoa > Arthropoda > Arachnida > Araneae > Lycosidae > Pardosa > Pardosa pseudoannulata. The sequence continues at coordinate 190,588,291 of CM063498.1, forward strand.
TTGTTTAGGTAAGCAACGCCAAAAGGCACTTCTTAGCGAGGAGTAGGGCTGGTAACATCCTCCACGATTGTCGTTCCAAAATGTGAACAAAGGATATCTAAATGGTGTAGCCATAGACAGAAGAAATTCAATAA
>CM063498.1:190593424-190758424 GCA_032207245.1 Pardosa pseudoannulata
GAGTTATCAGCTGCTATTTTGAACATCATGCAATGCCAGTTATAAAAAAAAAAGAACTTCGCGAAGTGAGATTTATTTAGTATCACATACAGGGTATCCCATAAAAGTTGCAACAAACAACTAGAGAGCACGATGGGCAAGAATGAAGAACTGCCTAGAAATGTATGGGCGGAAACCGTCAGGGGTAAGTGGTGGCAGAGGTCGAAGATTAGAGCGTGATTCATTTTAATCATTTCTTAGACAAAATTAGTACCACCTGGCAGCTGACATCACACTCTCTGGTCGTGCTGTACATGCACTGCGTACAACGTCATATATTGAAACAATTTGGTTACACAAAAAGTGTGCTGACGTCACTTTTTTTTAAATGCCATACCGTTTCCCCCTTCTTCCAATTTGAATCATTCTGACCAGTTCCTTTTTTTGCAGCATGTAGAAAATGGAACTTTTATTATAATTCTCATTTATATATATATATATATATATATATATATATATATATATATATATATATATATATATATATACACACACATACATATATATACATACATATGCATACACACACACACACACACAAATATATATATATATATATATATATATATATATATATATATATATATATATATATATATATATAATGGCGTAACGAAAGCTTAGCGAAAAGAATGAATTTAATAAAGCATGGTTTAAAAAGAGAGACTTGTGACTAGTTGCCTACATTACTGACCCCGATATATATACGTATATATTTATGTATATATATATATATATATATATATACATACTTTAGGCACAAATATAAATATAAAGTAACTATATATTTCAATACATTATATATTAATATTTATATATAAGTTTCTAATAACTTGAATGGAACGGTAGAATTTATTTATTTATTTTTCAGTTGCCAATTTCTGGATCCGTGAAAAAGGACAAGCTTTTCGACGACAATGCCCACTTGACTCCAGCTTATGAATACACGCATTTATGTTGTGCTACAGTTGCTACTTTTGCCCTGACAACTAAAAAAATGACAAAAAAAAAATAAGCCTTCAATAATGGAGAAGAAAAATATTTTGTGATGCTACATGTTTGTTTTTGAAGTTATGATCTCCAGTGACTCTCCACAAAAAAAGATGATCACTGTTGCAGTTTTCACCCTTGCCTCTTTAGTGTGTTTAAGTTATTTTACAGCTACCTTAAATGTTATTTGTTTGCATAAATTGCTGTACAAAGTCTGTAAATAGGTATTTTTAAATGTATATATACTGTATTAAATGTGTTATACATATATGTTGACTACTTCAGTGACGTAGCCAGAATGTTTTTTTTTCGGGAAGGGTTTTAAGTCTTCATTCAAAGTGCAATGAACTTTCAATCTCATAACAAAAATATTCATTACACACATACAAAATTCATACAAACAAATATGTCTTATTACACATCTATAGTTTAGCATGCACACATAAATATGTTGTGACGTAGTAAGCGAATTGAGACAAGCTTCTTGATTTTTCTGGGTTTTATTCCTATGCTCACAGCTATGCACATTTTACTTCAGTATTTACGTTCGATGGCCGATTGGTTAGGGTGCCGTAGAGAAGTGTTAAATATTGTTCAGGGTTTTCAGAACATGTCCAGTTCAAAAATAGTGGAAAAAGGAACAATTTTCTGAAAAAAAGTAACTTTTAAGTGACCTATACTTTCTAAAATGCTACCAAAACAAAGATCTTATTTATATAATGACAGTTTATTTAGGTACATAATTTTAATATGCTAATTAAATTATAACTATATAATTTAATTATATATATATATATATAACTGGTGACATGATTCAAAGTGGAGAACTATCCACTGATTGTTATTTATTATTGAAAAATGATATATATATATATGCAAAAGTATTTGCATGTAATACCAGGAGACTCCAATTAAATACCACAGATGAGGAAAATAAGTTATGGAGATCTTCATTTAAAGATTTATCAAATTCTTTTTGCATTGTTTTTTTCAACTGAATTCTTCTCCTAAACCTACAATTTGTCATAAAAAATGTGAACTAATACTCCCTTTTTCTGGAATATGATTCTATATTAACACATTGTTGACTGGCAATTTTACTGAAAATTTATCTCATGTCACTAGCTATTAGCACAATTTGATTCATAATCACTCTGACAATCAGATAAAGCATCTGTGTATAATTCATTGAAAGATTCTTCACATTACGTTCCGTCATCGTTTTTAAAAAATTTTTTAATTATTAAATATTTTTTACAACAAAAGATTTTGTGGGTCTTATAAGCAAGAGAAACAGCTTGTGTTATACTGACCAACACTTGCACTGTATGGTCACCAACAGAGAAAATAACAGCAATGTGAAAAAAAATGCATCTTGAGTTTACACATGGCAGGTCAGCAACGTTCGGCCATAAAAACAAAAGTTAACTCGTGACCGGTCAACAATGTGTTAAAAAAAACAACCCTGAAATTTCATTGTTTTTTATTTTTGTAATCCAATAATCAGTTGTGTAATTTTTTTTATAGGAATTTATGTTGAGGTACTGTTGAGTAGGGCTGAGCGATGCATTGTAATTGATATTTCTTCAATACTGCAGTAATGGTATTGAGATTTAAACCCCTCCAACATACTGTTTCAAATGGTATTTTATACTCTTTATGGAATTAGTCAAAAATTAATAATGTGACTGAAAAAAATAACCATTTAAAAAATAAATAATAATAATAAAAAATCAATGTTTAACCCTTTAGTGGGTCATTTATTTCTCACTCCACGTTTGCAAACTTTCAGAACAAAGCTGCTAATTTTATTCATTCAATCAAACAATTGATAACAGTACAAAACCGAAGCGGGGATCAGTCTTCCCATCGTTTCAATAACAAGACCAATATATTATAATGGGTTTTGCGCTTCCCACAGGTGTATTTTGTACGATTGTGTAGGTGGAAAGTAATCTTCCCACGACCCATGAAAGGGTTAAGGGATCAACAATAAAAAAGTGACTACTGAGAACCTCGTAATATGTACTTTAACTACACAAATGAAGAAAGACCACCAAAATAATTCATTGGTAGAAAAATCAAAATAAAGGAAAACTTTATTTGTAACAGGCTAAAAAAATGTACACATTTTTCAAGCAATTGACATTTTTTCAATTAATAACCACAATGCAGCAATGACAATAGGAATCATTCACTTGCTGAAACTTTACAAATTAGATCACTCACACATACAACAGACATATACTGCCACAAAAATGTCATAATCAAAAAGCTTAATTTTAAATATAGTTTGATTGTATTCATTTTAATAATATAGGTAAAGTAACAAATGTAATGGTCATGATTTAACCAACAGAAGTACAAAATGCTTTAGAAGGTAAAATTAAATGTATTAAAATATATCTAATTGAAATAAAGCTACCTTTTAATGAATCGCATTTCATTAACAGCTCTAACAAGAAAACTTGAAGAACTCGAGATACCACAGCCAACTTACCAATATATTATATTTAGGCACACAATCATATCATGGTTAAAGCTTAAAGTATAAACATAAAACAAACTACATTCCAGATAGCACAAATATATCAGTCAATGCCATACAAATGGTAACCAATGTCAGATATTAAATTTTGGACATCTGATAATATTAACCAACATAATATACAATTTAAATTTAAAACTTTTAAAAGAAAACATTTAAAAGAGTGATTCTTACTGCTTATAAGAAAAATATTCTAAAATATGAAATATAATAAATTTGCCATTTTTTACAAAACCTACTTTTTTGAATGTTTTTTCTCAATGTTGTTAACAATGTTATCTTAAGAATGATAATTTAATAATATTCAGCAATATCTATCAATATTTATAAAAACAAATATAATTTTCTGACATCAAATGATATCTTACGACATTCAACACAACACATAATACTACATTACCTGAATGTGAATGGAAATAAAACTATTCTGCACTTTCTCCACTATGTACAAGGCAACATAAGTACTATAACTATTTGTTATTATTGAAATTCTTCTGAAAACTGTGAGACAAGAAAGTAGAACTTGACTGCTGTAAATTTTTATTCTAAAGGAAAATGCCAAGTAAAACAAGTTTTAAGCTTAAACCTTCTAAAGAAATAGAAAAAGCCTTAAGAATAAATGAATTAGTTCACACAGCAAAATTGCTAAATATATATATATATATATATATATATGGTATTCAAAGGTTATGGAAAATATTTATTAACATGGCTAAATATCAATAAATTAAATTCAGCGATATTATTTAGGGGAGGGGGTACATTCGATTTAAGCCAATTGTTGTGGCTGGTCTGTAAGAGTGCAAAATCTTAGCCAAAACAAAAACAAATATTTATTAAACTAATGAATTGCCCTACATGACAGATGCCTATTTTCTCAAATCTCATCCTTCTTTCAACATACATGGTGGTGTTGGAAGACAATACCATCTATTTACAATATCGACATTTACAACAGCAGTTAAAAACAAAATTAAAATCCGAACACTACAAAAATATCATAATTTTGATATTAGCTGATACTTTTGTGCTACTTGGGATATGTAATTGCGATTATTCAAAAATATCATTATTTTCATTATTATTATTTTAATGCACAATCAAAATGGCACATACATTTCTATTGTTATATAAAAGCATATTTCTAAACATAACACAGAGGTAAAATAGCATATCTCAGAGAGGTACACTACAGTTATAATTGATCATTAGCAGGTATCAAATTCATTCAAGACAATATATAACAATAAGTATTAAATAAGATATAAAAATTAATTAAAAGCACTGTAAATTAGATATACTTAATCCAAAATCTAAACTCTTACATAGCTAATATTAACATTATTATATAATACAGTATTTCGTGTTTTAAGTAAGAGTTGACAGCTTGCTTTGTAAATGCTTGTCAACCAACACTAACCTTGTGTAAATTACATACAGTAGAAAATATCTTTCACATATTTACAACTCTTCTCCTTAACCATTACAAACTCTTTGATAATTTCAAACAAAATATTCTTGAAATTTCAGTCCACAACTTAAATTAACTAACATTGTTATTGTAAATTTTATTATCATTAAATTTAAAACACATGCTTGCAAACGGTGCTTACTGAATAACTAAACAAAAATTAATTAAGAAAGACGGTTTTGTATTTCTCCACAGATAACTTACTGAGTGTAAAATTTCATATTTTATTTAGTTCTTTTACCAGCAAAAGAAAAAAATCAAAATAACAGAATTTTACATATAAATACAAAAAGATTTAGCTCTGAATAGCAATTTTTAGGATAATTTAGAGAAAAGAAAACTACTTGATCAAAGAATCTTGTTTTTACCTGCATAAATGTGGAGAAACATCTGACTTCATAAAGATTAATTACAAGCTAAATCTGATTGCCAAATTTGATTTTGGTTTAAAATGCTTCATTCTCAGAATTAATTCTTTTTTTAATTTTCAATAAATTTACCTGATTTTAGCTTTTTTTCGGTCCAATTTATTTATTCTTAATGTAAGGTAGAAAAAAAAATGCTTACTTATTAAACAATCTCTCTATTTCACCCTGTTACAAAAATGTAATAAATCTTAAATTAATTACAGTCTTAGATTATCAAATCGTACGATAAGAAAATTTTACGAAAAAAATATTTTTATAATTGAATATTAAAAACATATCTGATATTCAAAACATTATTTCAAAATGAAAATAAATTATTTTGTTAAAGAATTTTAAGATATGAAGCAGATACAAAAACTATTATTATATAAATTCTTTAAAAATTTATAAACAATAATAATTAAAAAAAAATTATAACCACCGTCATCTATAGTGAAATATTGGCAATGATGGCTGCAGTTTCATCCGAGACTGCAGATCTTGAGCAACTTCAGAAATACCAGCATGAATTTGACGGATTTGTGGTTCAAACATATTCACTTCCTTGTGAATTAGTCCTGTATAAAATAAAAATGCATGCAAAAAAAAACATGCTCAGAAAATGTGTATTTAACTAATCTATTTAAAACATATAAACATCATAACTTCATCTGAAATCATTCTTTTGCACATTACAACCATGTTTACCCCGATATGCAAATAAACTGATACAAAAATATAAGTTATGCTTTTATTTTGCAAGATTCTTACAAATGTTTATTATTTTAAGTCTTGTAACTACTACGATAAATAACTGTCACAGATAATAAAAATGGACTCACACAGTATGGTTTTATTTAACCCTTTAAAGTGCTTGGGCTGGATTTCATAATTTGCACTTAAGAGTCTTAACTGAGTTTTTTAATCTACAACATGATAAAGAAATTGCTTTAAATACTTCTACAACCTACATCATGGTGACCACAAAATACAAGAAAAAAAAAATTACTTGATGTTTCCCCGATAATTTTTCAAAAATTCCCCAATATACTTCAATTTTGCAATACATATCTCAGAAATGTGTTAAATTTTAATTCAGCAGAGTCTGAATGCCTACAAGGGTACAATTCCTAATTTTTTTTTGCATTTATAAGTAAAAAGTAGATATTTTATGTATATGCTGGCACAATTTTTTCATCTGGATGAAACTAATGGTCTTCAGAGTGCTCAAGGAGAAAACATTCAGAAATTCCCCAAGATTTGACTGAAAATTGCAGTTTCTTCCCTAATAAATTCACATTATTTAATAGACAATACCTTTCAATCTTTTATAAAATTATTTTTAGATGTAAATTAATCTTTAGATAAAATTTTAAGTTTAATATATATAAATAAAATCCCAATGCATTTATAAAAACATACAAATATTCTTTTCTGGTTTGGTTTGGTTTGGAGCACTACAGTCTGCTGTTTTGCACACGAGTACTAATGAGACCGGGACCTACTGCTTAAAGCCGATTTTGAACATCTATGAATATCCATACTATAGTGGGATTTGAACCCACGGACTCTGGTATCGCCGATCAGTGCCCAATCAGCCAGCATTCGGCTAATATTCTCTTCTGTTTTTAATAATTTAAAATATTAAAAAACTAAAAATTTACAGTACTGCTTTCTCATATTTTATTTAAATTTAAATACTTCATTCTAACATGCTAATTAAAAATTTTACATTATTTAAAAGATTCAATTTGCCCCACAATATTATACATTTCCTTGTTAGCTTCTTCGATTTTAGACATTTTTTATTCAATTGTTTTCTTTAATCAATTAGATTTTTTTTCTGTTGACCTTTAATTGCTTTATTTTCTGAAGATTCCCTTCTTTGTTTCTCCATAATCTCATTTGACAGCTAATAATCATTTTTAAAAAAATGCACAAAAAATTTAGAGTTTTTTTTTTTTTTTTAATTTTTGATTGGCAGAATTCATTATTTTTTTCCTTAGAAAATTTCCTGATTTTTAAAAACATTTTCACAATATTTCGATATTTTTAGAATTTTTAAATTTCTTGATAAATCTTAGTTTTTCAGATTGCTGGGCACCCTGCTACTCTTTCAATTAGTAGTAACAACCCCATAAGTCAAACATGTGTCTCTTTTCTACATGTAATGGGTAAATTACAGTGGCAATTTCTCACCCAAATAGTCTAAATTGGCATATATATGAAAGATACAACTAAAATAGATTTTTTTTTTTTGAACTTGAAGTGGAATAATGTCTAAATAATTTAACATATATAATGAATATTTAGAAAAATTTATATTACCTTAAAATGAAAATAACCAAACTTTGAAAGAAAAGAACCTTACTTTAACCCTTTTGTAGGCCCTGGGAAGATTGCTTCCCACTTACATGATCTTACAAAATACCCCAGTGGGAAACACAAAACCCATTATAATATATTGATCTTGGTATTATAACGATGGGAAGACTAATACTCACTTCAGTTTTGTGTTGTCATCTAATGTCTGATATATTGAATAGAATTAGCACATTTGTTTTGAAATTTTTAAAGCATTGTGTGAGAAATAAATGGTCCACGAAAGGGTTAAGAAAAAAAAGATAAAATTAAAAAACTATTTAGTAAAATACAATTTTTTTTCAATTTGACATTTCAAAGTTACTTTTCTTTGATGTTTCAGCTGCACTGAATCTACAATCATTAATAATTTTACATTGGGAAAAAATTCTTGGAGTTGATAAAATTTTGGAAAATTCCCTGGTTTTTGCAGAATTTTAAAAATGTATGCTCATATTTTTCAGTATTATCAAGTACCCCGATAAATTCCTGATTTCTCTAATGTGTGGCCACCCAGATCATTTAGTATTTGAGTGCTAAATAATTGACAGCATATCATTCTCATGCTTTAAGCTTATACATGACAGTTGATTCTCATACACTTAAAGGGTTAAAAAATATAACCTTAATTCATAATATACATACACATTAATATATATCTTGAGAGATCAACAGTATTTTCATTATAAATAATTATTGTAAGATTGTCAAAAATATCTGAAATTGGTTAATAGAAAAATATTAATTTCACATAATGGACAATTCATTTAAGTATTAAAGTAAAGATGGGAGGAAATTTAAACTTAATTTTAAGTTACCAATTAATCTTTTGGGTTAAATTTTAATAAGTATTAAATATCTTTACTGCACTGTGGAAAAAGAATTGGTTCTCAATGCAAGGGGTATATTGGTAAAATAATCAATAAGAAACATTTTAATTCAAATCTCAAAATTAAGCATGTGGAATTCACTAGCATACTTGTTATTGTTTCAAACAGCACACAAAGCCATAAATATTGTGAAACTAGTTTACAAATATATATTTTTATTTTAGCATTTATATTTAAATAACTATTATAATACACTTATGCAATATAAAATACCCACACAAGCACCAAGTTACTAATTGTTAAGAGCAGGAAAATGAACAATAAAACTAAATAAAGATGCATTTAACAGAGGAATACAAAAATTAATTTTCAAACAAATGAGAAATAACAATGCTAACTGGTGACTAATATTTTTATCTCATTTAAAAATAAAAGACATTTCAGAAATTTGCTAACATTTACTGTCATGGGGGGTAAAAGAGAAAAATACATAGCAATCTAGCCTAAATCAATGTTTAAAGTTTAATTTCAGAAATGTATCACATAATAAAAAACATTTTTAACTTTAAAAATTAAAAAACAAACAGAGATATAAACTTTTAAGGAAAAAATGTCTGCTTCTTTAAAATTGAATATAAAATTCATTATCAGTAACATGCTAATAAACTTGACACATAATGTATTGACATTGAAATCAAAACATTATAAAACTGGTTGGTTTGCATAATTTGTAACTTAGCAAACTATGTAAATTTTGCCACAAATTATAAGATGTATTCAATAAATAAGGAGCAAGGGTCTGTTAAGCTAAATTCGTTTTTTGAAATTTCAACCCACAAAAATTTTATAAATCTCAAAAGATAAAATTGCAATCAAAAATGCCTTTCATGCTCATACTTTAAAATGGAAGTATCAAAAGAGAAACAACAAGGTATAATTCTGTTCCTTAAAGCAGAAAGATGTGGGGGAATGAAAATTCAGAGTTAAATGTTTACTGTTCACAAAAGAAATTGCATGTCTATTTTCAGAGTAAAGGTGTGGTACAAGCATCCTTACAGTCCCAACCTGTCTCTATAATTTTCATGTGTTTCAAAAAAACATTTACGTAGAAGATTTTTAGTCATACAATGCAGGAGAGGTTCAAAATTTTTTTGCAGCAAGCAAGGACTTTCATATGAAAGGAGAATATTCTGCTTAGTTTTCCAGTGGAATAAATTCTTAAACCTCCACAGTCTAAGATAAAAACCATCTTTGAATAAAAATAACTGTAGTAGTGTAGTGTTTGAATAAAAATAACTGTAGTAGTATTGGTGTTATCCCAGGTGTGCATAGCACATTATTTGTTGAATATATCTTATAACCAGTAATCAATAGTTACAGATAAAAGTGAAAAAAAAAACCCAATAATATTAAAAACATTGACTTAGGCTTGATTTTCCTTTTTACTCTGGGTCAGAAAATAATAAAATTTTCAAAATGGCTCATAAATTAATCACACACACAAAAATTTATCATAACTTTTCCATGAAAGACTGTAGATATACAAATTTTTTAAAATTCTAAATTTCTAAAAGTAGGAATAAAATTTTAAGTCAGAAATCAAAAACTATTGAAAATAACATAATTAAACAATGAATCTTTAATTTTGTGCAAATTTATATACTAAACAAAAATTTTACATAATTAAAATCTTAAATTTATGAGAAATAAATATAACAATAAAGAAATTAAATATTTAAAATGTCTTAAGAGAAAATAAAAATTGAAATAATACTTAGAAATTAATTTTAAAACCATTTACAAAAATTTATTGATTTTATATTTACACAAAATTCAACAATTAAATATATTTTTACCAAATTCAAATATTGAATGGTAAGTAGTATTGTAGGAAAAATAATTCAACAGCTTGATATGTATAATACCTAAGTAACAATAACATTTAAAGAGAAATATAATTATTATATTGTCAACTTGCAATGCTCATACATGTATAAAATCCTAACTGTACTCATTCAATCAACAGTTTTAAAATTAAGAGCACTTTTCCTTTAAAAGTTAGTTAACTACAAAAAAAAGAAAAAGCTTTAGAATTTTAAATTAGTAAATTTTAGCTCTGGATTTTAAAAAGGTGATAACCAAAAGGAATGGGTAGTTAAAAAGACATCATTCGAAAGAGAAGTAGTTAAAGTAAATATACCTAAATTGATTAGAAAGTCAATTTTTAAGTGCATCACTATGAAATTTTTCACTTTGCTAAATGTGGGATTCCATATAACGAGTACCACATTTTGCAAATAAAGAGATTTTACAGTAATATACTTAAAGAAATTTTTAAATTAATTTGAAGTATACTTGAGTTTAGCTATTTTAAAGTTTGATGCAGCTTCCTAAAAATTCCCACTAAATATTTTTCATTATAAGCCTCATTTGTGACAACTTTTTTATTTCCTAAAATTGATTTAAACAAAAACTGCAGTAGGAATGCGTAAACTTATTACCATAAAGTATTAAGAAGCAACATGTGTTGGAAAAAAGATTAAATATCTGTCCATTAAAGAGAATAACTTCAAATTGATGGCTTACTTTTATACAGTCAAATATATATATATATACATATATAATTTTAGCTACACTCTAAAACACAACCAGGGTGTCCAGGGAGGAACAATTTCTTTTGATTATTTTATATAACTATTTATAGATATAAATTAATATTTAAATAAGTTATATATTTTAATACAAACAAATAAAATCCCAATGCATTTAAAACTTAATATTATTTTCTGTCGCAATTCTAATTTTTAATAGTTCATTTATATTGCAATAATGCAACTTTTTATATTAATTAAAAACTGTACATTATTGTTTTAAAGATTCAATTTGCTCCATGATAGCAAGTACTTCCATGTTAGCTTCTTTTTTAACTGATATTTTTTTGTTCCAATTTCTTTTTTTTTATTATTGTTAATTTTGACTTTTTTCTTTATAGCTTCAATTGCTTCATTTCCTGAAGATTCCCTTTTATATTTCGCCATATTCTTATTTAACATTAAAGAAATAATTTTAAAAGAATGCACAAGAGATTTTGCTGCAATTTAAGAGCATTATATATAAATATATATATATATATATTAACTAGCATATACCCCATCATATGACGGGATCAGTAAAATTTTTAATTTTCCAAAATTCTAAAGTACCTTATGAGGCAGGTAAAAAAATGGTTTGTTGTTTGGCTGAAAATTATCTTGCAACAAAAAATAATCGATGATTCAATTTAAAATTATCACATATGTACCTAATCTATTATTTAAGCCAAATATAAAAGAAAATTATTGACGTCATATCTAAGTTCAATGATAAAATGTATGAAAACAAGGCATAATTTAAATAATTTGAAATAAGAAATGATTCAATGACATGGTTAAAGGAATGACGTCATAATCCTAAAAAAATAAAATTTTTACCTATTTATTATGGGATAAATTGATAAATTGAATCGCCTGCTCTTAACCGGGGAAAATAGGAGTTGAAATAATGGCCTTAAAAGCTCGAAAAGATGGGAAGGGATGGATTTCGAACGTTTTAAAGAAGGCAGTATTTTTCGCTGTGATATGAAGCATATTTATACGAATTTATTTTAGAATCAGATCTATAGTTTAGGAGAAAATAAACATTATTCTCTTTGAATTTTGCTAACTATGGATGCCTGTATCCATTCCAGGTCCAACTGCTTCATAAAATCGAGGACAGACGTACATATATCTTAGGCTATTATTATATAGGGGATTTTGACTGAAAGCATTCATTATTTTTCAAATTTCTTTTTGCAGAAAATTTCTTAGTTAAAAAAAAAAAAATCATAATTTCCCTCATAATTCACTCATATTTTCAGAATTGTCCAATTCCCTGAAAATTTTTGGTTTTTCTGATTTTATTAGTTGCTGGACACCCTGACAACCCTAAGAATGATTTTAAGTATATTATTTTCCACTATAATAATTTCTTCTAAAAGATCATCTGAAAAATATTTTAATTAACTTAAGACATAATATAAACCTATAGATTAAGAATTTATTTGAACAGATACTACTTAAAGTTAAAACTAGAAAATATAAACATGAGCTTTTTTACACAATTATGCAGTTGATAGTACAAAAGAGATCAGTAAATCATTATGCATGATATCTATGATGAACTGTCACATACAGACATTGAAAAATGAATATGTAATAATTCGTGTCACATTAAAACTGAATAAAGGAAAAAGAAACTAAATTTAATTTATACATTTTTACATACATGTATAAATAAATAAAAAAGAGTAAAATTAGAAGTTCCTTTGTCACAACAAGATGCATTATAAACATCCATTAGTACTTTTTTTTCTGCTTAACAGAGCACCGAAATCATTTCCTATTCCAATTAAGCTAATTTTTGGCTTAACCTTTCAGCTTAAAGGTATACAAAACCAGCAAACTTCTCCAAAACACTCAAAATGTCTCTCGCATATATCCTTACATTCAAAAGCCAAATCCAGATTTAAAAGCACAATTTTTGGCACTTTAATCTTAATAAGAGAGATACAATTCACAACCTGATTATCTCCTTTTAAGAATGTACAAGTACATATTAAATCAAGCACACTAAAAGATTATAATAGGAAAAGATAAAATTTAAAATCATCCAGGAAATAAAATTTGAGAAAAAAAAAATGATCACAAAAAACAGAAAAAAAATGAAAATATAAATTGTCACAGCTCGACAATGCAAAATAAAATAGATGAAAATGACATTAAAAAAATCATGTGAAAAGCAATGTTAAAATGTTGACAATGTTAGAGAAACACAAAATGAGATACACAAAATCAAGTACTGCTAACAAAGTAAATAAGGAAAAACATAAAGAGCACTATATATGCTCATAAAAATGGATGAATGTCATTCTTTTGAAGCTAAAATAATACAAACAATAATAGATTTTCCTGTTAATTGTATACACAAAAAATGTTAATTTGTACGTGATTACATAAAAGGTTGTCTTTATAGCATAAATTTCATTATTAGGTAATGCTCTGTAAAACTCATAGCTAAAAATATAAATGTTAAAAAAAAAAAAAAAAATTCACACATTTTCAGTCCGACGAGCCATTAAGCAAGTAAACTGATAAAATCTTATGGATCAATCAAAACATTAAAATAGAAGTAAAAATTTCAAGTTCTTATTCAGCCATAAAAACACTTTTATGATTTTTGTAGTCATTAAAATAATTTTATTTTTAATAACAGTAAAAGAAAAAAAATCTATTAATAATGAAAAATAGATTTTAAAGAATTATCTAATTTTTTTTAAAAGCTAAAATAATAAGCAGAAGTCATATAACTTGATTTAGTTTCTTTGAGTAAATACAATCTTATTGAGGCGAAACTTTTCTTTTTGTATTATTAAAAGTAAAGTTGAAATGAAAAATGCAAAATGAATAATCAGCGACTTGTTCTTGTAAAATGTGCTTGATTTTCTTCACTCAATTGGAGGTGCTTTGAATGTCTGCAATTCTTCATAAACTAAGCCTAAAGGTAAGAACAAAAGAAAAATATATACATCCAAATACAAGGGTAATTCCACGTTCAGCATACAATTAAAAAGAAACATAAAAATTTAAATTATTCACAGGAGAAAAAAAAAGAAAACAATTGCAATTTAGAAAATTTTTAGAGCATATATAATATAATAGCTATTTTGGAAGCAAAGTACAGAAGCATTATTTTTATCAAATTTTATTGTAGTTAGTGAAAAAAAAAATTCTAACATAGCAACTGACTAAAGTCAAATAATTAGAAAAATGTCAATTTTTACCAGCATTACGTGGAATTAGCCTCTATCAATTAAATATACATAATTAATCATTCCTTTGAATTAAATGCACCATTGAGTACTTTCCTTTCTAGTTAAACATTCAAATTTTCAAGAGATGATGTAGCATCTATCATAATTTAATATACAAATGCTAAAAATTTTAAAAAAATATTCATATTAAACATTTTTGAACAATTTTTTAAATCCAGTATATTATAATTTCATAGAGCATATACACATATTATCAAGGAATAACAGTAATGTTTAAAACATGAAAGCAAGTATATTTTACAGAAAATGAATTGAAAGGGAACCTACTTCTCCATTCGGCAACAGACAACTCTTTGTCCTCAAAGGATTCGTCATATGGATCAGCCACAGGCTCATCAGATGGATCAGCATACTGTGCTAAATATGGATGAGCCAAAGCTTGGGTAGCTGTTGGTCTTTTGTCAGCATCCAGTTCAAGCATCTGCTCCAGCAGATTGATTGCTAAAACATTATAAAGTAGTTTCAAGTAATATTATTACATTTAAGAAAATTCAAAATAAATGAAGTAAAACCAAAATAATGAAAATTATCAGTAATACAAAGGAAAATATTTATTTAAATGGGAAAGTAAGTAAAGAAACCAAGACCTTTATATACCTTGGAAGTAATAAATCAACTAAAGGAGGGACTAATAAGGATATTGATGCACAAATAAAAAAAAAAGAACAATATACCTATAAAATGCTACATAAAGTATGAAGCTTGAGAAGTATCCAAATAAAATTTAATTTCCGATTTCTAGGGCTACAGTTAGAGCAGTTCTATTGCACAGATGTAGAACCTCAAAGCTAACTAAACAGCAAGAAAACAAACTCAATACTCTCCAGACTAGATGCCTTAGAAAAATTCTTAAAATCTACTGGTCACAAACAATCATAAACCCCTGACAACACAACAATACAAAAATGCAGATGACAGAGGGTCAGGCATGTATTATGAATGTTTCTCTCACTCAACATGCATAACCCTAACTTGGGCTCCTGATTGGAAAAAAGAAAAAGGTTTGACACAAACAATTTAATTATAAACCCCTGACAACACAACAATACAAAAATGCAGATGACATAGGGTCAGGCATGTATTATGAATGTTTCTCCCACTCAACATGCATAACCCTAACTTGGGCTCCTGATTGGAAAAGGAAAAGGGTTTGACCTAAACAATTTAATCATAAAACCCAGACAACACAACAATAAAAAAAAAGCAGATGAAAATTATGAATTTTCCACTCAACATGCATAAAACTTGGGCTCCTGATTAAAAAAAGAAAAGGTTTGACACAAACAATTTAATCATAAATGACAACACAACAAAAAAACAAAAATGAAGAACAGATGGTCAGGCATGTATTATAATGTTTCTAAGACTCAACATGCATAAAAGGGCTCCTGATTAAAGGAAAATGTTTTATAAATACACCTGTTGGTCAGACCCAAAGTGTTAAAAAAAAACCCAAGAAAATTTTTCCCCAAAAAAAATAGGGAAAGTGAGTATTTATTTTCAAACTATGTATTTAGAGGGTTCATGCTCATCATAAAAAAAGAAAAAAATTAAGCATCCGTATCAGTACACTTATTAATGTATTTAACATGTATGCTCATTTATATATAATATTTAAGCAAAGTAGAAAAGGAGATGGATATATAATGTATAAATATATATTTATTTCAAATTGCTTTGGACCAGATACTTAAAATTCTACCACAGGCCAGATAAAATCTTCTGTCGGGCCGTATTTTGCCCATCCCTGCTTTAAAACAAAAGATGCTTCTTTGTATCTAATAGTTTAGGAGATGCATAACATGCACACAGTGACTTTTATTTATATGATTAAATCAAATTATATACAAGCATATTTAAACATGTAAATTATATACAAATATAATTAAACTTTAACAAAATAACTTAACTACTATGGAAATAAAAGAATAAAAATCCTTTTAAAACAGCATGAATAATAGTAAGAGAAAACAAACCATCAGGATGAGCTCCATTGAACACATCTCTGAAGTTCCTTTTCTTCATCACAGGCAATGAGCGAATATAATTACGTGCCTACAAATAAATAATTGAAATGAAATTTTAAGTTGGAAAAACTACAAAATAAAAATAAATGCTTCAAACAGTTCCTTAAATTTAAATTTAAAAATATGTAAAAAATTAAGTAAATAGTTATATCAGCTCATATGACAAAGAAATTTTATACTGATTTTTAAACCCAGGATACAATTAGACTAGACTACCCTAAAATGCTTTAATTATATGAAAATAAAACATGACCTTTGAGTTCAAGAATATAATTTTACATTTAATCTAAATATATATGAATAAAAAATTACAAATCATGTCAAATAAATTAACCTTTTTATTTTATATACCATATATTTCTGAACATAAGCTAAGAATGTGATTTTGCCTCTAAAAGTTTTCAAAATTCAAAACTCATATATAAGCCAAATAACATTCTGTAATGTCCCAATATAACGACAAGAAGCTGAAAATGTCACCAAACCAATAAAACGGGTAAATGTTTTTAAACAAAATCGTTTTAAAGTAAAATATTATCCCAATGCTTCTCAAACTTGTTTTGCTAAGGCTTTTAATAAGTACCACAGAGGTAGAAGATCAGTCAAACTTCAAGACAAATACAAAGTCATGTTCTAGCATGTATTGATAATTGTGAGAAAAAAAAATTAAGTTAATTTAGATTGCTTCTTATTAATTTCACAATATTATGCTGACTTTTTTAGATTACTGGTGTGGTGCTAGTTGAACCGGAACGAAAACCGGAACAAAAAAAATTACGGTTCGAAGCCCTGGTTTCAACTCTGGTAACTGTATCTGAAAGTAGCACTATTTTCATAAATTTAAACAGTATAAAGAAAAAATTTAAAAAGTGCGTTTTTTGGTGAATTACTGATTGTTTTTGGTTTACAAAAAAGTATGCTATTTAGAAGATTAGCCCATTTGCTACAGATGTGGTATTGCTATTTTTGGCATGATTATAATACAAGTAAAAGTCACTGCAAAATTATTTTTCAAATTTTGTGTTTTTTCTCATTCAAAGGTGTTTGAATGAGAAAACTGAATGTTTTATTTTTTTTCCATAAAAAAAAAAAAAGGTTATGTTTAAGTTTTGCCAATTTGGCAACTTTTGTCGCCAACAGCAAAAAATGTTACCAAGAAGAATATATACTGTACCGGTTTCATGGATCCATATAGAAACCTATCCCCCACTTTAGGTTTATGAAAAGCCCCAAAAATTCTTGGCTTATACATGAAATATGATATATATTCCTTTAATTGACATAAATACTTCATTTTGTATCATAGATATCTCTAGATATATAAATGAGTGCCAAATTTCAAATAATTAAAATAGTTAACTTTAAGTGAAATCAAATTAATAAAAATGCAACTGTTAAAAAAGATTCATATTGGTCTAAGTATATAAATCTTTTAATTTTAAACAAGTCAAAGTAAATGTATATTAAATTATGAAATGGGAGTGTCATGTGATCTAGAATAGGTGCAAATAATGTTGCTAAATTTAGTAGTAAAATTTAGTCACTAAATTAATTCTTATTGATGAAATAAATTTAATGTAAAGAAAAAATAAAGAAAATACATATATTTATTCCAGTGAATGCTTATTTTTTTGCCATCAGTCCCTATTACAACCCCTTAGTTTTTTTTTATACTATACTCTGTATAGAAAAAAGAAAAAGATCTAAGGTGTTATAATAGGGAGGGATGGTTTGTATCCCACTGAAGCACACTGCACCAAATATATATGTATATATAGCTTTATTTAACTATATCAAGCCAAAGAGTTATGAATATTTAATATTAAAGAAAAACAAGACCTAAAATGAACTCTGAGGTCATCTATAAAATACATTATTAAAAAAGTAATATTGAAAATTACACAGTAAACACTGTGCAAAATTACCTTAATACTAAATTAAACTAAACAGATATTAATACACACAAACAAACCACATACAAAAATTAATCATTCAATATCAAAAATAAAACATTAAATTATAAGCATAAGCAGATTAATTTATATGCACATGCTTTTTAAGCAACACAGAAAGCCTATATGCACTTCTACATTACTAACATAACCTTACCTCTTCACTGTTGATTTTATTCAAAAATTCATCATCAGGTTTTCCACATAAAACCATAATGCGTGTTAACTGATCAATATCTAGAGCAAAATTAAGGCTGTACCAAATTCAAAAGCATCAAACACAATAACTTCAGCTGTGAAAATTGTACATGGAATTCTAAAATACTGATATATAAACTCATAAAGAGAGAAAAATTATTTTCATGTATTAAATTTGAAATTTTTAGCATAAATTTACTAGAATAAACTATGCTAGTTTTTATTAAAATAATGATTTAAAAGCATAACTCTGTGTAATTTAATGCTAAAATGTACAAAGGTTCCTTACTCCATCTATATATAAAACGCAATATTATTATTGTACTTTATATGTAGATGAAGTAAGGAACAATTTATATTTCTTAGGTTTATCCTTCCTGATAAGATCATTGACAAGCTGTGAAATATTTAAAAAGTAATTATGTATTAAAAAGAACTTGGACACAAGAAAACACATTGTCACTAGAATTCTTCAAATAACATAGCAATAAAAGTTACAATTTCAACATGCCTTTGAAAATACAATTTGAAGAAAATAAACTCAATGCAATTCACACAAACAGATTTTTCACAATCTGTGTTATATACTGGATGCACATGGCTATTACTGATTGGTTTGGAGCCCTACAGTCAACTGTTTTGTTACACAAAGGCTAACAAGACCAGGACCTACTGCTCAAAGCTAATTTTGAATGGCTATGAAAACCCATGCCAGCTAATGAATTTGAACCCACAAACATAGGAATCAAACTGCAGTACCCTACTCATTTGGTAATCATTCAACAGGCAATTGTGGAATATGCCAATTAGGTGTATATATATATATATATATATATATATATATATATATATATATATATATATATATATATATATATATAAGTGTTCAAACAAACATTTATAAGTAATATATCAAAGAAATTATCTGTATTTAAATAATTTTGAATTTCTTTTGTCTTCTATTTCTGCTAACCCATTGGGGACTGCCAAAATGAAAAATAAAGTTTCAGTTTAATTTTAGTTAACTTATAAAACTTATTCTGCACTTGCTGGCATTTCTTCATGATCCTTGATAACAACTCTGATTGAGTAACAATCTTTTCTTACCAAACTGAACATGACCTCTGTTTACTAAGACTCTCGTAGGACATATACAGATCTGATGACAAAATATGTGATTTGCTATTTTGACCTTTTTTTTTCTTTTCTGTCTTTATAACATACTGCCAAATTCCATAGAAGGTTAATCTGACCATTTAATATATATATATATATATATATATATATATATATACATATATATATATATATATATATATATATATATATATATATACATACATACATATATATGTATATATATATATATATATATATATACACGTATATATATATATATATATGTACATACATATATATATATATATATATATATATATATATATATATATATATATATATATATACATGTACATATGTGTAAATGCATATATATGTACATCTATATACTCAATCCCATTTGGTTTTCTTTAATGTGATTAAATTTTTAAATTTTAATATATAAATAACATAATTATCCACAGCAACTAAAAATCCAAATGTAATTTAATGTAAAACATTCAAAATATGAAGATATTAATTTTCCCTTCCAATTAAAGATTATTTGAAGAGCCCTGTTTCATCAATTTTTGAAAGTACAGAGTTACAATTTTTTCTTATGAGCAATTATATACTTTGAACAGTTTCACTTTGTTTATAAATAGCAGATAAGAATTTCCAAGACCTATAAAAGAAATAAAACACCAAACTTTACATGTAACTTTCTGCATACTATTTTTAAATCACTGCTGAAGCTATGAAACTTTCTTTAAAAAGCAAAATTGAGATTTATGCCCTTGAAAAATTTAGTATTTTAGAGCAAACCAGGAAGCTTTTGAATGTGTCAGAATAATTCTAGCAATAACCTACAGAAAGCTAACATATAAGCATATTTTTCACAGCCTATGATCATATAAAACACACAATTTGAATTATTAGTAAAAGTTTGGAACAATCTTACAATCTCTCTAACATGCAACAAGCATGCAAATTATGTACAAAATAAAGTTGTAATAGAAATTTTAAAAACTCACCAATTTACCAAAATTAACATAATGAATATAAATATTCTAAAGTAATAATTCCTAAAATAAAATTTTATCAGTACTTTAATTCTATATTAAAATATTACTTTATTTGTTTTATAC
Organism: Pardosa pseudoannulata; assembly: GCA_032207245.1. Taxonomy (NCBI): domain Eukaryota; kingdom Metazoa; phylum Arthropoda; class Arachnida; order Araneae; family Lycosidae; genus Pardosa; species Pardosa pseudoannulata. Next base: position 190,614,405 of record CM063498.1, read on the forward strand.
CAGGGATAGAAAGCACAGAAAACAATTACAAGAGGTAAGAAAATTATGTTGCATTGTCATTTACTATCATAAATTAGAAGTAAGTTATTCTAAATTATTTTAAATAATCCAAATTAATGTAATATGCAATATCAATTTATACAGAATTTTAAAATTATTAAATCAAATCTTTCTTCTAAGATTCCTTTTACAAGTAAGCTACATTAAAAGCAACATAAGAATATACATGTTTAAAGAAAAATGCTGATAAAGAACAACATTTTATAAAAAAAAATATATTTACAAGAAAATAATTTGTACCGTATTATCTTATATTAAAAGTTATCAAGTGCTTAGAAATATAATTTTATGAATTTAATAGAAAAACATGATTACTACAACAAATCATACACTTGATATTCATTTCTATATCATGTTAAAACTTCTTTTAATTACAATTTATTTCAGCGCAGACATACTTAGTTCTATACATAAAAATTTCTATGAAAATTACTATTTATTTAATTGTTTATTTCACAAGCAGTTAAAAAAAATGCTGAAATAGTAAATTTAAAATACTTTTAAGCACTATGCTGCTTTTCTCCGAAAAATAATTTTAATATTCATTACAAAACCAAAATTAAACTTTATCCATCTATCAAGCACAATAATATGGTATTCCTTATATATAAAAATATATTAATAATCCTATCCTTTTATATTTCTTACTTTAAAGAAAAGATTTAACATTTACAAGTTAAATAAAGTTTAGAAAGTTCTGATGTATATACCTCTTCACTCATCATTTTTAACAATAAGAAATCATCAGGAGTACCAACGAGTGACATAATTTGTGTCAACTGGTCAATGGCTAACCATGTTAAGGATTATATTACTGCAAACTTTCTAGATAATCACATCTAAAATTTTCATTTTGAGATAATGCATAAGAACTTGTGTTTTTGTCCCACTTGGTTAAAAGCTGAAGAGAGAAAGACATCTTGTCAATGATCATTTAGTTTTTTATACATATCACCTTAATATATAAAACTATAAACATTACTGATGAAATGTTTTTTCAACAAAATCAGACTAATTATATTAAAAAATGAAAAAGACTGTCATTAAAAATTTACAGATTCATACAGAGCTTTGCTTAGTTCTGAGCTATAATAACACTAGTGAAAAAAGGGACTAATTGTTTTATAAAAGTGACAAAACAGTGACTACTTTTAAAACTGTATGGATATCTGTACGTGACTCTTACACTATATTTACTGAATATATTAGCTATTTTTTCGTATTTTACAAAATTAGTCTTTCATTAATAAGAATTTTCTTTCATCAAGAGCCTTTAGAAATATTCTGGTTTTTCCAGCCTGTAAAATCATAAAGCTTTTCCAAATTCAAATATATCACGCAGCCCTGAACCAAACTCGCCTTATTGCCAGAAAAGAATGCTTCCAAAATAATATAAGTTTGAATTCAGAAAAGAACTTCTCCTTTTAAAAAACAATGTTTCATTGGTTTGTTGTAATAGCTGAAATACCAACTATAAAATTTTACAATTTCACATACTAAATGGCAAGCTAAAAATTTAGGTGAAAACATATTAACAAGTTTATAAAAACAGGTTTATATATAATGATTGAACAAATTCTCATCAAAGAAAACTGTTTAAAAATTATATGGAAAATAAATATTAATTTTTAATTTTTACTCAATTAGTTATAAGATTACATACTTACCCCTCTTTTTCTAATGAAAGATGAAACAAATATCAATGAAGAACTTTATAAACACATAATTCTTATCTTTAAAATCATTACATATCCACATGAGCTTATAAATTTTCTTAGTAAATAGTACTCAAATGAAATAAAAAGCGCTTGACAAAAATTTGAATGTATAAAAAACGATTGAGAAGAGTACAGTTTTAAAATCCTTATATACATGTATATATAAATATATGTATATTAAAACTAAGTAAACCATGTAAACAACACAGTTTACGCTCTGCTTTTGGCATGTCCATTTCTTTCAAAGGATACGATCAGTCCCAGGGAATAAAGTTTTAGAAGTTAGAAGCTCTGCCATAATACAGCCCACCGACCAAATATCAACTATTTATATAAAAATGAAAAAAAAAAATTAATCAGAAAGAACATTGATGTAAAACATTTAAGAATTTTTTAAAATCAAAATTTCTAAAATTAAGCAGCTGCAAATGATAAAAATATATGCACAAGGGGTTAAAGAAAAGTAGCAACAACGAGAAAAATTAAAGCATGTTTTAATTAACAAACTATATTCCTCAATTCAAACAAAGAATACAATAAGAAAAATTTAATAAAATACCCACTAATTAAGGTACTTTTCCAGAATTATATATATATTTATATATATGTTATACATATGATATATATTTATAAGATACAATTTTAACATGAGATAAATAATTCTCATGGTGAGTAACTTTGAAAATAATTAAACTAATTATAAAGAAACATCAAATAATATCAAATTTCAATTATTTCAATGATTTAACAAGAATAATGAAATACTATAACTTATTCAAAATAGTGTTAAAAAAATTTTTTTTTGAAAAGGCCCCAGTAAAGTAAAAAATAAAATAGCTGAAATATTTCAGTAATAAAAATTTTAGTAATATCTTAGTTAATATATGGGTTAAAAGAATGATAATTTGGTATTCTAATTTATTGAATTTAGATAGAAAGTCTTTTTTAGTTGTAGTATCATAATGTTTCCGAATACTTTTTGTTTAAGTTTTATTTATTTTTTACACTTTTTTTTGACACACTTTATTTTATTTTGTTTATTTATTTATTTGCTACTATTTTAAAATTATTTTTACTGAATCAGAAGACTAAAAAATAGTTTCATTAAAACAGACTACCGGTCTCGATTAGTTCTTTTAAGAACTATTTTTTAAAAGCATATTATTTTGAAAAGTTAACAAAGAAAGGTGTGAATAAATGAAGAAAAATCAAAAAGCTATACTCTTTTGATAAATTAAGAGTTAAAAGTTGAGGGGATTTTTACACACAATTTTTTTTTAATGTCCACCCAACAAAATGCATATTAATAATGTCCCTGAAAGAAACAGGAAAAATTTCTTTTGATATCCTGATGCATTTTAATTTACAAGCCTCTGCCATATTTAGATTTAAATACAATAACTTAAATAACTTTTAACATATTTCTTTTATTTTTCAATAACTATATTATTCTGCATTTAGTAACACTGACAGCTTTAAAAAATTCTTTACCTCAGTAGTTAGCATTTAAGGTAATTTAAATATTGTCTGTTTTCACGTATTTCTGTATTTCATAAAGTTAAATTATTTTATATGCAGACACTTATAAAAGAATCCATACCCATTTTGTAATCTACTTGTTAATTTAATTTTTAATTATATTTTATATCATAAAATCAAAATACTATACAATATTCTAGTGAAAGAGAACTAAAGACTGTAGCAGAATCTAATATTTAATAAAAATTGGTTTTAATCAAGAATACTGTAAATTCACTTACTATAGTGAAAAAAAAAACAGAATACCTATTTAAATGTATTTATATGTATCAGTTTCCTTTTATAGATCTTTTTCAGAGAATATGCACACCAAAAGAGAAAATACTTCAAAGATTTTCGTTTTTATATTTTGTACACATAAGCTCCAAAAATAAATGGATAAGATAATAAAAAATTTATTATTGCAAAGCAAAGTGACATTAATAATCGAATAATGTTAAAATTTTTAAAAATAAGTAAAGGAAGATACAATTCACCTGTTTGGTTGTAGTGCATCCAATTGAGCATTATTTCTGGAGCTCTATACCATCGAGTAGCTACATATCCAGTCATTTCAACTTCTGCATGTCTAGCAAGGCCAAAGTCTAGGATCTTAATTAAAAATTGATAAAAATTAACCAGATATCAATGAAAGAGAAAACATTTAAGAGAACATATATCTAAATAATATTACCTTTAATTCACAATCTTCATTTACAGCAATATTACTAGGTTTCAAGTCCTATAAAAAAGAAAAATATAATCCATACAGTCTATACTTACTAATTATTATATTAATAGCAAAATATATATTCAAAACAGTATTTTTTGCTAGTTAAATAACTGTAATGTTCACAATATATATATGACAAATCTGCACTGAAAGGAAACTCTTTTTAGTTTAGAAGAATGTCATAATAGTATACTGACTTATACAATTATTCTTCAAACCAAAGAATGGCAAACTACACCCTGCCACACATAAAAATAATGTATTTATATAGTATAATAAATTACAGTATGGAAAGAGATTATCTACAATTCAAGTGTAAAGCAAATTGTTTTTCCACTCCTGTATAATTATAATGGCAGTTTCCTTTAAAATTGGAATCTGTAGAGATAATATGGAAATCTTTTTTTGTTAATACTGTTTAATTTAATTTAATTTACTTATTTACTTTTGTGAGCTGGGGTAGCTGAGTTGGCCAAGGTAGCAATCTCATAACTGGAGGGTAACAGGATCGAGGCTCGAGCCAGCCAAAGATCAGCTGTGTTCATTAAAGATCGATGCACATAAAATAGGTTTGGAATCATAATGCCATCCAAGTTCCCAAATGGTACGTTTAGAGATAGCAAGCCAAGCCTAGTGGTGTTCTGCTTCTAAATTATGAGTGCCTCCTTGAGCAATGTAATTCTTTCACCCTGTAAGTGCTTATCAAAATAAAGGCACATCCCTTCTTAAGGTTTAGTCAGTCTTCAAGCCTTGTGGTTCCTTGCTCAAGTAAAGCTTCATATTACTTTAGCCCTGAACCAGCTACATATTGATGCAGGGTCTTGGACCTGGAGTAGGCTTTCTTACAAAGAGGGGATGAGTTATATCAACAACCGCTTTTATTTTCATGAAAATTGATACTGTTTATTTTATTTTATATATGTGAATGAGTGTTTTCTACCATAAACCTTAGAGAGAATTTTATTAGAAATATACTGATAGATGAGCATTTAACATCACTTCTTGGGATAAGTACATTGCAATTTGAATCTGAACAACAAACTTTTAAAATGCAGTTGCAGTTTAATTTTATATCAATATTTGTATTGAAAATTTGTATAGTTTCTATTATATTAATCCAAGTACTATATTAATTATACTGGAATGCTAATTTTTCCCTCTTGCCTTTTGGCCTACTTCTCGAAAAGTTTGTGCATCTCTGCTCTAAATGATTATGACAGATGAAAAAAGGATTTAAAAAAAGGAGGAAAAATAGTATTACAAACATTATATTAAAAAAGTTTAAATAACATAACAAAAATATAAAAATGCATTTACATATCCTTATTACTATGGGCAAAATAATAACTGTTAGCGACAAAATTAAGGCAAAAATTAATTTACCCTGATAATCTTTCCAAAATTAATGATACATTGCAATCACATCACATTTCTCAGAAAAGCGCTAACATTTGATCTAGCAAATACTGAATCCATACAGGTGTGGGGGTTCTATATTTTTTGCATTTATATAAGTGAAAAATATAATTTTAGGCATATGATGACAAAATTTTTTATATGGATGGAACTAATGAATTCACCACTCTTCCAGTTAAGTGTAATCAAAATCCCAAAAGTCAAAAGCGTGCCTTTTTCCATATGAAGTAAGTAAATTTCATTTGCAATTTTTCACCCAAACAGTCTAAATAAACATTATATATATCTATGAATGATGCAACTAAAATTTATGAAATGTTTTTCTTAATCTTGAATTCGGGGTGAAAAATAATTTAATGGCAATCAATGTAAAAAAAATTACATAACCTTTAAATGAAAATACAAAATGACCTTATTTAAAAAGAAGCCTTCTCTAAAGTTGTTTAAAAAAATATAAAACTACTTTAAATATGAAAATACTTTAAAATATGAAATAAATTTCAAAAAAAGTTTTCTTTGAACTTTTAGGTACACAGAACCAAGAATTGTAAATAATTTTATCATAAAAAAAAATAATAATTTTCCAATTTTTTCAACATTTGTGAAAATTTGATAAATTCCTTGATTATTGCAGAATTTGGAAAAGCACTTGCATCTTTTCCTGATAATTTTCCAGAATCATGAAGTACCTTTAAAATTCCCTGATTTCACTGATGTGTGGCCACTTTTATAACTATAATGTATCTATTACAGCAAAGATTGATACATACAAGAATTCATGGTTGAATAATTTTTGTTTAAAGATTGTGAGCAAAAATCAAAATTTATTAATTTTTCATATAGATGAATGATAATTTTTCATGATTGATTTATAGTATTTTTAAAAATTGTACAATTTATCCAACTCTCCATACATACAATTATGTATAATTATCAAATAGAATTGGCTAACAAAATATATTTTATAAAGAAAGCTATTTTTTTAAACTTATATTTTAAAAACATGCAATAGCTACTTACCCTATGAATTATGCCAGCTGAATGAATGTACTATTAAGAAAACAAACAAAACAATCAATTTCCAACAAACAAAAATGAGAAATAATTAAACATTTAGGACATGAATAAAAAAATTATATTTATGAATTATGCCAGCTGAATGAATGTACTATTAAGAAAACAAACAAAACAATCAATTTCCAACAAACAAAAATGAGAAATAATTAAACATTTAGGACATGAATAAAAAAATTATATTAAAAATAGAGAAACAGTGAGTTCAAATTAATTTTTATTTTGATATGTAATAACCAACAGTAAACTTTATTGGCTTAAATATTAATAAATAATTTATGACAAATTGCAATGCAACTAATCTAGGAAGTCTTACAATAAGTACAGCTTATCATTTAATTTAAACTATCAAATGCATTCAGCAAAAATATGAAAAAAAAAAAAAAAAAACCATGATTAACTATTTAAGGAAGGAAAATATATCCATTTACATATCATTATGAATTTAAAAATTCAATCAAACAAAATAATATTTTAATGAGTTTTTAAAATGCAATTTAAACATACATTCAAAAGTAATTAAATAAGTTACACTAAAATAATTAAAACATTTTTGTTTAAAACAATAAAATACTTACTTTCAAGCCTCGCAGTATCTGATATACAAGGAACTGAACATGGTCATTTGATAAGCGCTGTGTTTTAATTATATTATTAAGATCAGCTCCCATTAGATGTGTAACCAAGTACCTAAAATATAAAGTACCAAATTACAGGAGTGTTTGCAAAACTTGACAAAAAATTCTTGAAAATTGTTTGGAATATTTAGGATTTAAAAAGGTACAAACTATAATAAAATTAAATTTTTAACAGTACTTGTAGAATTAATTATTTTAATTAGAGATACACAATAAAGATATATTAAAAAGAAAAGAACGAAATTGTAGTTTTTATAAGTTGAGTTTATTGTTTAAAATATGAACAAAATGCTTATGGGTATTTAATTAATTTTTTTTATTATAATTTTCAGAATTTAACTTCCCTTTTCTAAATAGGAGTTAGAGACATGTTTAGAAAAAGTAGAGAATCTTGCTACTTAGCAAATATACCTGTCTCTTCTGAAGTATTAATTAGTACAGCTGATTTAGAAGGTCCATAATGCAAGAATATAGGCAAGAATATGTAGTGAAAGCTCTGTACCATTGCCCCTTCAAGTTTTGTTGATATAAGCATTTCAACTTAACCATAATTAAATTTTTATCTATGACAATAGTATGGGTATCACCACAACAGCATTTTCCCCATGTTGTAGAGTTAGTTGATATAAATTAATATATAATACTTTGAACAGCATCGAAGAAATATGGTATGATAACGTTTAGAGCACTACAGTCTACTGTTTTGCAACACGAAGGCTAATGCCTCAAGGGAAAGGACAAGCGATGTATATCCCTTCGTGTCCCGCAGTTGATTACATTGAAGTTGAGAGGGAAGAAAAGGATGGTGTGAAAATTAAAATAAGTTGTCCCAAAGCTATCTCAACTTGACTGAGAAATAAATACAGTGAAACAATTTAGTTAATCTCTGAACTATGAAATTTGTGCAATAGGAAATCTAAAACCCCATCTTTAAAAAGGCCAATCTCAAGCTTCCAAGATGCTCCCCAATATAAAATCCATATTTCCAAAGAAATACAATTTTCTAACGTAGAACACATGCCTGTGAAGGGAAATCGACGCAGATGCACATACTGTAGCACTAAACAGAAGTCTTATGTATTGTAGTATATGTGAAAAACCTGCAATGTAAATTAAGTTTCATAAAAGGTGATAACACATGTTTAGAAAAATACAAGGAAAAATAATGAATGTGTAAATATTGATGTATTTAGTGTAAATATTAGCAATGCCTTAATTTTATTCCATATGTTAAATTAACTAATTTAATTAAGAATTTATTATTTTTTTAATTTAATATTTTTAAGGGGGGGGGAGGTGTAGAGTAACATTCTTCCCTGTGGTGTACCTTGGGTAATGATAAATCTGCTATGGAGATCAGATTATACTATTATTAAATTTTGGGAAAAACTTTTACTGTAATACGTGCTTTACAGCTTGAGAATCACACGTAAATGCTATTTGAGTCAACCGCTGTGAAAACCATTGTTGTTTAATGTCATCTAGTAATTAAATGTATCATTTAAAAATTAAAATAAAAAGTTCAGATCTCCTATTATACATATGTGATGGTCTCTCAGTATCAAATGGGAAATTATTGCATGGAGGCAACGCTGGACTGATAAGAGTGAAATTGCTGCATCGCATATACGAGATGTTGGTCGCAAAAGGGTTAAAGACCTAGGTCTTTAAAAGGTGAGTTTTATAGTGGGGTGTTATATTATATAGGGATCTATAAAACAGATAAAATACATGTTTTTTGGTGACAAAAAGTCACCAAATCAGCAAAAAAAAAAAAAAAAGAAAAAAAGTTAAAAGCAGAGCGGCAAAAAGTAAATAAAGCTTATAGAAATTTTGAAATAAGAAACATAAAAATTGGAAAATAAATTTAAAATGACTCTTATCTGTGCTATAATCGCTCCAAAACAACAGTACTATAACAGTAGCAAATCAGCTAAACTTCTAATAAACACAAGTCTACGTAACTCAGAAGTAATCAATGCATTGCCAAACATAGCATTTTTTTAGAGCTTATGCTGCTTAAATTTCAGAAAAAGTTATCTTTATATAGGGTTACTAGAATTGAAATTTGTCGTTAGCATCTAAGTAAAAATACCATTGGTCAAACTATGCTCCACAGAAGTAAACTAGATAAATTAGTGTTAATTGTGAAATTAACTAGACACAAAGTTAATTAAAATTTAAAAAGTAATTTTTTTTCCTTATGACTGTCAAAACGTGCTAAGAGATGCCCTTGTATTTGTCTCCAGGTATGATCGATCCTCTATCTGAGCAGTCCCCCACTTTACCTGCTTGGCTACAATTTAGACTTCTTGGTGACAGATTTGAATGTTCTAGAAATTATTTTCCTGTTGGCTTATATACGGGTTTTGAATCTTGAGTAAATTTTTGAGGGAATCTTGGTTTATATACAGTAAAGTGCAAATTAGCCATTTTTTTTTCTCAATGTGCAATGTAAAAAAAAACACACAGTTCATTACCCATGCTACAGGTAGGATTGGGCAGCTTCAGACATAAATATTCTAGATTTTTGTCATAAAAGGTAAGACTTGTTTAAATAAAAAACTTAGAATCCTGGATTTAGCCTAGCGCCAAAATATGGAATCCCAGGGAAAATCAGCAACACTGCCGAGATAAATAAAATTAATTTTCTGTAAAATAAAATTATTGGATAAATTTAAACAGAGTTTAAATATTTTATACTGCTTACATAAACCTTACAATTAGTTAAAAAAAAATTATATTTAACTTACACATCTTGGAAGTCATCTAGTGTAGTAGAAGGTGTAAATACATCAAGTAGCCCTATTACCTAAAGAAGTATAGTTTTAAAATAAGCTATTAAATATAGTAAAATACATTCACTAACTTTGCTAGACTAACAACTAATAGACAATAAGACAAACTTTTATAAGTCAAATATTTTTGAAATTTTATCAAGTTCTGCCTGATATCTGCAAAAATATTTCAAGAGATTTATGAATTATAAATAATATAAGATCTGGGTTACAAAATATATATGAAAGATATCAAAATTGCCAAAATTAAACAGTGTATAATTACCCTTTTTTTTTCTATCTATAAATATACTATATTAGCTCACACTTATCTTCTAAAATACTGCAGAAATATTTGACACTTTAAGAAATATCTCAGAATAAATCTATACAGATATTGTAATTAAAAAATTATATTTAAACTGTTATTTGAGGTCATAAATAATTACATTTATTCACATTTGTGAAAAATGTACAAAGAAAAACATGAAAGTAATAAAAACATTACATGAATATCAACAAAATATTATAAAGCACTATGAAAAAAGTAATATTATAATTATTTTGCTTACATTTTCATGATTCATATGTTTCAATAATCTTAATTCACGATATGTTCTTTTAGCATGTATAGCTGATTGAAAAGGACGGGCTAACTTCTTGATGGCAACTTTGAAATTACGAAGAGTATCTAGGGCAGAACTAAAAAGCAACAAAATGGGATTCAGTTATCTGATATATGTGCAGATAAAAGTAATAAACAATAACTATTCTTTTGAGAAATTTTATAAAATCAGCTAAAATTAAGAAATTAAAAATGCATAATATTTACACTAATTAAATCATATGAGTTTCTACCAATATAGCAGATAGATGTACATAAGCATAAATTTTTTGACAGACTATAAAAAAAACATCAACAAATTAAGATTAAAATAATTGAAACGGTGTTCACAGGAAGGTTCGCTTGATGTTTCTATGAATATCAAATATTGATTGTTTGTGATTTTTTTTTAAAGTTCTTTTTATATGTCATTAATTTAACCAAAAGCAATTTAACTCCTTTTTTCTAAATGTTCTAATTTGTTGGAGAATTAGATACAAAGCAACATTATTTTTCCAAGTACTCAAGAAATAAAATTATATATACATTTGAAATAAAACTAGAATCTTTAGATCATCTGAATCTCTAGTAGATAAACTTCTGATATTTTGTATTAGAAAATAAATTTTATTACTTTTATTACTGCATTTCAATCAGATATTTTCATTTCTACATAACAATATTTCAATAATTAATACAGTCTATTTATACAGGGTAACACATAAAATCAAGAACTTTTAAACAATCCAGTAAAACCAAGAGTGATAAAAACAAAACATTTTTTCATGTAATTGAAACCTTAAAATTTATTATCTAAGAAACATTAATGGAATTTATCATTTTTTAAAAAAAATTATGTCCTTTAGATGCTGCCCTCCAGTACAAATGCATTCTTGAATCATTATGGTAGGAAGGTATTATTTGACAATTAATGTTAATACATTTAACATACAATTTTTATTTTATTCTTAACTAGGCTGACATATATTAAGCCAAGTCACCTAATTGTAATTATATTTATAGGCTTTAATACTTATTAACCTCTTGCCTTATGAATCGAGCAACGATTGTGTGTGCCACTTTCGATGAAAGCTTTTCTCATGTGTCGTGACCAGAAGCAATTTCATCAGTAACTAAATTTTGCACACGATTTTTTACAGGACAAACTACAATGCTATCTTCAGATGTATCTCAATCGGTATCTGCTTCTAAGGTGTAATCAGGACACTTTCCAGCACTGTTATTAGTAACAATTTTCCTTTTTGCCATTAGGTTAAATTCTTAGATTTTTTAAAGAATTTTTTAAGCACTAAGAGTTAATTATTTATTGCATATAATATGTCAATTGCAATTACGCCTAAGAATAAACAACCAACTCTTATATTGCAACTGTAACAAACAATAATGCAAAAACAAAAACTTTATTGCCTAAAAACAATGACATGTCTGATATAAGCTTTTCACTTTTGGCCAGACAGAATAATCACGTGTGTGATACGAGGTTCTCATTTTAGGTACAGCTGTACGATCCTGTGTCCCATACGTTGTTTTAAGGCAAAAGGTTAAAAGCAGTGTCAAAGTGTAAATTTTTAAAATTTCTATAAAAGCTCTAATTTTGTGCATTTAAAACGCTTTGGGCTAACTCCCAGGTAATTGTCAATTTCATAATAGTCCAGACCACTGGGCATTTGCCCCGTCTACATCACTACTTTTGGCACTGAGTTAAAATATGTCAGAGCAAGTTACATCCCAATTGTTCCTAAATACTGCATGCTAGTTATACGGATATCTTCTTATTACTTAAAGTAGGTATTCAAGAAAATGAAAGAAAAAAATCTGAATTGAGATAAATTTTAATTAAAATAGTACATAAAATGACTAATTAGTAATAAAGGTTATAATTTTGCATAAAAATTCTGAAGTAGAAAAATTTTGAAAATTTCTTTTAGCAAATATTGATTTGAACACTAAAATATTTAATGTATTATAGAAGTATTGAGTAATCTGTATGCACAAATGTTTCTTATTAAAAATGCTACATTTTATATCATATTCACAGTTATATCAAAGTGACAATACCATACTTTACACACAAAATAAATGAAAGTAGACACACAAAATTAATGAAAAAAATAAGATAAAGTTCCACATAAATCTATTTTTAAAGCTAGATGTATTGCACTGATGGCATTCATTAATTAAACCTACAAATATTAACTTTTAAGTTTAATTACTTATTATTTATTTGTGTATTTCTCAATGTTAAGCATTAAATCATTAACCTTTTTATAGATATTACACATTTTATATGCTGACAAATATTTAATAGATACTATTTATTAACTACTACTATATGCTTTACTCAGAATCTTGTTATTTTTTGTTATAAATGCAGAAATCATATTAAAAAATTTTTAACTTTTAAATGTTAATGTTTCCAAATAAAAAGGTTAAATAAAAATACTAATTAAAATAACTTCCATATAAATGATGTCTATGGAATAAAATTAAAACAGTTTTTATACATATCTCACAGAAAAAGTTACTGCTTTTTAAAATGCAATAACTTTTTCTGTCCAGTCTTCACCAAATATGTCAAGTTGTATAGTATCAGTGTTTACCAACTCTGACTAAATTTAGTTATGTCTTCTTTCTATATTAATTGTCCAATATACTAAGAAAAGGTAGAAACATTGTTTTCTACTAATTATATGCAGATGCGGGTACTGAGGAATATCTTTTACTCCTAATAAGAAAAGTTTAGATCAGTGATTTTCAACCTTTTTAAGCTGCTGGTATTTTATACCAGCGTATTATTACCAGCATATGTATTAACAAAATATGCTCATATCACTCCTCCTGCCACCCAAAACATATCCACTGCTCCCTTGTCACCCAAAACAGATTCATCCCCCCTCAGCATCCCCTTAGAGAGCAGTAGCAGACCTGTTAAGAGCATTTGGTTTAGATAATACTTTTAATTTGAAGCTTTAAATATGCGGGTTGACTTAAGAATTGGGTTCCCCTGCCAACTTGGTGATAATGGTTTAAGTATGGTCGCCTAACATTTTCTTCTGATCTCACCATGTCCAAACAATCTGTATCTATATTATAATTTATATAATATTTTCATCCAACTCTCCTTGTGTAACTCTTTTCTTATATAATAGAAGTGTGCAATAATTAAAAAAGTTAGATATAACAAACCATTAATGGTTCACTATGGCTGATTTCTAATAATTTAGAGCTGTTGCGTCTGTAAACTGTTAAGAGATTAATTGCCCATAAATATAAATGTCCAGTTTTCAAGTCATTTTCTTTAATTAAGTAAGAGTATATAATTCTATTATGAAGGCCCACTTGAAACAAGAAGTTTGAAGCAAGAAATACAATATTTGGATAGATTACCTTTATGTTTTAGTAAATATTGCCAATATTTTCACCAAATTTGCCAAGGGAGACCCAATTCTTAAGTAGATCCTAAATATGCTACAATCACATTTAGCTGAACTCTTTTCATGAAATAGCAGAAATGGTTTAGAAAACACTTCATACATAATATTTCTAGATAATATTAAAATATTAATTGTTGGTTGAATACAACTTTTTTATTCCCTTAAAACACTTAAAATTTTCTGATGCACAGTAAAGCATATATTAAGCTAGGCTAGATGCATAGGTTGAGTAATGCTATTGAGTGGTATCTTTGAAAGATTGAATATTCTGAACTTTTGTAACTGTATTTTTTAAGAATAAATAATTATATTTGCAGAAAAAATACATTATGACGTTCCTGAAACATATGTACCTACAATTCATCTATAAAGTTCATAATAAGGAACCCTAAACATTATTTTGAATAATTTTAAATCACTATTATCTTGAATTAATTAAAGTTATTTTAATGAATAACAGTTTATAAATCAATAATTTTGGTATGTTTAAGTTGCGTTAAGATTTTAAAGTTTACAAATTATGTTTATCTAACTTTCTCTATTTCCATCAAAGTAATTATTTTCATGTGCTACTTACATCAAAAGCTCCCTTTTATATATTAATATATATGGTCATTATCACTTTTACTTACCAAACTTGCCCATATGCCCCTGATCCAACAGGAGCTAAAGATTGGTACCGTTCAGGTACCTCCCATATAGTTTTATTCAGTTCTATTTTGATAAAACCAGACTTCATATTTATTTATATAGCATATATATACAAACAGGAAACAAATATTTCTATCTTACAGATTTTTCTTGTGAAATTATACTTTTGTGAATTAGTTTTATATATGGTCAACTAAATTTTCATCGGGACAACTCTAACATATCTATTTACTTTTTTCAACCAAAAAACACAAATACCTTTAACAACCCATAGGAACAGTGTTGCCATCAATGTATAAACGAAAGGTCATAAGATACAAGGGCATCGTTTTAAACGTGTTATTATAGTAAACGTTTGTAATTATAACGTATAAAAATTGATATTGCAACTTAGCATAAAAAATATGCTTTAATATTCTTAATAATATTACATTAGAGTTGTCATATTTTTATATTAAATATAATGAATAATCGAAGAGGATGAATCTAGATATAATTCATAACTTTCTAAAATTTCTACGGAAAACTAGTTTATATTAGCCATAAAATATTTTTTTCATTTAAATTTTGTTGAGAAAAGAAAAATATATTACAATTCCTTTTAACTGTTGAAATTGACTGAGGCCACATAATGTACGATTTCAAATTCAAAGTTTTTCAGAAAATTCACCTTGTTTTGCGCAAAAATTTCTTCTGAAGTTGATGTAATTTTAGAAGTAATTTTGGGAAAAGTTGCGGTAATGGATGATGCTATTTCATCATCATCTTGTGACCTAGGTCGAAAGGAATAGTTACGTATCTTTTTATTTCTTTTATTATTGAATTGAAAGAAAATTTACAGAAAAATAGACAAACAAAAAACAATTTGTTTACACACTTATTTGTATACATGCATGTGTATATTAAATCATATCTACAATGTTTTTACAATAGATGATCACTGTATGATTATACTTAATATTGGCGTAATGCTCAGTAATTCTCTGACCTGTTTAAAATCAAGAATTTTTCTTTTCGTTCTGCCGCTGAACAGATAGGACACTGTCAAACAATAATGTGGGTTTGAATCCTGTTGATGATAAGCGTTTGTATAACTGTTTGGAACAATAAGTTCCATGTTGCAGAAAATGACATTTTTGCTCCAAACCATTCCCACCAAAATAAAGGTTATAATCATCCTATAAGATAATAATCAGAAAACCCGGTGAATAAACATAGAATTGACCAGTGAAGACCACTTTTAATTCTATCTGAATTTGAATATTCAACATAGAAGCAATATTTTAATGAATGAAGGTTGAAAATTTATTAGGTCAACTTACATTTACAGGCACTTACTTACATGGCAACTGTGTATATCTCTATTTCTGTAATAGAATATTTATTCCTTGTAAAAGCCAGTTGCAGCAGATTTATACAACATACCTCTTTTGTGGTTATAGGATCATACTGAATTTTGTCCTCTGGTATTTAGAAACTGGGCATTTATATTTATGGAAAATTAATCCCTCAGCAGTTTACAAAGTCAACAGCTCCAAATTATTGAAAATTAATAATAGGGAGCCATTAATATTTCATTATATCTCATTTTTAAAGCATTATGTGCATTTAATATAGGAAATGGGTTCTACAATGAGAGAGCTAGATACAAATATAATGTAAATTAAAATATAGATACAGATTGTTTGGACACTGTGAGATTAGGAGAAAAGTTAGGCTACCATGCTCAGAGCTTTATCACGAAGTTGGCATGTTCTCATTTTCCTTATTGTAATAGTAAATATATCAAACAAAAAACTTTTGTAGCTTGTGATCCCATTATGATCCTAAAATGGAACTTTGAGGATTAACTAACATATTTTTTTTTTTAAATTTCTAATGGCAAAGAAGGTTACAATTATAAAAATAACAATTGTGGAACAACTGTACAAGTAACAAAAGTAATATTGACCGAAGTCATTGCCTCAGGTGTTCTCTGCCTCTCCAATACAGGGTAGTCTCGGAGTCGGAAGAACCGCAATGTGCCCCGCATCAACGCAAATGACCTCTATTTAAAGGTTCTCCAAGGTCATATAAAGAACAAAGAGGGGAGTCAAAAATGCCAATTCTATGGAGATGTTCACTTAGGCAGTCATGTCCTATCACTAACCAGAACGCCACTGCCTCACGTCGAGGACGATCGAGAATGTTGGCGAGGTCTTCGGCACTCCAGGTCTTCAGTTTAACACAATCTTGTATTTGGGATTGGATTAACTAACATTAACATGAGCAATTTTTCAGATTTTTTTCAAAATTTTAAAAACTTAACTTTTTGAGAAATTTAAATTTAATTAAAAAATATTCAAATCATTACGTGTTGTATATCATATGAAAGCCCATTAAAAAAGGTTTAAAATAACACCTTGCACATACCTCCTGGCTTAATTAGGTGAGTAGCAAATGTAATTTAAAGGTATGCTGATAGTGTAATTTTTAGACAAATCTGGCAACTTTAAAGCCTTATAACTCCCAAACCAGTTATTATTTTAACATAAGATTTGGGAATTTTCTTTATAACCATAAAGTCACTTACTATACCAAATTTAATCAAAATTAGAGGATAGAATTTGTTCTAAAATTACATTGATTTCACATAGAATAACCCAGTGGCACCCTGTTCTTCAGTCAAACCGAGACATATTATCCTCATCAGTGGTGGCTGAATGTCCTACCCAAAATTTGAATTACTGAAATTCTAATTTTTGAATGGTTTTGTTTTCGAGGACTACGGTCTACTTTTTGCAACACAAGGGCTAATGAGATCTGGACCTACTGTTTAAAGCTGATTCTGAACGGCTACGAACATCCATGCCATAGTGGGATTCGAACTCACGAACTCCAGTTCTGAAGGCCAGCACCCTAACGATTCGGCCATCATTCAGCTAACTCTTGAAAGACCAATTATAGGTCTGAAAGTTCCATAGTCCCTATCTTTTTTGCCAAGTTCATGAGAATAAGCAATAAGTTTTTTTAATATTTGATTAATCTTTAAGGAATAAACTCTGAATGTTTAAAAAAGGTAATTTTTTATAATGAGGACATAGTTATGTGAGGTCATGAATTCATCTTAAAAAATCTCCAAAAGTCAAGAAAAAGTTATAAATTGGCATTCAGAAAGTGTAGACACCCTCTTTAAAGTGAGAATAGTAACTTGCTATTTTTATTATAAATTTAGAACTTACCCTCAGTAATCCAACTCCAAAAAAAGAGCAGTAAATGTGCAATTTGTTCGTTCTTTAGACAGCTACCATTACATTAACTGTATTCCCTTGTCCACTATTTTACAAGTTTTTTAGTTTGAACCTTCAAAGTTTCTTTGACATTAAATTAATTCCTGCTAGCTAATAAATAAAGCTTTATTATCATTACTCTAAGAAGCTTTAGTTTAGTTTTCTCAGTATTTTAATGGAAACTTGCTAAGGAGTAGACAGCTTTTCAGATATAATTTTTTTCTACTCATAAATATGTGACCAACTGAAAAAATCAAATCACTGTTAGCCTTACTCCTTACTATTCACAGAAAATGTTTTTCCATTATTTTTTTTTTTTATTGACTGGAATTTATTTTAGTGCATTTGAAGGCATATTAGTCATTTACTAGTCCATTCACCTACTTAAAATAATAGTCTAGTTTTTAAAACTGTACTATAATAACACTTTCTATCAGATTAGATGGATAGTTTTTAAAATTACTCCAAACTCAAGCAATAAATTGACTACTTTTGGAAAATATTTTGAATAATTTTGAAAAGTACAGCTCCTTTGATAAAGTTCTGAAAATGATTTTGATGCTGGCATATGAAAATGGTAATATAGAATGTGGTTCTCCTGTAAATTCAGAATGCTTATTGCAAAACAAGTGATAAGATTTTAATTTCTGAACGTATAAGTTTCAATCTATTTAAATGGTAAGGAAGATAATGTTAAAAATTCTGATTGGTTTAGATTGAATTCTGGTTGGTTTGGATTTTTATGGCCTGCTGTTTTGCTACACAAATGTTAATGATATTGTGACCTACTACTTAAAGCCAGTTCTGAATGGTCATGAACATCCATGTTGGTAATAGTAGCCATGAACTCTGGCTACTACCAAAGAGCAGTGCCCTACACATTTGACCATCGTCAGCAATATGATAGCAAGATAGCTTTGAGTTTAACATTATTTTGTTTCAAACAAAGTGTTATATTCATTGTATGGATAAATTTGTATTATTTTGTGATTTAGGTAACAGGGTTCCCACTGTCCTTAAAAGTCCTTAAGAACTCCTTAATTTTAGCTTTCATTTTTAAGGGCCCTTAAAACTCCTTAATTTTTGTCAAAGGTCCTTAAAAACTCCTTAATTTTTAAATTGGAATGTGATCACTTTCTCCATCAACATGATCCACTGTCGTCACATTATTTCCTATCAGTTTTCTCATGGGACAGTTTTTTTTAGTTACTTATTATTTGACCAATAAATAATCTTTTGCATACTGAAAAGGTTTAAAGTCAGCTGCCCTTTCCTAATAGCTAACAGTCATGCAGATTTTAATTAAGCAGAGCATGGAGGTTGGGGGGGTGTTGTAGATATTTCAGTTACTTATGGAAGTTTAATTTTTCTTACATTGAATGTAATAGAAAAGGCTAAAACTTTCTTCTTTCCCAGGGAACGTTGGGTATAATTAGCTAGTATATGCATACATATATATATATCAGAGTCATTTTTAAACCTTCAGAAAGTACTGTTTATAATGTTGTTTTTATTCACAATTTATTTCTAGTTTGATCACTCAAAAAGCTTTAGATATACATTTTTTAAAATTAGTTTTTGTCAAATAGATTTATCTTATATTAATTTTTTGGCATTTTTAAAAACTTAATTATGAAATATTGTAGGGCATTTATTGAACTTTCCTTGTCTGAATCATAATCATTAAAATAGGTTCCTCAGGAAATAGGGTTTATGTCGTTATGCCGTGTATTTCAAGTAGGTCCTTATAAAATGTTATTTTGGTCTTTAGAAAGTCCTTAAAAAGTCCTTAATTTTTGTTCTAGAAAAACAGTGGGAACCCTGGGTAATGAGAACAAGATTTCTTTTTTTCTTTGGTAATTAGTCTCAATTTATTTCAAAATTATCATTGAATTAAACTTCAGTAGAGAATAGTTGTATGCAATGCTGTAAATCTTTTTAATTCTTATAGCTGACATTTTCTATTGCTTATTTTCATTTTATGTTCTATTTTTATCATTTTATGTTTCATTTTATGTTTTATTATGCTTGGTTTATTTTTATTTATTTATTTTTTAATACCAAATTTTTCGGGTTTCTTAGATTTAATATAGTTAGGTCAAGACAATATGAACATTAAAGAAAGACAATATCTGGACATATTGACACAGCTGGATATATTGACATATATCTGGAATTTTCTAGAAAACATAGAATTATTAGGGAACTTGAATATCACTTTTTAGTGTTTATCCTGTATAATAAATAAAAGTGAGTATAAATCAAAATTAGGAAACTAAGTTTAAGGATTCTTTAGAGTTAGTCAAAGGTGAACAAACTTCCTGATTTTTTATACAGGTATTAAAGAAATGAAGTAGCTTTTAACATTATTTATTTATTTTTAAGTTTTTTTATTTGCAGCTGGGAAAATTTTTATTCAAAAGAACTGGAAAATTTTGAAGAATATGGTGATGAAGGGGATATATGGTACTGATAATTTAATAATGAATAATTTAACCTATTTAAAATAAATTGTCTTAGCATTGTATGACACATTTTTATTGTTAATGCTAGAAATATAGATTAGTACTAGAAATGTTTGTGTTTTTTTATAACAGAAAAATGTACTTTACTGTAATCCCCCCAAAATGTATTATGAATGAATGAAAAGTATATATATGTGTGTATGTGTATGTCTTAAATATCATGCCTTCTATCTCTATAATCATTTTACTTTAAAAGTTAATTCCTATCACTACCAATATATAAAGTTTATCCTTTTCTTTGAAGTCCATAGCATATCTTACATAACAATGAAACTTTTAAACTTGTCTTGAATTTTTACAATGTTCTTGTTTTCCTATACAATATATCTGAATCCATTATTAGAGAAATAAAGAGCTTTAATTTCCTAACATGAGCATAAGTTTTTTATCTGTTCAGCATTTTATACACCCTTCCTTTATCTATCATTTGGACCAAATAGCTAAGCATAATTTTGCATTACCTAGGTCAGCTCACTAAAGGTTTGGGGAAGTCTTGCTTCAAGAAACACGCAAAACTCTGTTCAATATTCTTTATATAACCAGATATCTGCTTTTTTTGATGGATAAACATGTAAATATTTAACATAGTCTTACTGCATTTAAATTCCCCTCTGACTAAGACAAATCCTGGTCAAATAAAAAAAAGTCATTTTTTCCTTGAGAGAGATATTCACAAGATTTGACAAAAAATCTTGAAAACTTTTTTGGTTGCTTATAATTTAGAATAATGCAGGGAACTTTAAAATTAAACTTTTAATACTATTTAAAGATTTGTTTTAAGGATACAAAGGACTTTTAACCTCAGTTTTTATATTTTTTAATTTTCAGGATATTTTTATGGGACTATATAATGTTGCTACATGAAATTTATAATATGTTAAAACCTATTTAAAAATAGTTTTTGATTAAAACACAAGATTAAAATATTCCTCCAAAAAATTTGGTAAAAGTGTTCATAGTACACAACATACTTAACCTCTGTTTTTATTTTTCCATTTTATCTTTAGAATTTATGTTGAGACAAAACTGGATATGAATTTTCATTTATATTAAATGTTATTTATATAACATAATTATTTCAAGTTTTACAATCTTTTAACCAACTATTTTTCCTTTTTTCACAGTATTAAATCCTCTGTAATTCAGTAAAATACTTTGTGATTTTAAATAGCATACCCAGTTTTTCATCAAGCACATTTATAGGTAATATCCAAAATTTGAATAAGAAATACATAAAAGTAATGCAACTGAAACATTTTGAAATTACTAATTAAATACAAAAATTGTCAAACTGAAAAATATTTTTCAATGTTTGAAATAAGGGTGTATGATACACACACAAAAACAAAAAGTTTCAGTGTATTAAAAATAATCATGTCATTTAAAAAATGTCTTTTGATAATGAAGCACATAACTAAAATCTAAGATGATTTTTTTAAAGAAAAAATTCTTTCATATTTTGGGTCAAATAGTGTCATTTTGAAGGCTCCTTCTTAATTTGTTGCATTATATAGACATATTAAAAAGAAAGGAATGAAATCGTGATATTCTTAAAATGTGAAAATGTGTATTAATATAATAAATAGATTCATTTCAAAAATTAATTTCTTTTGTTTCTTCACTTCACTGCATTTTCTAGGATTTAGCTTCCTCTTTTTTCTAAAAACAGGGTAAAAATGTGTTTGCTAAAAGCCGATAAACTTTCTCTTTAGCAATTATACCTGCCATTTTAATAGGGATGCAACAGGTGTCAGTTTGGTCGGATACCAGATATCTGGCCAGACTTTCAACTGGATATCCGGCTACATGTCAGTATGTTTTGCACTTTTTCTTTTAAAATTTATTTTAAATAAATTAGCTTTATGTACTGTATTTTGAAACGAAATTGTAGCATTTTTCTCACCTTTTATATTTTTTAATTAATTATTTGTTCTATAATTTATTTTAAATTTCTTTCTTTATTTTAAGATTCAGTACTAATATCTCAATTCAACATTATTTAATTAGAAAAATCAAATCTTGTGGCAGCTGGTCACAAAAGAACCAGAGAGGGTCGGTCATTCTCAGGACCTGTGGGAATTTATTCTCCTGAAAAAAGCAGGAGTTCCAGACCCAGAGGGGTTTCAGATTTTTATGTCCCTGTATACATCTGTGTGGAATGCCAGCTATCATTGAGGAGTCTGGTCCGCTGACCACTCCCTTGCTCTCAGCCCTTTTTCTCCCTCCCCCTCTTTTTGCAAGGGATCTTTCAAGAAGAAGGCAGTTGGTTGTTGAGAGCTAGAGGGTAGAGAAGATTGTTTCTCTCTCCCAAATGATGTTGTTTTATATTGTGTATATTTTGTATATAGTTGAGATAATAAAGCCTAGGACTTTAAGCGATTGTTTTTACTAAGCCCCCACAAACACAGAGGTGTATGTATGTTGCGATGTTTCAATCTAAATAAAAGCAGTTTAAATAATCCTTTATCTTCCTTCTTTAATGGTTCTTATATTTGTGCATGAAAAATTTCAAAAACATATTCCCACTTATTTTTTTTTAGTAAATTGTCTTTCTCCAAAAAAGTAAGTTTTCTCTTTTGTGTTCTCAGATGCAAAAACACGATTTTGAAGTTGAACCTAAAAAAAAAAGGGATGATTTATGATTTTTTGTAATGAAATGTATAAATAAACCTAATTTTTTTCCCCATAAAGGTTTTTTTTTAACATAATGCTCCAAAATACTTATACGCATTACTTCATATAGTATATTGTTTAACATTTTGAAATTTTTTTTTGTTGTTATATTTCTTATTTCTTGGTGTATATTTTTTGGCTGGATGTACTGCCAGATAATTGTAATATCCGGCTACTGCCAATTATCTGGTATAGTGGCCGGATGCAGTATGTTGGCTGGATATCCATTGCATCCCTACTTTTTAGTAACATTAGTTAATGCAGCTGAATTTGAAGCTCCATTGCTGGGAGATTTAGATGAAAGAACTATTGCTCTGTATCATCAACTCCTTTAAGTACTGTTGATATACGTTCCAACTATCCACAACATTCTTAGTTAAATTTTATTTATGGGAATAATTTGGAGATCATTAGATATTTTTCACATCTTGTAGAGTTAGTTAGAATTAAATAATATTTAACAGTTTGAATAGTGTCTAAGGAATATATTTTGAGGGATGTTATGTGTGTAGTATATTATCTATAAAATTAAAAGCACTTTCTATTAAATGGCTCATGGAAACAAGTTAAATAGGCCTTAATTAGCTAAGGGTGTCCAAAGACCGAAAAAATATGGAAATGTCAGTTTAAAATAACACAAATTTTGCTTTTTTTTCTGCACTTCACCACCGGAAAAGGAAACTAGCAAAAAAAATGGTAGCAAACAAAGTCAGGTCCACAAAGGTGTCACAAGAATCTCCTGCACTAGATAGGTGCAGATCTTAGTACAGCTTTGCAATCATATTTGTGTACAAATGTGTCAAGAATCTCCTGATGCAGACCACACCTAGTCATATGTCGTAGACATAAGATTGAGTGAAATAATTATTAGATGAATAATTTTTATTTTAAGCATTTTAATTACTAATTAATTTAACAGCTGTCATTGAATGAATAAAATTACTTATATCAACATTGATAGCTATATTTTGTCTCATTAATTTTTCACTTGTTGAATTAGATAATTTTGATAAGTTTAAATGCTCGTTTTATTTAAAAACATCATAATTAGAGAAAATTAGTTACTGATATGGAAAAATTAGACTAGACAGAATTTTTCTTACCAACCTTGAAGCTTCAAAAGTACTGGAAATTTTTAGTTATTTATA
Organism: Pardosa pseudoannulata; assembly: GCA_032207245.1. Lineage (NCBI taxonomy): Eukaryota > Metazoa > Arthropoda > Arachnida > Araneae > Lycosidae > Pardosa > Pardosa pseudoannulata. The sequence continues at coordinate 190,638,664 of CM063498.1, forward strand.
TTGTATTTAAGCTTACATATTTCATACCAATACTCATCTATTGGTAATTTTATTTTGATGCCATCAAAACTATATAACATAAGATATACAGAAATACGTAAACTAATAGAAACATTAAATTTTAGGAATATTGAAAAACCTAGAATTCTAATTTTAGCATAGCCCCAAAATCTAGAATTCAAGAATCTAGAAAAGCATATAAACACCCCTGCCTTAGAATATCTGTAGTGTGTAATCTTAAAAGAATGGACTGCAAACACACACACACACACACACATATATATATATATATATATATATATATATTAATTTTTAAATTTAGATGAAAAAAGATACCCTCTTCTAGATCAGTGAGTGTATTACAAATTAAATAGTTTTTGTTTAGTATAAATATTTACTTTTATTATCTTAGCAAAAACTCTCAGTGATGTATTTATATTTTCTATTTTATATATAATCAGCAGTTAAAAAAATCTGACATTATGCCTAATTGTTAAAAATAATAGAAGGTAAAATATGAAATACAAATTTACAAGTATATATTTCTGTAGAATTTAAATGGTGATGATTTAATTCTTAATATTGTAAGTTATAAAATCTCTAGAATGGAATGCATGAACGTCCTTAAATATTTTCTACAGTATTGATCACATATATAAGAAAAAATTTCAAAGGAAAATTAACGTTAAATTGTTATTTTTCAAAATAGGTTTGGCAAGAAAAATGTAGATCGTATTGTGGACTGGCTCTTAAGAAATAATATTGACAAGTTTTCATCTATTCTTGATATTGGATGTGGAAATGGAATTACTTTAGTGTCTTTGGTATAACTTTTATGACTTCTTTTAATTCCTGTATATTTATGATTTCCTTTTATTTATTTTTGTCTTACATTTCAGAATAGTTCATTCATTTTGGTTTCCTGTTTAAATTAGAAAATAATTAGTTATAAATAAATTAGATTTATGTAAAATTTCTTTTCGATAAGTTTCAAGTTTTATAAGATTAAGCATACTCTTCTTTGTTTATGCTGTTAAGCTATTAAATGGGAATGTTATAATATAACTGTATTATATTTTAATTAGTGATTGAATTTTACATATATTTAGAAAATAGTTTATAACCTTTAGTACATATTTGTCATACAGTGACAACGTCAATAGAAAATAAAGTATCAAATCAGATTTCCTAATTTTGGCAAAATCTTTCAAATTGCTGAAAAAAAACTTTTTAGCAACAAAAATATTCTTTAAATTAATTGAGAATTAAATTTTTCTTTCCTTTCATTTTTTTCTTTATTAAAAAACGAGAGAAAAATACAAATATTGATTATTTTGTTTAATTCCTAAATTGCATGTCATGTTTAAACTATAAAAAAAATTGAATTTCATCCTTTGATACTGAGTTTTTATTATTATTATTTATTTATTAATATTTTTTTTGTATGTTTAAGGCACATTTGAAGAAAATCTTAAATAATTTATTATTTAAATTTTCTTAAACAAAAATAGATCTTGAGGCATTCCTTAACATGTTTCCACAGACTTTGCTCTTGTAATAAACAGTTGATACTTGAGATATTTTTGAGCTGCAATATACAAGTACACATAACTAACTTCTGAAGTAGATTCACTTGACTATTGTAGTTAGACAGTATGTTTCACTCTTTAAAGCCCACACATTGAAATTTTAAATATTCTTAGGTTCTCAGCCCAATGCCCCAAAGTCTATTAGTTTTTCTTCTTCCAGTCTTAATTATAAATTTATCAATCTAGAAAAAGAAGTTGCACCCAATGTAGTGCAAATTTGCAGTATGTGTTTCTTATCCTAGTATAAGCACCGAGGGACAAGGCTGTAACTAGGTCCTTTAGCACCCATGACATAAAACTGGTATGAGCCCTACCATCATATATAATGATAGAATATATAATTTTGTCTTTTTGCTATATTATATATTTAGAATGAACTCACCAAACATTTTTTTAATTCTTCAAACATACCTAGTATATTAATTTTTCATTTTTTCTTCTATTTTTACATTTATTAATACTTAAAAATATTTTTGAACACTCCGGTACTATTTTGCTGATGAACTGAACAATTTATTCGAGGGGAATATTTTTTAATTGTTCATTGAATTTTCATAAAAAAATTGAATTTCTGAATGTAAATTTATTTTTAATAAATTGAATAAATTCAAATTTTAAAACGAATAACCGGATTTATATTAAGGCATATTAGGAGTATTTGGTAAACATTTTATAAGAATCTATAACTATTCTCTAGAAACATTTTAAAAAATAAGAAAATTCATAAAAAAAATTTTTTAAATGCATTTTATTTTATAAATAAAATAGATTTTATAATAAAAATTATTTTTCAACATTTCCTTATTTCTACTCGGGGCAAATTGTTCTCTTTCAGACCTCATTTTCATCATGGTTCTGCACCCCTATGACTGATGCGCCTGTGGCAAATGCCACTTTGCTACACCCTAGTTACGGCCCTGCTGAGGGCTAGTAGCCTCTGTTCCGAAAATATCTTATCAGCTTTATCTGTAAACAAAAACAGTCACAAATCAAGAGTGAAAAAAGTTTGTAGACTTGCTTGGCCTAGTCTAAGTATCAGAGATATGAGCTATTGCCAGCTATTGTAGGATTGAAAGCGTTCCAAAATTAAAACAAGTATTTTAAAAAATTTCATCAGAAAAAGCCAAGTAAACTTGCTAAATATTCTAGGTAATTAAAAATATAGAATCTGTTACAGCATATTATACCAAACTCATTGTTGTAGAAGATTATTAAATAACATCATGAAGTGTTTAAAACCAGTTTTACAGAATAGTTGAGATTTACCCATTATTAACCCTTTTAGTATTGAAAGACAATATATTGTAATTTGCAACATTTGTTAATAGTGCAACAGCAATATAGTGTTGCATATGTGATGGTGCCTTATTAATAGCATTGTGAAAAAACCTTATTGTAAAATAAATTTGTAGAACATTATCAATGGTTTAACTTCATTGTAGAAAAGTAGAAAAAAAAATGTTTCTGGACATTACTTTTTGTTTGGTGCTGAGACTGTGTAGGTTTAATGTAGAAATTCAACTCAAGGAACTCTCTTGAGACTGTAATCACTATTTATTTTCAAACTACGTGATCTACATGTATATAAGGCTATGACCAAATGATGATTTTTCTTATGAGCAAATACTGTTTGAAAATAAATAAACAAAACAAATTGATTTTTCAGTTTTTCATGTTTTATATTTATGTTGTTTGTGTGAATTTTAAGAAATATTGAAATACTTTTTATCTACATTAATTTATTCTCCCTTTATTTTGTGGTATGCTTCTTTTTTAATTTATACACATAATTTAAGAACTTTTTCTCAAACCATAGCAAATTTGTCAAATTGGTCTGGCATTCTTTTAGGTACAGTAAATTCAGCCATCACTAAGATGATTAAATAAAGTCAATCTTAAAGCAATGTATCATTAAAAATTAAAAACAGTGATCCTGATCAACAATGATGTATGTATCTTCTTTAAATCTAATGTCTGCTATCTTTAGCAATAAGTTGTGACTTTGGCAAAATGCAATTTGAAGTTATATGGATGTATATATAAAATAACATAACTGCAACATTAAAATTAAAAGTAGGCTTGAACTTTACTTGAAATATAGTTCTCCACTACTTAACCAACTAATGATAAGTAGGTATATGAACTTGATTTGCCAACAAGCAAATCTGATGAATGATATTCTCAAACAGCTTGAAAGCAATATAATTCCCTATAATATCTTTATTTAATATGAAAATATAATTCACAGTTAATAAAGCATAAGTTTAAATCTTTTGCATAATCAGATTTAATATATATATATATATATATATATATATATATATATATATATATATATATATATATAAACTTAAGAGAACACTTACCTAGAAATGAATAATTGCTTTCTTACACAGAATACATAAAGGAGAAATTACATAAAAGAAGCAAGGTATCACAAATAGCCTAAGAAGCCTATTTATCACCCTTTCCTTCTATCTCATATGCAGAACAAATTAATAAAATTGTCACTATGTAGGTGCCTAGAAGCACATACTCTTCAAAGGGTTTCCTGATTTTCTTGATTAAAAAAAAAAAAAAAAAAAAAAAATCCATAAAACATGAATACAGAAGTTTACAACATAGTGGTAATCAGGGTGCCATAAGTATATGAATATATATATAAAACATACTATAAGTTATTGTCCCTAAAGTTCTTCAAGGTTCTCACAATGTACTTTCTGTCTTAACTTTCCTGGCTACTCAAATTGAATCAAGGACATGGTTATTTCATATTGCGTTGCTTCCTCACTTCTCAAAACTAAAGGCAAATTAATAATTGCTTTCTGCAACCTTAATGTTTTTATGAACCAGCTATCAGTTCACAAAGTGAAAATTGAGATCATAATATATATATATATATATATATTACATAATTTTTAAATAAACAAAAATTAAGCTCCATATATGTAAAGTCTTATATATACATATACAAAATATTAAATTTTACACAAAAATATAGATTTCAAAATAGATTGATACTTTTCTGGTCTATTCATTGTTGGGAAACATCTTAATATGATATAATGTGATACAAGGGTCATCCAGGAAGTAAATTGTTCCACATCATTAAACGATGGTGCTACAAAATATACTAAATATGATGGCACAAGTTAGGTAGATTGTGGGTGCAGTTATAAATTTCTGATCGCTCTCATTGATATCCTTGTTGTACATTAAAATGTTGGCTCTTATTTCTCCACCTGACAACAGTTTTGTAATACACAAAAGATAACTTTGCTCAAAATCCATTCTCAATTGTTTACATGTATGGACCGGATGTGATGAGTAAGCAGAATGTTTTCTTTGATGTTGAAGTAATTCCAAAGATAGATACTGTCCAACACTATAGCTGACCATCTGTCATCGATGATGACCTTCTATCCTACAGTTGTGATCTTGCTCCAAATGACTTTCTTCTATCACCAAAGAAATTCTTGTGTGGTTTCTACAGAAAATGACCTGCAAATAATTATCACCAGCAGACTCTATTCCTAGCTGGCAGACTTTTATGACACTGGTCTACAAAATCTTTTCCTGCAGTATGATAAGAGTTTCAATACCAGTGGTTAATATGTTGAAATATTGCTTTATCTTGGTTAATAAATCTTTCCTGTTTTGTTTCTTTTTGTAGACCATGGGAAATTTACTTTCTGGATGACCATCAAAGATCATTTTTCCAAAAAAAAAAAATTATTTCATATCACAATTAGTACAGTGTTAAATTATATGCCTGTTACTATTAATGTGTTTATTATTTTCAGGGAAAAAAAGGATTCACAGACCTTACTGGTATTGATTATGCTAAAGAAGCCATAGAACTTGCAAAACATATTGCTCAAAATAATAATATAGCCATAAAATTTCAAGTATGTCAAATTGTATATTTTTAGCATGCATAGTTTTCATTATAATAAATATGTCTTATTAATTCCTTACATATTTATGTATATTTATAAATTTTTAACTTTGTTTATTTTTAAATAGTAAAAAATATAACATATTTTCAATTGTTGCTTCAATATACATGTATATATATATATATATATATATATATATATATATATATATATATATATATATATAACAGTAAAAGTTGAAGTCATAAAGGTTCTAAATTGAGAGTGGCATTGTTGTGTTTCCAATTTTGATGGTCACATGACAGGGCGAGAGAAGTATTCCATTAGATGACGGAATGTGGTGTGTGTCATAAGGCCTACATATTTTTGATATGGAAATAAAAGTTATTAACTATGACTACCTTATGTGATTATGATTTTATTATTGTGATCAGCGACGAACTCCTGAATATGTTATATATATATATATATATATATATATATATATATGTGTGTGTGTGTGTGTGTGTATGTATATAATGTGACCCATTAGAATAAAAATATATTTTTGTAATGCTGACTGAGTTTTAGGCCTTCCAGGTCTGTGGTAGATTGAAATCAGTGTCTACAACCAATGGTTTCACATTAAGGTCATGCCATATATATATAATATATATAAACTAAACTCCTCAACAGAACAGCCCCTAGGGAGCCAGGGTCTACGGTGCCAATCTCTGTTCATGTGACCAAGAGCCCTGAGGTGCGAAGCATATGTTCTGGTTAGGTGGTCAATCTTATTCAGAACCCCCAGTGTTTAGTTTCCAAGCATGCTTGGTTCTCAGTTCATCTACCCATTGAAGGGATGAAAGTCAACCTTGCCCAGACCGAGGTTTAAACCTCGACATGTGTCGTGGGAGCGCGAAGCTCTATCCCAACGCCACTGGGCTTCATATAATTTATATATATTTGCAGTGAAAACATACCAGAATTTCCAGATAATAGGAGGCAGCTTGTCGAAATTGCAGTTCAATCTGAAGACTTTCCGACTGTTACATAGTTCATCACAAGCATAATTGATAATCATTGGGGATCACTTATTATCCCTATAGTATATTAAAGGGCTACTATATTTTTAAAGCCTAGAGTGCACATTGGTAAAGATAGCAGAAGCAATAACAGAAATAGATGAATTTGGGATAGGTGTTTTCTTTGTAACTGTTGGTGAAAATGTCTGATGATAGTTATAAAGTTCAGGGTACCTTTAACACTTCTAGCACTGAATAAGAAGGGGTGAATGTTAATCTACTATTGATTGAGAAGCAATTATAGTACAGGTCATGCTATGTTGTCTAATAACATGCCTCTTCATGTTATGACAAATAAAAAATATTTTACATAAATTTTAATTTTAGATTTTTAATTACATATTTACCAATTACAAAACTTTTAAAAGTGTCTATAAATAATATTGCCAATTTTGTTACTGAGCATTTTTCTGTAGTAAAAACTTTTTTTTAAGGTTTCAGATTTTTTAACAACACATGATGAAAATACTGAATTTGAAGATTTAAAGAAAGAATTTCATATAATCATAGACAAAGGTAAGTTAAGAAACTATACTACTGTCTAGTAGTTTAAATTTTTTCACCTTATTACAATTTTTTCTTAATATTTTATTCAGGGACATATGATGCTATCTCTCTTTGTCCAGATGAACCAGAAATAAAAAGAAAAATCTATGTGAATAGGATAAAACAGCTATTAAACGTATCTGGTTACTTTATTATTTTTTCATGTAACTGGACAAAAGAAGAACTACTGTTTCAATTTGTAGGTAAGAATTAGATATATTATATTCAAATATAGGATTTATAATTTATGGAAAAAAAAATTAAATTCAGGGTAATTTACTTTATGAAAAATAATAATGTGGCCACAATTTAAAGTAAAAGAACCTTATGTTTAGAACTAATTAGTATTTCATCATCAAGTCAAAGAGCATAATATACTTTGATATAAATAAAATAAATAATTCCATATGTATGACATAAGAGGTGTAAAAAATCTATATACACAAAAATTATGGGTACTGAAATAAGAAACAAGAAGTCAAATTATATAGTTGTAACTTCTGCAAGAGACTTTATACAGGAAACTAACATTGTAAAAATTAGGAAAAAGCATGAAATTGTAATCAAGCCATAGTTTAAAAATGAATTAAGAAATAAGTGCTTTTGATTTTATGGTGAAACTATTAATTAGTTTAAAATTATGTACCATTCTTTAATTATGAGTAACAATTACTGCCCTGATTTATTTATATCAAGATACAATTTTTATTCAAATGGTGTGTAAAGAAACTGTCAAACACTGGATCATCAATTCTATTAATAAAATGCAGAAATCAGCTTCTTATTTATAACCCCCAAAATAATTTACTTATTAAGATGAGTAATATTTTCATATACATTGGAATATATATAGTTTAGGATAACAGTTCGGTACCTTATGGATGTTGTGTTTCAAAACTGCTTTCTTAAGCAATACACTTATATTTCTTAACTTGAACATAAATTTTTCACTACTGAAAGGACTAGATGTGATATTGTGTTGTCAGTATAAACTAAATTTTATAGCATTCATGTACAGAAATAATTGTATCAAAGCACTTTGTATATTAACATGTTGGCTGCAGTCAGGGTCACTGGTGAGTGACATTTGGTTATTTCAGTAATACCGTAAGAGTCATGGGTGATAACAAAGTGTACTGATCTTTGAGCTATCATTCAGCACTACAAATCACTCTATGTGTATTCACTGTATAAAAGTTTGCTTGTGAGGCTTAAAAAAAATCCTCAGAAATTTTTACAGTTTTATACATCAAAAGGGTAAGGTCTTGTCTATTTTTTAATATCATCCTAGAAAAACCTATCAGAACTTCTGGTCTTATAACTAGAGGAATTATCTATCAAAAGACCTTGCAAGTTTTGGCATTTGTTGATGACATTGCTTTAGTTAGTAGATCCAGAAAGTATTTCATAGAGGCATTCAATTTGTTAGAAGCCAATGGTAGTATATTGGACCTAATAATAAATGAAGATAAAGCTAGATTTTTTTAAAACTGCCTGTAGTGCATTTTTCCCACTACGATTAATTAGTCTTGAAAAATTGTATGCTTGAATAATCATCATAGTTCAAATATCTTGGAACTGTTGTCTCTAAGATGAAAAATTGACTGTTGAAATAAATAATAGACTTTATATGGCAACTGGATGTTATCATAGTCTTAAAAATCAATTTAAATCTTGATACTTTAGCCCTAGCACCAAAAAATAAATATATATTATTAATATATAACACTATTATGACCTGTGATAGGTTATAGCTGTGAATGCTGGGCAATGACTAAATCTATGGGAAACAATTTACCTTTGAGGGCAAGATACTAAGAAAAAATATTTGGCACAGTTTGTGGATCACATCACAGCAGCTAGAGGATTATTTGAGAATTATAGGGAATGTTTTGTATTATGTGATTTATTTTCAATGTAAACAGACAGGAGTAAGGGGAAATAATTTGTATTTTTTTTTCCCACAAATTTGCAGATGGTCAGTGCAAAATCTCCAGAATTCTGCAGTTTTCCCGTAAACACCCCTAATAAAGGTCCTTCAATAGTGGTCCTGATAAATATTATTGTAAATTGGCATGAGAATATTAATTAAAATGGGCTAATTAATCAAAGAATAAGCAAAAATATAACTTGTTAGATACAAACATGATTTAATTGATAAGATGACCCATTTAGAAAAGTAGTAAAATTATTTCACTATGCTGAAAAAGGACAAATAGTTTTGAGGCATTTAGAAACTATTGGTTTTGTGGCTAAAAAGCCTCAAAACTAATAACCATTTTTCAGCCAAATTGTATAAAATTCCACAATAATAAATGTATCAAAAAAGATATTAAAGACTATCTTTATTAACCCTTTGACAACAGGTGCATCATATAGGCAAGGCCTTTTAAATTGATTCAAACGACGGGTATGCTATGACTAAAATTGGGATGGCTCAAAAAGAGCAACAGCAACATGACCCAATGGTCTATTGTACTGAAAAAAAAGCCCCCCCTCCATCTTTTCTTAGGATTAACTAAAGAATCCCAGCACTTAAGAACACCCTTAAATCTCAAAGAGACCAGTGGCAGAAAAAAAATCTGAGCAGTAATGAACTCTCCTCCACAGTTTAACATCCTCTACATATAGGGCTCTCAGTGATGTCAATTATGTTCAGATGCCTTCTGAGGCAACAGTGACCAGTGAAGAGACCAACAGCCACTCTTATTTCATTCCTACTAAGTCTTAGTAGTTCCTTTGATCTCAACCATGGATAATTTGGTTAAGTTCGTTAACTTGTGTTTGGTTATTAGTTTTAAACCAAGTCTTATATGCCTCAATCATTAAGAGTTCTTTTACAGTTTTCCTAACTATGTTATGAGGAAGACCAAGTGCTGGTTCTGGCCCAATAAAGGGTGTTTCAGAACCATATTTTGCAAGGTGGTCAGCAATTTCATTACCAAAAATACCATAGTGTCAAGGTACCCAAAGTAGGGTGACATTATTTATCATGGCTAAATGGCTAAAAGTATTATAATATTCCCATACTAACTTGGATGAAAAGCAATAATTGTGTAAGGCCAAATGAGTCGCCTGACTATCAGAGAAGATTTTATTGTCTTGTTTAGCAATCTTTCTAGAAAAGCTGTTATTTACACAGGTTACAATTGCTGCAATCTTGGGCTGAAACAGAGGTTAGTTTGTCCAAGGAGAAAGAGAGCTTGATTTTTCTGGTGATGTAGAAAGCACCAGATCCAGTTCCACATGATGTTTTAGAGCCATTTGTAGCTCATATCTCATACGCCCAAGCAGTAAGTTTATTAGGGTTTTTCCACTCACATCTAGATGGGAAAACAACTCTAAAATTTCCTTTTAAATCAAAGAGTTTTAACACCCAGTCAGATCCATCATTAGGAAAGGATGTTCAATAATCTGTGCATTGAATTTTTTTACAAGGATTTTTCAGAACTTTTCCAAAGTTTTAGAAATTTCAACCTTCAGGAGCAAAGAATTGCTTTTCTACTTGTTTATGCAGAGGTAGTATATAACAAATATGTAACCAAATAAGCTTATATGAGCATTAAGTTTGGATTTATCCAACTCTCTTGATTCTATTTCTTTTCAATACACATTTTGATAATAAAAGGTACAAGCATCTTAATGCAACCATATTTCTGCATTTTATAACTTGTTATTTTTACTGAAAGGTTTCTTGCTTTTTTAAGAATTATAGCGAAGCACCATAGTTTTTGTTAACTTATGTTTGTTAAATGTATGTTGAATCTTCATAATAACAATTTTTTATTTTAACAGGTTTCTCAGTTCATGATGAAATTGAAATACCCAAGATAGGATTTGGGGGAAAGACAGGACAAACAGTGACTGCAGTTATATTTAAAAAATGAGCTCATACCAAAACATAATTTTTATAAAACAAGAAATATTTTTAATTTGTTTTTTACAATTTTGTAGATTTCATGTTTTATAACTATTTCTACTGAGAGAATGATATGTTTATAGCAATCATTTTGTATTTGTTGAATAAAAGACTAGTTAAAATTTTAAGAATTGCTATTTTATTTACAAAAATATTTTTATATAAAATATTTCTTAAAAATATTTACATTGAGGAAAATGTCATGTTTCAAATTTGAAACCTTTGGATTTCAAATCTTCTTTAGCCATTTTGATTTCCTGAAAGCAGAATAAGTTATTTTTAATTGAAGGCAACTGAATGGTTAAAGAGAAAAAGTTTATTTAAAAATATCTACACAGCTATTCTTAATAATCATTTTTTTAAAATTTAAAACACAATTGGCATCTAAAATTAACAGTCAATTTTGTGTTATGAAACAATGTATAGTAAAAAAAATTTGTCTTTCAAAAAATATATTATAGTAATTTAAATTAGTTGTAAAAGATAAATGTAATAAAAATTGCTGGATATAATATGTAGTATTTTTTTTAAAACAGGAGGTATAATATAAAACTTTATATTCAATGAAATTTCTTAAATAAAAGTAACAATATTGAATTTTACATATGTTATGGTTTTAAAACACTCTTAATTTTTTGTATGTACTTATTAAAATTAAATTATATTAGGAAATGTTTCAAAAATTAAGATAAATTTAAAAAATTGATATTTGAATGCAAGGAGTATATATGGATAAACAGGCTATTTAAATTATGGAAATTAATCTATAGGGAAAAACAAATGTAAAAAGATCATACCAATTTTAATTCTTCTGCTGCATCTGAACAATCATTAAAAGTATATACTCGATACAGAACAACAGCTGCAGAATATACCTAAAAATATCACAAAATAAATAGTAATCATAAACTTACTTTCGTTTGCTACTTTAAAAAAATATATTGTAATTACTCATTTAAATAAAATAATTGCATATATCAGTTTAGAATGAAATTGGTGAAAGAGAAAAAAAAATCACTTTTATCACTGGTGGTATAAAAAAAGTACTCTTTATACTTAAAATAAGCATTTATAGGCCCCAGAATTTCATACAAGATATCACATAAACTGACAAAACAGGTTAACAAATTTTACATTAAACTGAAAACAAAGTCTAAAATATGATACTGAAATGTTTTTGTTTGTTAATACACTCTCTTCTAAAGCTATATATTACATAAACTTATCAAACTAAATGAACGATAAACTTTGAATAACAATTTTTCTCTGTCTTGTCAAGTCTGGTGATCAACTGGTTTGCATATAGTTTTAAGATTTCTACAGTTTCATACAAAATTGGTTTCAAAAGGTGCTTGAAATACTGTATCACATATAAAAATATATGTATTAAAGAGTATAAAGCAGAGTTAAATTTTCAAGTCTCAAATATACAGAACGTTAAAAAACTACTGTGAGCAACATAATGTATATATCAGGTTGTAGCAACAAATTTTCCATGGTGGGGGAGGGGGGTTCTGCTTCAGTCTATGTGTCAAAATAATACATCAATACTTTCATATACACTATAGGTATTGCATACATAATATAGATCTTCATATGGGGGAGTTGTAAACCCTCCCCATATAAGGTATACCTATATAAGAAAATAAGTAGGATAGGGGTTTCCATAACTCATTATAAGTGAGAGGTAACTTCTGTCCTTTAATCTGGACAGTCCATTTGACTGCAGTGGCCGAGATTTATTAGGAGACATTTTTAGAAGCATATGAAGTAAACCTATCTTTTTGGAAAATATAACCTTGAGCTGGGTTGGCATGATTTAAATCAGTTGATTTCTTTGAAAAAATCATTGATTCAAAAAAATTTTTTTAACTTCTTTTAAAACCTAAATTCCAAAGACAGGAGAATTGGGAATCAGTCAACACAGTAATACCAATAAGTAAATACATATAAATAGATAGCACGTGCTTTCGAAGAATTTAGGGGTTGTTATCAGAAAGTGTGAAGCAGGGATAGGTACAATGATTGATTATGACTGGTGGAATTCATTTTATGTAATGGGAGGTAAAGAGAGCATTACAGAACTTGAAATCCAGTTTGTCTACCAAATAACAACAGCCGTGGCTTCATCTGCTGGAATGGCCTTCATAACCATTTAGGAGTGGATAAAGCTAGTGTTTTTATTGAAACAATTAAATCCATAATTTGGTACTTAAAAAATATTGCAATAATTGTGATTTTTTTTAATAAATAGTTTGCATTAAAAGAATATTTAATTTGTTCTTTAAATTTACATCTTATTTAGTTTGTACTATCCAATTTCAAAATAATGGAATGTATTTAGAATAAAATTTATATATTTAATTTTAAGTAATCAGTGAGTAGAATATACTAGATAGATGTTACTTCTTATAACAAACTATTATATGTATATTGCACAAAACATAAAAACAATTAAAATTAGTATTCAGAAAAAAATCAAAGAAATCGATTCAAATAAAAAAAATTAATTTAAATCAAATAAATCTGATTTTTTTCCAACCCTGACTTTCAGTACATAATAAATTATTTAATGCTTAAAGTTTGATTCTGTCAAACTAATATAATACTAGTAAGCAGATTATTCTACTATTTAAAATTATCTTTTATATACAGAATTATTAACATGTATATATTTAAAAAGTTTTTGTAAATTATATTTCAGTTTATTTAAAATTTTTAATAGAATCATTTGTAAAGCATGTTTATAATTTGTTGTTTTTACATGACATAAAAATTATAAATAATCATACAATAATAATCAGTTCCAGATATCTGGTGTCCAATGAAAACACCAATTTCATCAATACTAATTTATAATAATGCTGAATCTATTCTTCAAATGCAAGTATACTATAAGTGATTACATCTTCATAAAACCTTAATTGGATAATTTTAATTATAGTTTTCTCTCTGATGCACAGTGATTAAATTATTAAATAAACATTTTCCTACAATATGGTATGAATACAAAATTACACTGTATTAATCTTTTAACTGAAGGTAAAATAAAATTAGTGTTTTACATACTTCAGAAAATTTACTATTGTTACATTCATCTAATTGTTTTAATTCTTATATTTATTAATATTAATTTTATTTGTTAATGTTTTGAGATCAGCATGCATAGAGGATAAAACTAATCTATAGCTTTACATTAAAAATCTAGTCCTCAGGCTACAATTTGAGGGTTATTTAAATCTGAACAAGAAATACTTGAAATTGTTTACCATTAAAAAGCAATAAATAACAGCATTAAAAAACAAGTAATAAAATGAGAAAAACTTACACCAAATCCAACAACAGTGTAAACAGGGATCTAAAAAATAAATAAATAAATAAATAAAAACTATAAGTACATGTTAGTTTGAAAAACTATAGTATAAGATAAACAAATTAAGCAATCAGTATATATTATAATTACACTTCAGAGTATACTCTATATTATACTACAATTTTTCATAAATATTTCCTAACATTAACTGTATAAAATGCTGACATATGAGTAAATCATTTCAGGTACACACTGTTATTTTATATGTTTAATGATTATAAATCAATGTGTCTGCTGCCTAGTCGGCACAGTGGTTAGAGCATCTGCCTGCAATGCTGAAGGGTGCTGGTTTAAATTGAGCATAAGGATTGGTTACCAATTTCTTCTTGTAGTAATAAAAATATGATATCACAGCTAATATTGCAAAATCAGCATAAATGAGGCACAAATAGAGAAAGTATACAGATAGCTGTTTAGTTGCTTCAAACAGGCAACTAACAGCAATCTTCAACAATTAGATAAACCTACCTATTTTATTTATGGGCATTAATAAGCTTTTCAGTAGTGCAAAGGTTGCACATTTTGCTTACAGATATAAAATTATTAGAGCAAATTAAGTTATTTTTATCAAAAAATTTTTTTAAAAAAAGGAAACATTTTTATATGTCAAACACAAAAAAGCAAGACATTAGAACAGTATTAGACAAGTAGTTACAAATACCCAAATTCACCCAAGTGGGCTGGGTTTGTGCCCAACTTATTCTGTATTTGATTCTTTCTTTAATCTTAGGATGAACATCACATATATGAATCGCTGAAAAGGCAATGTTATTAAATCTTGTTTTTAATATTTTCTGATTTTTGCTAATTTAATAAAAAAAAATATTTGAATTATTAAAAGTTTATTTGTTACTTTTAACAATAATTATTATTTAGGCTTAATCTGCTTTTACAAGCCATTGATTTATTTTGTATGTGATTACAACTTGCTTGAAACTGCACAACAGCTGTCTGCATAGTTTCTGTTACTATTTGTAACTTTAATTATCTCTGGATGAGGGCTAACGAGATACTTAAGCTCAGTAGGAATGAGCTTAGGGTGGCCATTGGTCTGTCGACTGGCTACTGTTGCTTCAAGAGGCACCTTAACATTATTGACGTCGTGGACAGCCCGGTATATAAGGGATGCCATATGGCAGAGGACAGTTCCTCATACATTTTGTGTGAATGTGACTACTACCATGCCAAGAGATTTGAATTTCTTGGATATCACTTCATTGTGCTGTGGGAGCTGACAAACTTCCCGATTAAATTGCTGCTTAGATTTATCTCACCTATTGGTTTCTCTGAGACCTAATTGTTAATATTTCTTAACTTACTGCTGGGACTCTTTTGTTCCAGTAAATGGAGGGTTTTCAGTATAATAGGCCTTGGGTAGCAGTGCTGGTGTTCTTATGGGCCGCCGCACCCTAAATCTAAGCTAATCTAACTTAAATTATGTTAGTTTTACATTTATACAATAACTATTGTTTATTGTTAATATTTCCAGTGAACTGGTAGGGTATACTAAATATCTGACTAATATATGGTATACTTGTCCTGAAAAGGCAACCTATATCAAGATTTTTTTTCCTAGTTTAATTCTCTAATAACAAAGGATGAGAGGAAAGTATTTTTATAGCTGCTATGTTAACAAGTACAAAAATGTAATTTTAAATAGCAGAATATTTTTATTAAATCAAATACCAAATAAAAAGCTGGCAATGATAATTCCATGTGTTTTTATCATTAAAATTGGACAAATAAGTATATCATCATGATCTGAAATCAGGATTGGGTTACTGAAGTGTCATACTGTCAAAAACTTTGCAACCTTGCCTGAAATAATATAACAGACTAAGAGAATTTAACTAGAATAAATTTTATGTACAGTAAAAGTTAAGCAATTAGAAAAATTATGAGACTTATTAAAGAAGACTGTCTGAATTGCCATGAAAATTTCTACTTTTATCTTACATCTAGTTTAAACTTTCCATGTTCCACAATGTTACTTAATACAAATTAGAAATCCTTCAGAAATAGGCCTGTCTATTAGGATTTGCTAATATAATGTAATATAGTGTTTTTTTATGCCAATTTATAATAATTCAACTTTGACAAAATTTTGGATCTCATGGGCTTGAGAAATTCGTAATAGTGCTAGGATATTTTGGGTTCAATAAACTTGAAAAGCTCTAGGGAAAAAAAGAAAAAGTATTAATTTTAGAACTTCAGAGGGATGCAACTTCAACTAATTAGGTATATCACACAGCCCAAAAAATTTGAGGTAAATTAAAGGAAGTTTTCTTTTCCAACAAAACTACTGGAAAGAAGGTTATCTTGTAAGAAGAGTATCAAAACTAGTCCTAGAATGACTTACAGAAAATAAATTGAAAAATTTAAAGATGATTTTATTACGAAGGCCAAATTTAAAAGCAGCCAGTAAAATTCTTTCCAATGCAAACATTTTTTTCTTTTTTTTTTTAAAGAGAGATATAGAATTTACATATAATTTATACATACATAATTGCAAATTAAATAATTTTTTTTCTTATTTGTAAATCTGTATCATATTTATTATATTCTAAACTTAAATAAATATGGATTTTCACTTGAAATTTAAGTGACTTTTTTTTGTTTTAGGACCACATTTTTCTTATTAGTGGATCCCTGGGTCTGAGTTTGGGACAAGTTCAGCATGAGCACTGTTTCTACCTTAATTATTTTATTCATAATATCTAGTAAGATGCTGTACAGGCATAAAACCATACTCAGTAAGAGTAAGCATACTGCACATAAATACCTCAGAATTTTAACCAGTCTCTTGAAAATATGTTACAACCTGTTGTAACAAAATAAGTAGCCTGTATATTTGAATCCACTGAAACTCTATCTTTTTCATTTGCAAATAAGATACTCTCAACAATTTTTAGCAGCAATGATTTATAAAGGTGTGTGTGTGTGGGGGGTCTTGGTAAAATTTGGATTTGATTGTTTAAGTTTTAAATATAAAGAACTTTCTAGTACTGTACTCACAAAAAAGTTTATCATTGTTTTAAAATGTGTGCGATTGATGCAGTATAGCTGTTCAGTATATAATTATCTTTTATTGTAAATCAACATACTTACCAAAGTGTCTAAATATGATACAAGAATTAAATAATCATGCTATTTGTTATTGTATGCTTGTATTTGAAAATAAATAATAAAAGGAGTATTATTTCTTACGCCTTGATAATTTTTAAAGGAATAAAATGATTTCAATGGTCTAAAACTTGAATATTTCAGCCTTTGTATAATAACAAGATAAAATTATTTTTTTACAACTTTTTTTTTTTTTTTGATAAAAAAAAAAATCTTGCTAACTCAGAATATATATGCAAAAGAGTGAAAATAATGTTCAATCAAAAACCAGCAGCTTTATGTGACAGTGTAATTTGCTATATAAATAAACTCAGTCAAAAGTACTGTTTATTAACTTTACCCTTTCATTATCAAATTAAACTGAAATTTTTTAAATTAATCATAATAATTGCTGAATCAATAATTTAGTGTTTCAAAAGTCTATTTAATAACACATTTTGAATTTATACATACCAGCCAAGAATGCCAGTCATCTTTTCTCAAATATATATTCCTATCAAGGAGGGAATACCACACTCCTAGGAAAACAGATATAGCAGCAAGCCACTGTAAAAGGTTTGACATAATTTAATTACTAGTTAGATGACTCAAAAATTTTATGATATAGTCCAAACTTTACAGTCTCGATATCGGATAAGTCGACTGCAAAATTGATTGGTTCAAGTTTTAATCGAAGTAATCGTAACTCGTAATCGATCTATTCAAGCTCCGATTTTCTAGTGTCGTGTTGAACAGTAATCGATAAGAACCATAAACAGACCTTTTAAAATTCTTAAAGATAACCTTTAGGCTACAATCATAGCCGGTTTTTTAATTTACCTCAGTTACTGTAACAGAAACACCACAAGTGGCTATTTGAAACATTTTTGGGCAAATTTATAATTATATTCTCTACTGATTTATTTGTAATTTAACAACGAAATCTGTAACGATAGATATTTTTAAGCGTATAAGCGTATTCATTATGAAAGCAATCAGAGTAAATAAATTTGGTTCATCAGATGTTCTCCAAGTAGAAAATGTTGATTTGCCAAAAATTACACCAAAAAAGGTAAGTTATTTATCATCAATTATTAGTATATTTCATTACATTTGAAATTTTTTGCAATATTTTACATTTCCCTTAATCTTTTAGGTTCTAATAAAAATAGCATCAGCCGGAGTCAACCCCGTTGATACATATATTAGAGAAGGAGCTTTTCTCCATTTACCAGAATTACCTTTCACCCCTGGCAAAGATGGAGCTGGTATAGTACAAGAAATTGGAGAGAATGTCAAGAATTTGCAGGTTTTTATGTTGTTACTTTCATTAATAATAATGTTTGCTGTTAATCTTTCAAATTTGTTTTATACTTCTTTGTTTAGTTGCTAAAAGTTCAACAGTTTCTTGAGTAAAATTTTTGTCTTGTTTAATTACTCTTTAGCTGGTTTAATCCTTTTATTATTTTTTTAAAATTCATTTAATGAAATATATAAAAATATGAATGCCACATTTATATATTAAATGATAATGGTAATTATTGAATATAATACACAAATGCTAAAATAATTGACTGCTTGAGGTAGCAAATGACTGTTCTGAGGTATAAGGAATTTCTTCTTCATTGCTTAAAAGATAACCTGCAACCTATTTTGTAATTATAAGTAATTAATCTGGACCTCCTCCTAGTTGCAGAATATTTTCATATGCTGTCTGTAAGTAAAGTCTAATAAAGAAAAGACTTGTAGCTATACAACAGCTATAGTTAATCATATAACTTTTGTTCATGTTGTTCTTAGTTTGATAATTGGGTTTAGGTACAATAGAACTCTGGTCACTGTGCCCTGATCTTGGGGAATCCCCCAAGAGCTGCCCTAAAGGCAATTTCATTCTTTTATAGTTTGGTAATACAGTAAAACCTATTTAAGAAGTTCTTGCTTAAGAAGTTTATACTTTCAGTACCAATTTCCCCCACCCCCTTATTCATACAATGTTAAAATAATCCATTTATAAAATTTAGTTCCAAACTCTTTCCTGCTTAAAAAAGTTTTCTTTCATTTCTAAGTTTACTTACAGAATGCGTTTATAGCTGCCTTTTGATTACTGTTTTTTTCTTCTCTCCCTCTGTTTGTAAAGGTCAATGTTTATGACTGAAAATGATTGTTGTCATTTTTATTTAAAATGTGCCTGAAGAAGTTTTTAAAAGCTTAAGACAGCTGGACTGTTATCAATTACAAATTTCCGATTAAAAACAAAAACAAAAAAATTATAACTGATTTTTTCTGTAAAATCGATTCCAGTGGTGTTTAAAGCAAAATTTCTTAGCTGAATTAAAGATATTCTAAGGTAATTATGTTGTTTTCCTTTATTAGCTAATTTTTTAAGTATGCAAAAAATGTAAATTTTTGAGAAAAACCAAACCTATTGTTTATATATTATTTTATAGAGAAAAAAATCTCACCTCATTATCTATGTGATTTTGTTTTTAAATAAATTAATTTCGTTTAAGAAGTTTTTTCTTTCCATTCCCTTGGAAAACTTCTTAAGTGGGTTTCACCCTATTAATAATTTTTCACTTTAGCTAATACATTCATAAAATACTTTGTTGCAGATTTTCAGTATTTTTCCATTAATATTGTTATTAATTAATCTTTTCTTATTTTGTTTTCCTTCTGACTATCAAGGGTAGGGATTCTCATCCCATGAAGATTTTTAGCAAATAATTAAAGTTACTTGGTACTGTACTGTTAGTATGAAATTTTCTATTTATTATGTGCCATTTTCCTTTTTCACTCCTTTGCCTATATCAGTGTTTAAAACATGTTATTTTTTCTTCTTGCCTATAGGTGTCAAGCTGATTTTTAATAAGGGATTCTACTAGTTACATATATTTTGTTTACTTTTGTGAATAGGTAAAAATTTTGAAGATAGTAAAGGTAAACAACAAATCCTTTGCAATGAAATTTGCAGGATTTTGAGAAAAAAAAAATACATTTTTTAATGTTTCTAGATTAATTACTTATTGAGGTCCATCTCTCTTTTTTTATAAACTGGATTATTAAACAATATTTGTTAGTCATAAATATTATTGGCGTGATAACTGCATTACATATTAGTTTTGTTACTTTGAAGTGGTATTTGTAATTATCACAATGGTTTCCTAAATCTCTTCAAGTTTACTGTTCCTGTATTATTTGATGTATTTTTTAGACATGTTGTATATAATTTTAGAAATTTTTAGTGTTTAATCAGCCAAAAAAGGTTGAGAAATGTTGATCTAGGCTACATACATCTGATCTCAGTAAATATCTCTCTTGTTGATAAAATTGATTGTGTATGATTTTTAATTTGGATGGCTAAGATCATATATTTCTACCTTTGTTTAAATACTTTTTTCACCTATGCTAAGTTGATCATAAGAAGGAAGTCAAGAAGATCAGTAGTTTTTATAAGACCACATAACTATCTGAGGGTTAACCATCTGATTTTCCTTTGTCTTTTTATCAAAATTGAACAAAATGTATGTATTTTTTATTATTACATACTTCAAATACACAGATATTTAAGGGTTAAAACTGTGTAGTATATTTTTTATATCAAAGGTGTTTTAAACCCAATTTTGGCTCTAATATTATAGAATAAATAATGCAGAAAATGCACATTGTTATAACTACTTATCCCATGGAAATTGTGAGATAAGCAATCAGATGGTTGATTACTTTATTATTAATTCTTAAATATTAGTTCATATTTTTTAAGAAATTAGATTGTTTTAAATCTTTATATTCGCTTATTAGATTATAGAAAGCAAACATAAATTGAAATTATTTTTAAATTGAATTTTAGCTTAGTTTTGTTTTATTCCTTTCATAAATATTTTTCTTTTAAAGATTATGTATTTTCCTATTATTTCACTTTTAATCATTTCACTTCTTAAGTTTTGGAAAACCTTTAGTATAATGTATTCTACTTTATAGTTTATTATAAGTTTAAATATTTTCTCTTTATAAAATGTCAATATTGTATTAAATAAAAATGTATTGTTTTAATATCAGCTTAGACAATGTTTAGATTGAATTTTGATGCTTAATATTCAGTATATTTTCGATAATACTTAATTCACTTTATAGAATTTTATGTGAGAACCATTAATTGATTCATTTCATAAAGCTTTAGTGTCTCTAAATATGCAATACCATTTGATCAAAATGATGTTTTTAATGTGATTCTTATATCAAATCTTTAACTGATTTTAATCTTGTGCAGGTTGGACAAAGAGTATTTATTTGTAAAAGAAAAGTAGATGCCTATGGAACATATGCTGAATATTGTCTGGTTGATGAGGAAGATGTATTTCCTTTAGATATAAATCTGTCTTATGCTGAAGGTGCTGCTTTAGGTATTCCATACTTTACTGCATTTAGAGCTTTAGTTTTAAAGTAAGTTAACTGAACCTAACCTAACTGAACATATGTGTCTCTATGTACATAATTTATATTTCTGATTTCTAATCATGAATGGGTCAGCTGAAGCTCAAAGTCATTATAAATTCATACATTTCAAGCGTTGGTCAGTCATTTTTTGTGAATTGATCACATTGTCTTTGACCTGTATACCTTCCCTCTTTATGTCTATCCATCTATATATGAATTAGTCTCATCTTTAACTGGTAATGTTGGATATGGTTTGGGGTATTTACTTATCCAGATATGACTGGATAAGCAAATATCATAAATAAGAAAATGTAAAATTGTTATGTAGGACAGAAATAATTTAATTAATATGAATGAAACAGAATGAATACAAAATTTAATGTTATTTAGATTTACAATTAATAAAATACAATCAATATATATGTGTGTGTGTATAGTTTACTTTACTGTTTTGTGGAGAGTGAAATAATACAAGGCTGTTTTCATTTTTTACTTGATGTATTTTATAATGCAAATTGAAATTACGTAATGTCTTTACCTATAAATACATCACTGTGACTTAATTGTTGCAGATTTACAAAATTTTATTCTTCACTTTTAATACACTGTTCAAAATTTCCTGTTTCTTCTGAATCACAAACAACACATACATTATCATCATCATTATTTAAACCTTCATAACATTCCAATTTCAAATGTTTGTTAAGTCATTGTTGCACTGCTTCTTTATTCACACTTTTTGAACAGTCTAACTTTCTGAAAGCTTCTAAAATTTTTTTCTGCAAATCAGTAATTCAATATTGTCTTCTTGTAATTTTTATTTATTTTTTTGAGGGGCAATTTTTGAATAATTTGATCTCAGTTAATCAAGAGTTGCCTGTATGTATAACATACTAAACTAATAAACTTAATTTAAAACTATAAACAAACACCTAAGAATAATTGATAAATATAATGCTAAATTTGTGTTTGCGCATTGGATTTTCCTCAGAATTCTGTGTTTAACTATACCCATGGATAAAAAATTAGATTAAAATTGCATTGGTCAATTGTAATGTATATCAGTAGGACATAAAGGGGCAAATGATATAAAGCAACAGTGCTATTACTGAATCTTATACCTATGAAACTTCTAATTTTTTATAAAACCTGGAAAAGTTGGAAGTAGCAAGGGAAAACTAAACAGCAGAAATGCTAGCCGCCTTGGTATATAAGACTACTCTATGACTTGATGTCAAAAGAGTAAAAGAATTATATAAATCATATACTTATTTTAAGGTCATTAAGATGTTTATCCTATAGCAAATTTATCCTAAACTACTATTCTTCTTTTCTTATTTAACATTTCATCAATAATATCTGATAGTTCTAAATTCTCATATGATTACTTTTCAATGGCAAAGAACCTTATCTAAAAAGATTGGGAGGCATTACAATTTGGTATCAAAATCATAAATTACATTTTATGTCTTATTACACTTATAATTTTTTTCTTTTTTAAAGCGCTTTAGACTAGGATATTTTAATATTTATTGGATCAGCCACCCTAGAAATTTGGTCAAATGTGTGCATGGATACTTTACACACCTATTAGCTATGGCCCTGCATATATATATATATATATATATATATATATATATATATATACACACACACACACACATATATATATATATATATATATATATATATATATATATATATATAATTTTTATGTACTGTCAAACATCACCAAATGTTTTAGGCATTTTTGAACTCCCAGGAAGTTACTATGTATAATATTGTATTTTTTCAAAATTTATTGTTAGGATGACACTCAAGAATTTTAGATGTATTTTTTTCAAAAATAATTTATATAAAATAGATATATTTTTATTTTTGGGTATTTTTTAAAATTTTATTCTGCAGTATTTATAAGCATTTATTGAACATGCTAAGCATATTCAATACACACTTTATTAATTATCAACTAGACAAAGCAACCTTGTTCAGTTGATAATTATTAAGTGTGTATCTCCCAAAATATTGTTTGTGTCATTATAGTTTATTTTTTTTAATAGGTTCTAATAAAAGTTACTTTTATCTTTAGAAAGTCGTTTTTAATTCCTTATTTATTGTTCTGGAAAAAAAGGTGGGCTCTTTGCTTTCTTAAGTTTTAAAATACTGCTATGTGCATTATGAGATACTTAGATTTATATTGCATGAATGCATTTAGTGTAGAATACAGGCTTGTTTTGTATGCATATACTATTTTTAGATATACGGTAATAGTCCAAAATATCACAACACTTGTAAGTTTCATTTTAATTAGTAGTATTACAATATGTATATGTAAATCCTTTAGTTTTATGTATTTAGTTTGCTATTGTATTTTATATTTATAGAGCAAAGTGCCATGCTGGGGAAACTGTTTTGATTCATGGGGCAAGCGGTGCTGTTGGCCTTGCTTCAATACAGATAGCCAAAAAATATGGCTTGCAAGTAATTGGTACTGCAGGAACTCCTGATGGTCTGGCTCTTTTAAAAAGTACTGGTGCTGATTTTGCTTTGTGCCACAAAGAAAAGAATTACTTGGATAAAGTCATGGTATTCAGATTTGAATATTTCAATATTTTTAAAAAGCATTCTTTTATGCTGTTATAGTAATTTCAAAATTTGTAATTTTTATTTTTTATAAAATAATCTTACATTTGTCATTGTTATATC
Source organism: Pardosa pseudoannulata (assembly GCA_032207245.1). Taxonomy (NCBI): domain Eukaryota; kingdom Metazoa; phylum Arthropoda; class Arachnida; order Araneae; family Lycosidae; genus Pardosa; species Pardosa pseudoannulata. Next base: position 190,663,296 of record CM063498.1, read on the forward strand.
TTTTAAATAAAATTATTGATATACATATGGATATTCATATATTACATACCACAAGTCTGCTAGGTCAAACTATGCAGTAGAAATTGTATTTATTCTTGGGGATTAATTTTAAGATGTAGGTCCATGTTAACTTTCTATCTCAGATGTCAAGTAGGGCTTGACACAGTTTAACATCACCAGCTTATAGCACTATTTAAGATATAATTTTCTAAATCTTATTGAATTTTTTGTATACAAACATTCAATTCTAACTTAGTTATTAGCTAGTAATATATGGACAATCAAAAATATTCAAAGAAATATTATTTATTTTTACACTTGTAGCTTAATCCTTTGCACTCAAGGGCTCCAGAGCAGAGCTATTTAAAATTTGTATTCAAACTCGAGGGCTTCACTATAAAGACAGTGCAAATAATTTTCAGTTTTTAACACTAGAACAAAAGCAAATCATAAAAACTAATTATTTTGCAATGTCTCCGTAACAGAACTCTCCAGTTTGAAGACAAATTTTAAATGGCTCCGGAGCCCTCGAGTGCAAAAGGTTAAGTATCTAACAAATTACGTCATCATTATTCAAGTAAAATATTGTTAGTTGCACACATGTGAAAAAGAAAACTAATAGAAACTTGCTTTAAAGATTAAAAAGCTTCTTCAGTTCAAAATAGCAAGGCATTCTGTGGCAAAAATTGTGCCCAAATGAGCTAAACTCACTTTAGTAGTTGTTCCAAATTGCTTTTGCAATACAAAAGTTCTGTTCTAGTAGTGAGTTTGCCCTAATAACTGTCAGTTCCTGCCTATAAGTTTTGTATTATTTTGTACTGAGAAATATTCCTAACTTTGAAAGAGTTTCACTTTTCATATACATAGTAGTTTTATTCATCGTTTTTTAGATGCTAGGTGAGGTTGTATATATATTGTTGGTTATATTATATTTCTGATTAACTTACTTTCTTATTGATATGAATTAAAAACTCTTATTTGTATTTTTTCTTTATTTTCTATAGGAAATAACAGATAACCTAGGTGTAAATATTGTAATTGAAATGCTGGCCAATGTTAATTTGCAGAAGGATTTTGAAATTCTTGCTCCTAAAGGACGCCTTGCTGTGAGTAAATGTTGTAATTTTATAGTCAAACTTTAAGAAAAGAATTAAACTTGAATGCTGCATTTCTTCCTTTTCTCCCCCTCTATTGTTTCTCTATTATTTTTTAAGCAATAGCAATAGTTAATCCTTAACAACTGAGAACTTTTGTAATAATATGTACCCCAAAAATGATGAAAAAAGTGAAATTCTAAAATGTTTATAAGGCTGAACATTTAAACATTGAAACTGGCTTATTTAGATATAAACTAAATTCTCTTCGTGTCCTCATATTAGGACTTTTCATTTTCTATGGCATGAGTGATTAAGCTTCCATAATAAAGCCTTAGTCACTAAGGATTTAAATATTACTTAATACATTAACCCTTTCCCTGTCCTGTACATCACATATACACATCTTATGCTTTATATGCTCATATTGCCATGTTATACACAATGATATAAAATGTATAAAAACTTATTTATAAACTACAGTTCATTGTGTATCATATGTGATATAAGTATATAAAGCATTAGATGTGTATATCATATGTGATATACAGGACAGACAATGGGTTAAAAGCCAAATTGATAAACATGCCTGTAAATGCAATGTTCATAAATGGAATAATGGAGAAAAATTGTTCATTGGCTTTTCTAAGTGAAACTGGAGTATTGCAAATAGTAATTTTCAATAATATTCCTTTATTAGATATCTTTTGTATCTTAAAGATATCTTTTTATTAGATATCTTTATTGGATGCTTTTGTTAAGGCATAACTTTTATAAATTTTTCATTAATCGTACTTAAATTTATATTCAAATTTATTATTATTTTTTATTATTATTAATCTTTGATGATATTCCATCATTTTGTGTTGATTTAAAGGGCTGAAAAGGAGAATCCTTTTTAGGTGCCAAAGTAATTAATAATGTGGGGTGCTAAAATATCTTATAAAATAAATGAAAATATTATTTTTAAATTTTTATTTTATCATTTTCTATTTTTAAAAGGCTACTTAATTAAAAATAAAAGTTCACAATGAAAGAAAACATTTATTTTTATAGTAGGCTTCTATGAATGTACAGATAGATTGATGAAAATATAGTAGACAGACCTAGAAATGATATGTTTAAGGTAATATGAGTTTTCAGTAATATACATCAAACAATTTGCTACCTTTTAAACAAAATAAAAATTTAGGTGCTTTATTGTATAAACTTTTAGTTCACATTCAAACAAATTATAGCAACTAATTTCAAACTTGTTTATATAATTTTTCTTACAGCTAAACAGCATAATGCAGATTCATGAAAACAAATAATAGAAACCAGTTTCAAACTTAATTTCTCTGATTATTTCATCTTGTTTTAGAAATTATAGGTTCATCATCATTGATGTATCAATATGATCAGCGTATTTTTAAATATGATCATACATAAAAATGAATTGTCAAAGTAGAAAAATATTCTGTGATCATAGTGTTTCTGTTATAAAATAAAATGCTGTTTTGAAATTTAATTTAGTAATTACAGAGTACAGTTTAATGTGTATTTAGAAAGTATAAAATCTATTTAATAGTTAGTGCAATAAGTTGTGCTTAGTGTTAATATATATATATATATATATATATATATATGTGTGTGTGTGTGTGTGTGTGTGTGTGTGTGTGTGTATACATATTGCAAGCATAGGAAATTATTTGTTTTAGTATAATAATAAAGAGTTGCAAATTTTTCATGTCATTTATTTTAAATATAAATTTTATTATTTTATATTAAAGCATATTATACATTTTGTTTTAAAAAAGATAAATGAACAGAATTTTTGCTTCCTTGTTGGTTTTGAATACTTTTTCTTTCCTATCTAGATTGTAGGAAGTCGAGGTTCCATTAAAATTGATCCCAGAAGGATTTTAGGAGCTGAACTTGAAGTTATTGGGGTTGCTCTATTAACTAGTACTTTAGTAAGCAATGTTATATTTTTCTCCAACATATAATAGTATGTTAATAACTCAATAAACTTTAAACATGAACAAAATTTCTCAACCATTTTGAAAACAGTTTTTGATTTGTATAAAAATAAATGTACATGAATAATAGCCAAATAGGTACCTTTTTTATGTGAAATAAAGCTCTCTGTTTCAATGTGATAGTGCATGGGTGTTAATTACATGGTATATATCCTGTATTTAGTATGCCTAAAATTTTTCCAGGGATGCCAAACAATTTGAGATATTAGTAAAAATAAATAAAATAATTGTAGAAATATTCTCTTTATGCCATGAAATGATGTTATGTTGGTTTGGTATTATATAAGTCTGAACAAATGCAGCAACAATACACTAGATTGTGTAAAACATAATTTATAAAGTTAGTATTGAGTTGCTGATCTACCTATTAATATTATTATTGTTTTAATCATATTTTGTTAATATTTTAACTTTGCAGAGACTGATAGATGAGGATGCTACATAATTAACTACATTAATTTTAAAATAATAATGGATCAGAAAGAAACATTTGTCAGTATGCACACGTAAGAGAATGTACATATACTACTGACAGAAAAAGAAATGTTAAACATGGTGAAAAACAAGTACACGAAGTATTTTACAAAATATTAGATTGAAAGTTCACAAGATATCAGCACTTCCCCTTGAACTTACAATTATGACATATTTTCCATACCACGGATAGTTCTTAGCTGTTCAAAACATTTTTTAGGTAAAGCTTTAGTAAGAATGTCTGTTAGTTGATATTCAACATCAATATGTTTAACTCTGATTTCACCAGTCAAACACTTTTCTTGCACAAAATGAATTCATATATCAATATGTTTGGTCATTGGTTGAATTCTGGGTTTCTAGCCAAATGAATAGCACTGAATGGGAACTGATGTTAGAGGAGCAATATCATCAAAGAGGTATTTTTGCCAAACAATTTCTTTGACTGCTTCACTAGCAGCTACATATTCTGCCTCTGTAGTTCTTAAAGATACACTTGCCCAGGCAATGGCTCCTCCACTACATTTGAACACAATACCAGTAACTGACTTTCTGGTTATAATGTCACTAACATAATCAGCCTTGCTATATACTTCCAAGTCTCCAGGTTAATGACCATACTTAAACGCTAATTAGAAATTAGTTGTTAGTACTTTAAATTCTGTTTTACCACCAACTAGTGTTTGTGTTCAACTATATCCAGGAGCAATATGATACAGCAAAGGCAATATCTGATTGTGTTGCAAATGCTGTGTTCATTAATCAGCCAATAACCTGTAAGAAACATTTTCTGAGTCAATTTCTTTAGTATTTTCCTCTAAAAAATTTACTTTTTCTATGGGAGTAGAGACAGGATTTATATATTTCTTGTTAAATCTTTCCATAACTTTGTCAGCATAACTTTTTTGACTGATAAAAATACCATCATTACTCAAATTTTCTCAGAATTTTTATCTCTACATTTCAACATTTGTATATGTGACACTGAATTCATATTGCAATTCTTCAAGAAAACTGATTTTAATCTGAAGTGCTGTAGCAACATGTCCATCATCAACATGTAATGCTAGTTACAACTTCCATTATTTGCCATTACTGCAAAACAAATGTGGACCTGCATTTATTCCTTCAATCCATATTTCTCTAGAAATTCTTTAAATTGCTTGTTCCAACACTTAGGTAATGCTTTAAACCATATAATTTTTTCACCAGCCGACACACTTTATTCGAGTTGTCATTGTAGCTTTCTGGCTGCTTCATGTAGATTTCGTTTTCTAAAGTCTCTTTCAAAAATGCAGTTTTGATTAAATTTTCATTTGCTGCAACACGTATTACTGCATGAATGGTCTCAAACCATGGCACTGGACCGAATGTTTCAGAGTAATCCATTCCTTTTCTTTGAGAAAAGCTTTTGACCACCAATCTAGCTCTGAACTGATCAGTACCACCACTGGTATGATATTACACTTTTTACACACACTTGTTTGTAATAAACGAAAAGAACATGATAGGATTAGAAGAAGCAACTGAAAATGAACTAGATTTCTTGAAAAAAAAAAAAAGCATTCTAAAGCTTGATATTTAAACTTTTAAAATTATTTATTAAAAAGAAAGATTTGTGCAAACGTTAAAGCAGTTTTACATATCTCTCTCTTTTTCTTTATAAATTCTTAATACATTTACTTATATATATATATATATATATATATTAAAGAAAAGATTTTGGTAAGTTTTTAATGCAATATATAATATTTAATTTCTTTTAATTTTCTTAGTTTATATAGCAATTTACTGTGCTACAAGATTTATTTTTTTTATCATCTGTAACTTTTTTGGTTGACTTTTACAAAGTCAACCAAAAAAGTTATTAGAATATACCGCTTTTAAGCTAATGCTGTTACATTAATAGTTTTTCTAATACTGATAATAATTAATACTACATTTAAATTTAATTTCATCTGAGATATTACATTTCATTTGGTCAGAGAATTTTGTGAGTTCTAGTCAGGAAAAGTCAGTGAATTTATAAGACAAGTTTTGTTAGAAATCCTGCATTTTGCCTGTCTTGCTTGGTTTCTAATGGTTTTGTTTATGTTATAAAATTAAGTTTTTCTATATACCTAATAAAATTTATTTGTTCTCTTATCATAGTCAATATCTAACTACAGTAGACTCTGGATTAACTGTGATCAGATTATTCCAGACATCCAACCTTAGAAAAATTCTTACAGAAGACTGATTTTCAGAGAAAGAACATTTGAGAAATTTAGATTGTTGTGAAAATGTAGACAAAGAAGCAGTGTGATAGTGGGTTAATGAAAATTCAAATTTGGAATCCTACCAAATTTTGAGTGATGATGATATTGTGTCACATATTGCTAGTCATTCAGAAGAAATGTGATTCAAACAAATTCAAAGCATGTTGTGAAAGAAATGAAAAAATTCTGGAACTCATCAAAAATAAAGTCAATAATGTACTAGTACACACTGAGGCATTACGTAATTGCTTGGAATGAAAAGATGAAAGCACAGCTTCTGAAAAAATATTGAGATATTTGGATAGTAAAATTTATAAAAGAGCAAATGAAAAATCAAAATAGGCTTCCTACATTTCATTATTTACAAAACATTGAGTACATTACATTTCTGTTGTAAGCTGCAATAGCTCAGTCCGTAAAGGCAACAATTTTGTAACTGAGAGGTTGCATTTTTGGAACCCGAGCCGGCCTAAGATCCGCTGTGTTCATTAAAGGTGACTGGGGCACATAAGATATGTTCATGGTCACAATGTTCTAAAAGTTCTCTATGAATATCTCTGGGGGTGATAGACCAAGCATGTGTGTCTTCTGCTTGTTCCCTACTTCAAAATTATGAGGACCTACTTGAGCACAAGTCGTACTTTCCCCCTTGTGGTGCTCATTATAAATGAAAGGCACACCCCTTTGCCTTAAAACAAGTAGCCTTTGGCTCAATCGTGCTTGGTTTCACCAAGTTGCATAAGTCAACAACAACAACATTTCTATTTATTTATTTTTCTAAATAAAATTAAAACTTGTTTATTTTCCTGCTTTTGTAATTATTAAATTTCTTATGTCCATATATATTGTCTTATATATTGTACAATAATTTTACATATTCATTTTCAATCCTTTATTTAAAAAAATTTCATCATAATTTGCATAGATTGTTTTGATATTTGCTTATCCAGTACAAGGTATTTCCTGATAATTCTGGTTGAGCATTTTATATTACATAAATAAATAATTACATAAATAATGCATAAACAAATATATATTATTTATTATATATATATTTATGTATTTTATTATATATTTATGTAATTGTTAGATTACTTATAATTTTTTATGTATTATACTGTATAATCTTACATTAATTTCCTTTTGTTCTTTTTATTTAGGAAGAATGGAAAGAAACATCACAAAGTATATTGGAGGGTATTCAAGATGGCTGGGTTAAACCTATTATTGATAAAACATATTCCCTGGATAAAGCATCTGAAGCTCATAAAGATATTATTCAATCAAAAGGGGCAAAGGGAAAACTTGTCCTTAAAATTGCTGATTTTTGAAATGAAAATATTGTTATAAATGCCAAACTTTTGCTAGCAAAACATATATGGTGATATTTTTTATTGAATAATATTGTAGTGCCTTAAAAGAAGAATTTTGATTTTACAAAATATTTTTTCTAGTAAATTTATACATATATTCATGTGATTTTTCCATAATGTTAAGTTTGACAGTACTTTTGATTTTGTTGTGTTAATAAAGAGTTTTAATCATTTTGAATTTGAACAGATCTTATTTGTAAATAACCAGATTATTACGAAGTTAAGCTACTTTCATTTATATTCTAAAGCTGATTACTAAATATCAGTTTAAACCATTATGCCAATTGTTGTAGATATTATAATATTGATGTTATGTAATAGATATATGTGTGTGTGTGTGTGTGTTATCCAGAAATTTAAATGTAAATTATTTGCACTTTTAATTTTTAATTAAATACAGGGATGATTGCATTAGAAACAAAAATTTTAAGATAAATTTACCTAAACCCTTTTTTTAAATTCTGCTTTCAGCATTTATACACATGTATAAGTGTCTTACTATAAATTTAGTAAGCAATCATGTGCTTCATTTTTTTTCTACAGAGGAAAATTTTAAAAGTTGTATAGTAATTAATAATTTGTTATGTATAAATCTTTTATAAATATATATATATATATATATATATATATATATATGTCCCCATCTATATTATACCTTATAATAGTGCTAATTTTACACACTATGAAAGTGCTCCATACCAGAAGTCAAAAGACTGGCCCTAAAGCCACATACAACTTTTTGTTTAACCAGGATGTTCATCAACTGGAAAACTGATAATTTCAGTGAATTTGGCAATTTTGAAACTATTACAGAAATTGTGAAAATTTTTTTTTTTTTTTTTTTTTTTTAAATAGGGAATTTTCTGCAAAAAGAAGTTAGGAAAATAAGGAATTCTGCTAGTCAGAAATTAAAAGATAAAATCTTTTGCATTCTTTTAAAAATTCTTATTTGCCGTTCAATAAGAATATGGAGAAATGAAGAAGAAAATCTTTGCAAAAGAGAAAATTATTTAAAAAAAGAATTAGGGATTTTCTGAAAGAAATTTTTCTTAAAAATAATAAATTCTGCCAATCAAAAAAAAAAATTTTTTTTTAAAGGGTAATATCCAATTGCAGATGACTTATACTTTATTTTAATAATACTTATTAGCTGTTAGAAGAGAATATGGGGAAATAAAAAATTGAGGAAATGAAGCAAATTGAAGTTCAACAGAAAAAATCTAAATTGATTAAAAAGCAATTGGAAAAAAAATGCCAGTAATCAAAGAAGATAACAAGGAAATTAGCGTCATCATGGAGTAAATTGAATACTTAAAATAATAATGTACAAATTTTATTAATATATTGGGCTGCATTATTTAAATATAAATAAAATGTAAAAAAACAGAACTGCAAGAGGTGTCATAGTTTATTTTTATAATTATTTTAAGGAAATTGATTAATCCTCTGTTCCTTATATAGGTTATTCTGAACCCCAAAGACAGGAAAGAATATTTCCAAGCTTTAAATGTATTGGAATTTTGTTTATTTATATTAAAATTTGAAATTTTGTTTAAATATAAATTCATAGCTAAAACTAGTTTTATAAAAGAAGTGAAAAAAAATTGAATATTAAATAGCATAAATTTATCAATGAAGAAATTGAGGATTACAAGTAATTTCTAGTTTCCCCTGGGACACCCTGTTAGGTTTTTGTATCTCTTCAGTCTTCTGCTTGTATGTACTGCATCAATAGAGTTTAGAGCAGGATGGGAAAGCAATTTTAATTGAATTTGAACATATGTATTTGTGATATAGAAATAGTTTTATCTAAAACAAAACTTTGAAGTATCAGCAAATGATTGGCGAGATGAGATACATTACTCTTTTAGCTAATAAATTTCCCAACTTTTATATGCAAGAACAAAAGTTAATTTTAACTATTAGTGAAAACATCAAATTCCAGACTAAAATACTTTTTTTAGAATGAATAATGAAATTATTTCATAAAGCTTTGAAGTTTGATTCCCAACCATGTAACATTTTGACAGTGGTTGTCCTTACATTGAGGAATCAATAAAAAATACAGTGATCTTTCACTTACACACCTCTCATTTACTTGACTTTCTTACTTATACATCTATTTTTTTTTTCTGATCCTATCATATCCCTATGAATGAGACAAGTTAAATTTCTCTAAATCATACAACTTTCAGTTATGTGTTTTTCTCATATGATTTTTTTTGGGGGGGTTAGGAAATGACATTTCCTCTGACTTTAATGATGTAAATCTGGTAAATATTATAAATGATCATTCTTTTGTCTCTGTCTATTATGTATAATAAATTATCTAATATTAGTGTGCTAGTATATATCAATGTGCTGGTTAAGAAGTGAAAAGGGAAGAAAGGAAATTCAACATTATTGCAGTTCTATTTTTATATTTATTTATCCAGTTATATTCTATATATATATATATATAAATAATCTCATCATTCAGCTATTTTGCTAATTGTGTTATCATTGTCTCATATAATGTTTAAAATAAAAAAAATGCAAAAATTATTAAAATCTTTTAAAAATCAAATAAAAAAATTAATTTTCTTTTTCCTTCCTTCCTTCCTCAGTGGCATGACAGCCCAGGATGGGCCTTAGCCTTCTCTAGAATTCCATACCAGGCAGTCCTATCTTTGGCTCTGGATTTCCAATTTGAAATTTTCAAGGATCTTATGTCTTTCTCAATGCAGTCTAACCATCTAAGTTTTGGTCGTCCTCTCATTCGGGTTCCTATTGGTTTGGCCGTAAAAACTTTTTTTGTGGATCTATTGTCATTAAGTCGAACTAGGTATCCGGTCCATTTTAATCTTTGTAAGCTAATAAAATTAATTATATCTGGGTTTTTATATGTTCTGTATAATTCAATATTTGTCTTCTTCTCCATATACCATTTACATTAATTCCCCCAAAAATACTTCTCTCAAAAACTGCTAGGGTTTCCTTGTCTCTTTCTGTCAATGCCCAGGTTTCAGCTGAGTAAGTCAAAACAGGTCTTATTAGGCATTTATACAATATTATTTTAGTCAATCTTTTAATGTACTTAGACATTAAATATTTCTTTAATCCAAAAAAACACCGATTAGCAGCAGCTAATTTTTTTTTAAATCAAACAAAAATATATTTTATCTTATTTTTTTGTTCCTGGAATATATTAATGGTAACAGTTTTGCTTCAAATGTTATATATGAGTCCTTAGTTTCCCTACCCCTCAATAGATGGCGAGAAGGAACTAAACTCTCTAAATTGCTTCCACTTGTTCGAGAAACTTTTGCTTATAATTAGACTTATTTCATTTTGTCACTGCCAAAGTTCCAATGTGGTTTAAAATTTTAAACTTAGATAATGTGTTGTTACCCATAGCTTTGATGTGGGAATGAACTTTTGCCGTATGTTATTTATTAACCAGCTTGGTTCAATACATAATATGTGGACACAAAATTTTCTCATTTAGCTATCCTTTGCATTGAAGTTCCAAATTATGTTTTTGACCTTTTTTGTTTGAAGGTTTAGTTGGTGTTTAACATTACCAGTTACTTCATATAACCAAATACTTTGACCTTGAAATTCTTTACATTTCTAATGATAGCATATTTTTCATAACTTCAAATTAATATCAATAAATTTCTGTGCCAGTTTAACATATGATATTGATAAAGAATACATTCCTACTATAGCTTTATTAATCTCACTTGTATGACTCCCTCATTTTTTCAACTTTTTTCTTTACTCCCTTAATAATATGAATGAAAAATCACTGTATCTTGGATAATTCTTAGTGCTTGAAGGAATGGAAATTGTTTCTGTGTGCAAAATTATATTTAAACAATATAAAAATATTAATATATTAATTTGTCTTGAGTGCAGTCACTACTTTTTTGTGGTATCTTCCCCTTCCCAAGTGTGTGTATGTATATTTGTAAATGGCACTCTAATACTTTCATTTTCTTGTTTTATTTATTAACTTGACTTTTCTCCCTTAAAAGTCTGCCAATGCCTGTTCTGTACACACAAAAGCTTAAAGATAGTTATGTAACAAAACAATGTTACCTTTTAAATGATAATTTATAGCAGTCTAAATGAACATTTTGCAAATATATTGGTACAAATTTTATTCAAGTTGCCAATATTTGATGTAATAGCATGTGCCGGATGTTTATAAAAAGGTAATTTAGGATAATTGTAAAACCATTATTTTATAAAATATCTTTTAAACTAATTCAAAATATATAGTCAATACTTATCAAACTTCTTGAGTAATTTAATTTAAAAAAAAAATTTTTTTTTAATGAAGTAAATTAAGAAAAGAAAGTGAGAAAAGATTCAAGTAGTTTAATTTCTTAATACATATAAGTCGAGTTTATGAAACTACAGTATTTAGATCCTTTTTTCTATTTCTCTATTTGAAAAAAAAATGAGCACAATAGAATGTAAATCATCTTTTATTTCTATTCTGCACCACATTTTAATAAAAGCTGAATATATCAATACTATAATCTGTAAATCTTTTATTATTATTATTATTTGAAGTTTATTATAAAAATCAAGGTGCTGGGTATTTTTTGAAATGTCTGTGGCAGATACTGAATAAGCTTACTAAGGCTAAAATTAAATGAATATTTTTAATAAGTAGTTAAAAGAAAAATTTTACATTAAAATTATTTTACATGCAATTAGCTATCTATGAGTTAAAATGGTAAATTCATGAAGGAAAAATCTGGACATTCACTTTGTTTTCTGGCAAAAGACTTGCTTTAGAAACCTTAACTTTTTCTAAGGTTGTGGCAAATGTATTTATCACCAAAGTCCCTATTTTTGAACATCTATGGTAAGTCATTTTACCACCTATCATTAGATTAGCAATTTATTAAGAACTTCAGGAATAACAAAGAAAATCAATAAACATCTTATCCTCATGGCTTTAACAATTAAAGTTATCTTTAGACTAAGACAACATTAGGAAGCTAATTCCTTTTGCGCATAACTTTTCATGAATTTGATTCATTTGCATTTGCTTATTATAAATTATTTTTTAGATTGTAGTGCAGTGAAGTATTGATAAACCAAAAACTTGTAATTCAGCACTGACATTTTCTATTCATTTGCATTTAAAAAAAAATCTGATTTTTGTTTCTGGTGCTAATTGTTTTTTTTTAACTTTGCCTAATTTATGTTTTAATAAGATATCCTCCTTTTACATTTTGCAATTGAACTGATGATATCAAGTGTGGGGATGAGAAGGAGTAGGAAATTGCCTGTGTCAGCCAAAAATTCACTGCAGATGATTAATTTTTCAAATGCAAATGTCCTTAGAAAAGAAAAGAAAAGATTTGCATAGGATCAGAAATTTGGAAGGCCTTCATTGCATCAAAAATAAAAGCCTGGAATTTATTATTGTTACATTGTATTTCATTTAAAATTACTTCCATTTTCTTTAATTTTGTCTATTGCTAGCAGTAGTAATAGTATCAAAAATTCTCAAAAAACTGTCTGTCAGAGTGAAAGCTGATATTTTAAAACATGACAAAGGAATGTTGCCAAAAAAAGTATTTGTATATTTGAATTATATCAAGTTGGTTCACTCATAGTTTTGATAATTTGAGTTTTTGTGAGAGTGTATGTATTTTTTAATCTTTTTTCCTTAAATATTTGCTAGATGCTGCAGATAACCAATTTTTTTTAGCATCTCTAATTTGGAAAATTTATAATCTGGCAGCACTTACTTCCCTCCACTGCTCGATTATCAATGCTTGGTTGTATTTGCAAAATATACTTTATAAATATTATTTAGTAGAACATAAAAATAAACAAGAAGCATAAAATGACCTACTTTTTATTACCCAGTGGGCATTAGTAAGTGTGGTTCCCGCCAAAAAAGAAGTTAAAATCAAATGAGCTCTAAATGAATTTATTTTCTTAAATCATTCTCAATTCAAAAAGTATTTTAATATACTATTACTAGGAAAAATGGCTTTATAAAGGGTTAAAAGTCAAACAAACAAGTTACCATAGTAAAAATTTTACTGATGTAATAGGAATATCATGTGTTGTATTATATACAAAATATTGAAATTGCTATGATTTTTTTTTTTTTTTTAAATTTGTAAAGCATTGCCATTTTATAAAATATTGTGCAAAACACCTTTGGTGGTTATTTCCTTTTACTAGCACTTCTTGAAACTTTAATCACTTAGTGTTTTTGATTGGAAAGCTAAAAGGGTATCTTCAAATCACATACTAATATCCACTTGACACTTGAAAGTATCATCTGCCTTTTAAAAAATGGCTTTGTAATAGAACATAAAAATACAGTTAAAGGATCCATAAAAACAGAATTTCAGAGTAAATACACAGTAAAAAGTTTATAAATTATGCATAAATGATATACATATAAATGTGTAAATATGTGTATATATAACATCTTGTTTAAAATATTTCAACAAAAGGCTGTTTCAAACTCATTACTTCTCTCTAAAATATACACACATCTTTATTTACAGTGCAAAAATGAATAGAAAGTAAATAGTACAAAGGTTCTAAAAAAATGATTGCATTATACATTCTTACACTTAAGCATATATATCTGGGAGCAGCTTTAGTATAGAACCTCATTGCTAACATTTTACATTTATTCTTAGAAACTGTAAGAGGTATAAATTGGGCATAATTTAAAATTTTTGTGTAAATTTATCTATAATTTCTGTATTTGTAAAGCTCATACTATTTCCCTTTTTGTATTATTTTTAAAATTATATTTTTCAAAATTAAAATTATGTATTTTATACTATTTTGACAATATATTTGACTAAGTAATAAAAAAGTGGTGCTAATAAATTCATGATTATAATAATGTAGTATAATTATTGCAACATATTTGTTGCCAAATGTAAAAAGTCATCAATGGGGTTCTATACTAAAGTTGCTCCTATATCTGTGTAATGATTATTTTTATACAAATTTTTTAACTAATTTTAAAATTTAAACATATAGTTAAAACTCAATGCAGTCTCAGATGGTAAAATATTCACTGATCACTCAACAGTTATAGAAAAAGTGTTAAGAAATGAAATTTTTAAGTCCATTGCTTAAAAAATCATGCCACTGTTAAAAATTAACACTGATATGTAATTTTTTTCATGTAGAAAGTTTGTTAATGAAGCAAATTTTTGTGAAGATGGCAGTAAAAATATTTTAAGGATGGTTCAAATTAGATTTCAGAAATTTTTTTAACTTCTCTTAATGCTTGTTCTGTGAAGCTATTTTTAGCACAAAGGAACTTCATTAATTTGATATTGAATTACTTCTCAGTGATGAGAATGGATTGTTAATTGCTTTAAAATTCCAATATTCATGAAAGCATTATTAAAAATGACATCTTTTATAGAAACTTATATTGCTGCCATATCTAAAAAAATTAAAAATGAGGTAATGCAGTTTTGTAAAATTAGTAAGCTTCTAATCTTATCCCACAGTATTCTTAACAGAGTTATCTGTACATGTCTGAATTGTATACCTTTAGCTTAAAATTCATTGATGTTAAATTTTTGCATTAATTATTCAGTTGACTCTGTATTTTTTTAATTGACTATAATCTGGACTGCAATAAATGTTTTTAAAATTTTATATATTTAAAAAGAAAATGCTTGCTTTAGTAATAACTTAAAAAGAAAAGGATCATGAAAATTTTGTAAACTGTGGGATTTGAACAAAAAATATTCTAGAAAAAATGTAATAAATTAACAAATATATGCATACAAATCAGTACTGCATTCACTTATAAAACATTTAAATCATTTCTATCCTATTTTACAATGGCTTAGACTAAAGTTAAACTGCATTCAGATATATGAAAGTCTTTCACAGCAAGGCAAATTTAAAAATTAATGTATGCAAAATTTATAGTGAAGTTTATCATCCTTCATCAAATGTTATATGCCTTCCCAGATATGAATGTTCATTATGTTCTAAAAACATTTTTTATCATTCATAATGGCATTACTTAATGCAGTCTCTATTTTCTCAATTCAGATGATTGGCAAAAAACCTTGGCAATACAAGTGTACACAAAAACAGTAACAGCATGGAGATTTGATAATGGTTAGCATTATTACAATCACTCTCATAAATTTTACGACAATTTTCAGAATTCAGTTCATATGAATATCGTCCCATTAAGGAATCCACTACACGTTTTCGTTCAGATTGACAGACACGTCGTGTTGCGTCTTGCAAACAAGAACGGTATTGTCGTATTGCACTGCAAAAGAGTAAACACATAAATAAATAACATTGTATAAGCATATATACAGTAGAGCTAAAAAAACTCAATTATAAAGAATTTCTCATTCCACAACAAGATTCTCATAATCCCATGCACTAAATTATTCACTTATGGTGTTTAGAATCCAGGAATTTGGAAATTCTGCAAAATATCAGGGAAATTGTGACTACTTTTTTTAAAAATCTGGCAATTTTCTATAAAAATAAGGAAAAGTAAGGAATTCTGCTAGTCAAAATTTAAAAAAGTATTTTTAAATTGAAGAATTCTTGTGCATTCTTTTAAAAATACTTATCCACTGTTAAAAGAGAATAAACAAACAAAAAATGGGATCTTCAGAAAATGAGGAAGCTGAAGCTCAAAAGAAAAAAAAAAGCAAAATTGATTAGAAAACAATTGGTACAAAAAAGTGAATACTCAAAGAAGCTAACAAGAAAATGCTATCATAAACAGATTGAATCTTTGGAATAATCATGTACAATTATTTATTAATGTATTAGGCTGCTTTATTTTAAATATAAATGCTAAAAATCAGAACTGCAAGAACTGTCACAGTTTATTTAATAATTATTTTTTTATGAAATTTGTTAATCCTCTGTAACTTACGCAAGTAATTCTGAACACCCCAAAGACAGGAAAGAATACTTTCAAGTTTTAAATGCTTTGGGATTTTATTTGTTTATCTTAAAACTTATAACTTTATTTAAATATAAAGTTATATCTAAAACTAGTTTTGTAAGAGAATTGAAAGAAATTATGTATTAAATAGTTTGAAATTGTCAGGAAAGAAATTACCATTTACAGGGAATTTCTAAATGGTTTCTGTTTGGACACCCTTGTTATATGAATATTCAATTATGCAAGAAACATTTATTTATACAAAGGTATTTTCATTTTCTCTACAAAAGTTTTATTGTTGTACAAAGGGAGCATGTGTATCTATAGAACCAATTTTTGTATTATTCACTAAAAAGTAGAGAGCTTTTTATTTGTGTTCTCTTCACATTCAATATTACTATGAAATGAAATCACCTTTAAGACAGCTCTTGGGGGCAGGTTTCCACAAGAGCAGGGTATTGTGGCCAGAGGTCTCTTGTATCCAAAACCTAAAAGCAAAACTCCAAAAGCCCCCATGATAAAAGGCTAGTGACTGAAGCAAAACTCAGCTGACAGCTGAAAGGAATATCCTACAGCTTCTAAGCTTGAAAGGTGGCAACCAATATGCTCAAACTTTTTTTCTTTCCAGTGCAGATGACAATACAGACAGATCTTTATGCCAAATCCTTGCTTACTCCTCGCAATTTAAAAGCAAAAAACCACAGGCCAAATGGTAGTACATTGTCAAATTCAAAAAATTTATGATTGAAAAATATTTGATTGATTTATTGGTACTTCTATAGATATCATGTCTTCTACCTGCCCCCCTTGACTGCCTTAATGCTAGAAGATTTGATGTCTTAAAAAATAATTAAAGTTTCAATTATATTATGATATAGAAAATTTTGAGATCTGAATTGGACCTTACGACATTGTAAAAAACTTTAGGAGAGCCTAATTTGAAATATAGATTGAGACAATTACAGTTTGAGATGTGATCTGAGACTGATAAGAGGAATGCCACTGAGGTTGAAGTTGAAGAAAAAAGAACCTTTGTGCATTTATTCTTGGGTACCCAAGTTTGAGATGATCCAATGATAACATCAACCTACACTCAAGAGCCAAAACATTATGACCACCTGTCAATAATGAGTTGGCCCACCTTTTGCGTGCAACACAGCCTTAACCCACCTTGGCATGGATGCCACAAGTCCTTGGTAGATGGCCAGATATAGATTGTACCAGATGTTTAAGAAACTGTTACCCAAATCTGAGATATTGTGAATCGGTGGTCTTTGAACTCTGAGCTGCCCTCCCATGACATCCCAAATGTGTTCTATCGGATTGAGATTTGGTGAGTTAGGTGGTCAGGACATTAAGTGGAATTCAGCATCATGTTTCTGGAACCACTCCAACACCATTTTAGCCTTGTGACATGGGGCGTTGTCCTGTTGGAACATTCCATTTCCAGCTGGAAAAACAGAGGCCAAGTAAAGGTGCAACTGGTCTGCAATGATGTTCAGATACCATGTAGCATTCATGGTCTGCTCTACCAAAACCACGGGTCCCTGAGACATCCAAGAGAACATCCCCAAAGCATAATACCATTACCACTGGCCTGTGCATGACCCACTGTACATTGAGAAAGCAACTGTTGACCTGGAAGACGCCAGATCCTGACATGGCCATCAGCGTGATGAATGGCAAACCATGGTTCATCTGACAAGCACAGGCTGATGTCCTGATCAGTTATGTTCTAGAACAATGAGATAAATACTGAAATTATTTTTAAGGATCTATACTTTTAAAATCATTTGTACTTACCAGCAATTTATCTTTTGACGGGCTTCATACTCATTAGTAATGTAAAGTTCTCGTTTCTTATCATCAAGTGTTGTTTTACATCTATCATTGTCATCTTTCATTCTTGACATGCACATGGCATCTACAGATAGTAAAATTATTTTGTATAATTATATTAAAATAATAATCAACATAGTCCCATTATTATTTTTTTTATTAACATTTGAAATGAATAACACTGATAGTTGATAAAAAATGATATATATCTACTACTTCAAGAAATAATAAATGATGCATAATTTTTTGTTCTGCCAGCTACACAGAGAACTTTTCTTTAGTGCTGCAAATATGTTATCTCGATAAATTTATTTATATTTATTAAGAATAGTAAGACACTTTGTCCCACAAAATCAAAGTCAATTTGTTTTGGGAGTTCTTAGTGAAGAGGATGAACCAATGTTTGATCCTTCAAACCTAATAAATGGAGCAAAACTATGAAGGAATAATTCCAGGGTAGAATTAAACTGTAAGGAAAAATCAGCTTTTTGATATTTAAAATAATAGTATGGCAGTTACTGAAGAGAAATCCATTGCTGGAAAAGTAAAGAACTGAGCTAATGAGCCATGAGCAATATTTTATTTGGTGATTAAGAACTTTAGCAAATCCAGATGTAATGTTTTTCCAAAGCATGCCAACTTAGATATGCATTGGCATGAAAACCAACTGTAAAAAATATAGCCATGAGTTTCATATCTTAATATTTGGGCTGATTTTTCAGAAATCCTATTTAAACTTGCCTATAAATTTTAATAGAGGTAAAGTGTTAGTTTCACCAAATCAATAACAGCATTCTTATAATTCATGTCATGCATTAATGTATAGTAATGTTTGATTATTTTCAATAAACATTACTTAATTGTTCTATTCTATTTTTAACATGAGTTTAATTCTACCTATATTCAATATCACAATGTTTTATTGGTCTTGAGAATAATTTTTGTTCTCACCACCATACCCATATGCATTTATAACAGATACGAACTTTCAAAGTCACCTGCTTTAATACTTCTCAATAAAACTGCATATATATATATATATATATATATATATATATATATATATATATATATATATATTTTTTCACATATAAAACATGTGTAATCCTTAGGTTACACAGTCTTTCATCCCTTCAGTGAATAGACAAACTGAGGACCAAGCATGCTTTGGAAGTAAGCACATGGGGTTCTGCATAAGGTTGATCCCCTAACCAGGACATATTCTTTACACCCCAGAGCCCTTGGACTCAACATTGGAGATTGACACAGTAGGCCATGGCCCCACTCATTGGGCTGTAGTGTTGGGTAGCTTAATTTAGTATTCATAAATATATATATGATAAGTAAATATGTATTTATTATGTAATATAGTTTAGTATTTATATATATTTATATATATGTGTATGTATATGTATGCATAAATATACAGGGTTCCCATGGTCCTAAAAAGTCCGTAAGAACTCCTTAATTTTAGCTTTCATTTTTAAGGGCCCTTTAAACTAATTAATTTTTGTCAAATATCCTTAAAAACGCCTAATTTTTTAATTTGAATGTGATCAATTTCTCCATCAATGCAATCCACTGTTGTCATGTCATTTCCTATCAGTTTTCTTATGGGACAGTTTTTTCTTGGTTACTTATTTGACCACCAAATAATCTTTCGCATACTGAAAAGGTTTAAAGTATAAAGTCAGCTGCCCTTTCCTAATAGCTAACAGTCCTGCAGATTTTAATTAAAGGAAGAATGGAGGATGACGAGTTTGTAGATATTTCAGTTACTTATGGAAGTTTAATTTTCCTTGCATTAAATGTAATAGAAAAGTCTAAAACTTTCTTCTTTCCCAAGCAACATCGGGTATAATCAGCTAGTATTACATATACATAGATACATACATACATACATATATATATATATATATATATATATATATATATATATATATATATATATATTACAGTCATTTTTAAACTCTCAGAAAGTACTATTTATGATATTTTATTCACAATTTTTTTCTAGTTTGATCACTCAAAAACTTTAGATGTACATTTTTCAAAAGTAGTTTTTGTCAAATAGATAAAGGTTATTTCTAATTTTTAGGCACTTTTAAAAAGTTAATTCTGAAATATTGTTGGGCATTTCTTGAACATGTCTTGTCTGGTTCATAATCATTAAAATATGTTCCTCAGGAAATAGGGTTTATGTCGTTATGCCATGTGTTTCAAGTAGGTCCTTATAAAATATTACTTTGGTCCTTAGAAAGTCCTTAATTTTTGTTCTATAAAAACAGCGGGAACCCTGATATATATGTATGTATATATAGGAATATAAAAGAATATGCATGGCTTGAATAATGATTCCATTGGGTGTTCTAGAGTTAAATGGCCATGCATGTGAATGTAACTGAGCATTTTTCAGCGAGCTAAAATACATAAAGTTTTCTGTTCTGTAGGAATTTCTTTTATTTCTTCAGTTTAGCAAAATACTGTGGTAAATGCTAGAAAAATGATTTTTTAATATTTGCTATTGATAATAAAAAATGGTAGAATTCTATTAGTATACACAATCTTATGCAAACAAGACTCACCATCATCATCTAAATGATTAGATGGATAGTTTTGTCCATAATCGTTTGGATCTCTCCTGTCTGTGAAGTACTGGTTTCTTCCATTGTACTGTTGGTCTGAGCTGCACTGCCAAGACAGCTCTTTGGCTTTGTCTACCAGGTAAGCTCCCTGGTAAAGTTCATCTTCTCTTGTACAGCGACGCTCCAACTCATCTTCCATACATCTTTGGAAATCCCTGTACAACCTGTAAGAAAATCTCTAATTACTACACAGTTATTTGAATTGGATAAACTTTTTTATTTGTTTAATCTCTGCATAAAACCATTTGTATGTATGCATGCTTCTATGCATTCTTGAAATGGTTAAATTTATTTTAATATAATTTTGTATGATGATTCAGCAGAAGCGAAGTGTTATTGGAAGGTTTAGAAATACTGCCACCCTGATCAATATTGAAAATTTTACTTAATTTTCTTTTTATATTAGTTAGTTAGTTTTAAATTCCATATTTCCTATTTCTCAGCAGCACCCTCTACTGGAACTCTTTGTTCTCATTTTGTTATCACTAGAATGCCCAAAATTGTAATACTTTTCATAGTCAACAATGCCAATGGATAAAATTTATCATAACTTTTAGTGACTATATATTTGCCAACATAATATATAAGTATATACATATATATATATATATATATATATATATATATATATATATATCAAGAGATAGATAGATAAATAAATAAATATATATATATATATATATATATATATATATATATATATATATATATATATATATATATATATATACATGCATATATATGTGTGTGTGTGAACGTATAAATATTAAAAATTTCATTTTAATATTTTAATTTTATATTCAAGTTATTAGAAACTTAATTAATATTTATAATTTGTCAAAAATTATAGTGACAATATATATATTTGACAATATAGTATACAATTTATATATAAATTAATGTAGTTGTGTCTATATGTTTATATAGCATATATATGTATGTGTCTATATATATATGTATATAAAGAGAGATGAATATTAATAGATTTTATAAAAGAATGTTCATGGTTTCGAATCGAGCATTTTAATATTGAATGTGCTACATTTATATCTCAGCCATATTATGCTAGGCCCGCATGCCTGTTGCTGTCTGGAAGCGCTTTTAAGTGAACTAAAATATATACAGATTTGTGTTCTACTGGAATTCCTTTAACTTCTTCTGATTAAAGGAATATTACGTTGAATATTATAGAAATGATTTTGTAAAACGTTTCAGTGACTATAGAGTGAAATAAAATATAAAAAGTAATTTTAGAAAAGTCCCTTTCATTTAACTAGCAAAGCGCGATAAAAAATGCTCTAAAAGTAAAAATTTTGCTTGAGTTCTTAGTTATGCCGCTAGAGGGCGATACTAGTTTAAATTCGGATTCCAAGTACACTGAACACCTTTTTCCCCCCCCCCCACCCCCCCCCCCCCCCCCCCCCCCCCCCCCCCCCCCCCCCCCCCCCCCCACCCCCCCCCCCCCCCCCCCCCCCCCCCCCCCCCCCCCCCCCCCCCCCCCCCCCCCCCCCCCCCCCCCCCCCCCTATTTACTGAACTGATTTTTTTATATCTATTTTTTTATTATTATTATTGAATGTTGTATTGTCACCGGAACTGAACCTATGTGCAAAATTTCAGATCTCTAGTTAGTCATGAGGGTAGTTAAAAATTGATTTCAAATTACAAACTGACACATAATTGAAGTTACGTAAAAAAGCGATTAAAAATTGTTGAATTCTGTTAGTTGTAAAGTATTGTTTATTGCAATATAAGCTAGTGCCACAGAAGTAGGGGGAACTGCCGTTAATGGACGCTTAATCTCCTATTCTGCACTACATAATAGACAATCAAGCGCCAACCGGGCCCATATAGCCGTGAGGCCCCCCAGGCTGATCCCGGCGGCGGTGGGCAGATCGCAGATCACTCCACACTAAACCCTTCGAAGTACCCGGCCGGCGTCCGTCGCGCCGCAGTCGCCAATCGCGAGCGAAAGCAGAAGACATGCTCTGCTGAGAGGAAGGAATTTGGAATACTACTGGATGCTTATCGGACCTTCTGACGCCGGAATACATAATAGACCTGCACTGAAGGAATCGCTAATTTGTGAAAGTACGATTTTGTTTACAGTGCCCGTTTAGATCGTTTTCATATGCTGAAAATAAAATAAACAGTCCTAAGGAAGCACTCAAAAAATTAAGCTCCGTCCCCCCGTCAGTCTAAAGGTGTTCATTAGGCATTTTTATATTATATCCTAAGAATCACATCAGTATCAATATCAGTTTAAAACTTGTGACTGCAGTTAAATTTGCCGAGACCTAGCAAAAGCAAATAAGAGCTTGTTCTTCATCAAGGATTTACATGTTTAAAAAATCGAGGCTTTTACAAATCTAAAAAACTAAAAAATAACACAAACAAATAGTGATTTACCGGCAGTTTTCATAGGTTGCACCTTCTCTGGTATTGGGCAAATTTACTTCACATCTTTGCATTTCACTGCTCTTGTAGCAACTGTTTTCCGACCACCCTAACAAAAACAACAAAGAATAAATTGATATTTTTTTAAGAACAATAGTTTCTGATTGACTTCACATGAACAACAGTGAAAAAATATAAAATAAATCAATAAAAATTAAATAAAATAATTAATATAAATTAGAGAATTGATTTTGTTCATACTTTTAAAAATATTCCATACCCCTATTTAAAAAAAATGTTATTTAAATATAATCATTCATTTTCATCGAGCTCTACAAATGTGAAGAGTTTGAAGCAGGATTGGGCAATGTATCAATCTATCGCGATATATCGATATAACGTGTGGCACCATGACACCGATTTTTAAATTTCGGTAAAGTATCACGATGTGAAAGGAACACCTATATAATTAAATCTATTTAAGCTTCTATAGAACAACAGTTTTCGATCAACCAAACAACAGTGAAAGAAAAGTAATAAATTGATATGAATTTTTTTAACAAATAAAAAGTTAACATAAATTTAAGAATAGATTTTTGTTCTTGCTTTCAAAAATATTTCATACAGCTTTTATGAATGTCATCTAAGCATAATAATTTATTTTCATTGACCTGTACAGATCTGAAAAAGAAGGGTTTGGAGTAAGACTGGATGATGTTTCGATCCATCGCCAAATATCGGTATAACATGCTGCTTCACGACACCGATTTTAAAGATTTCAGTTCGGCGATGTATCGCGATGTGAAAGAAACACCAATAGGGCTAAATTAATGTCAGATTCTCCGCTAATCTCCTGTTTGAACTCGTCTTTCTGAACATCAGATTTCGAGTAACGACACATGCGCGATATAATTTGATTGCTGATATATACATATTATCTCGAGGATGGGGCATCACGGGTATGAAGAGGAGCAGACTATTAATCAAAAGATTCATTTTTGCATGATTTTAATTATTTCACCGATTGATTTGCAGGATACTCCGATCTACCTTCGGAGTGAACTAAAGATTTTTAATTCCATTTACGTGAGTGTAATTACATTATTCTTTTGTATTTATTAAGTCTTTACATTTTTTTATGTTTGTTTATAGTTTGAATGCAGTTCTCTTCAGTTAAAATACATATACACTGTCTACCAATAAGTATTTGGACACCTATGCAAATGACGATATCTGCGGTCCTGAGGTACGTCACGGCTTCCGCCGGTATACATCGTGTAGGAAACAGCATCGGCATTAGTCGCATGCAAGATGCCGCGCAGTTCGGAGCTCTCTGATTTCGAGAAAGTTTTAATTGTCTGGTATCACAAATGTGGCCGATCCTTAAGGGACATATCTAGCGATCTGAAGTACCCAAAATCGACAGTGCCCTATGTGATTAAGAAGTGGAAGGTGAGCGGTGATTGTCGGAATGTGCCCCGAAACCAACGAAACTGAGAGATAGAGACCGATGAGTGGTGTCCAGAGAAATTGGGAAGAACCGCACCTAACCGATGGCCCTCATCCGCGAGGAGTTTCAACAGGCGTCCAGGAGTATTGTTTCAATGAATACCATCCGCAAGGAAGCACATCTGCTCGGTTTTGATGGTCGTGCTGCTGCTCATAAGCCTTTGATCACAAAGTTCAACCACGCTGCTCGGTTAATGTGGTGCAAATCACATCGAAATTGGACCGTAGATCAGTGGAAACGGGTTCTTTGTAGCGACGAATCAAGGTTCACCCTTTAACGTTCGGATGGTAGGGTCTGGGTTTGTCGTCTGCCTGGAGAACGTCTTCTGCCGAAATGCATTGTGCCAACTGTCAAGTTCGGCGAAGGTGGAATTATGGTATGGCGTGTTTCTCCTAGTATGGACCCTTGGTCTCCACTCATGGTAAGCTCAACGCCGATGCCTACTGCAATATTTTGGATGAGAACGTGCTTCCTACGTTGTGGCAGTTTTACGGGTTGGATCCCTGTTACTTTCAGGATGACAGTGCCAATTGTCACGTTTCGTGGTTAACCAACGCTTGGTATGGTGCCAATGGAGTTCATCGAATGGACTGACCTGCCCAGAGCCCAGACCTGAACCCTATCGAGAACCTCTGGGACGAGTTGGATCGCCGAATTAAGGGGTGAACTACCCGTCCAAATTCGGTGAAGGAACTTGTATGTCTACCCCAAGCCGAGTGGAAGACAATACCACTAGCTGCAATACAAAGTATGCAGTTGTGGAAAGTATGCCCCGGAGGGTTCACGCTGTAATTGCCTCTCGTGGAGGCTCTACTAACTATTGATTTTGAATAAAGTTAGTTTTTCGTTTCTATCACAGGTGTCCTAATACTTATTGGTAGACAGTGTATATGGAACATATTTCTTATATGATTGTTTTTTTTTTTAAAGTTCTTTTATCACGGTTCACAACAGAATCATGTACAACTGTTTTTTACTTACTTCCATAAGAGTCGCAGTTTTTGGAGATGAAGTCTTTGGCTCGACGGAAAATATCATTATCCTGGTCTCGTTCATTATTACTTTGACAATTCGATGTTTGCCAGAGAAGACAATTGAAATCATCTCGAATTCGTCTGAAAGAGAATGCATGACAGTTAAGATATCCGTCTACGTTCGGAGAACTTTATTCTTTAAACGTAGAAACTAGTTCATGTTTTTACATTTTTAGATTTATTTTTTATATTATCATAGAGAATTACACTTAAAAAATTTATTCCTGAAGAAGTTTTTATAAAATTTCTAATAAATGAAGAAAATTTAATAAAAAAAATCTGTTTCTTTTTTTCAGAAGGTCTAATTTTTTAATAAATTAAATTATTTCAATATTTTTTGATACAACACATTTCTTATACACTGGACTAGTGAATCACCTAAAATCTTTGCTTAATTTACATTTGATAAAAAATGTTGGTCCTTCAAAATCATACACATTGAATTTTTAAAGAATTTTCATTACCTTTATATCTAACTATGAGTGTAACATCATTAAAAATTATCCAAATTTAAAGCTTTTAGGTCATTCACTAGTAAATACTATCAAAAACATTCATAATAATTTTCAACAAAATATTTTAAGAACTTTTTGAGAAATCACATTTCAAGTTTCAGCATTTTATTAAAAATACCGTTCTGAGAAAAACGCATTTGAAGTTTATGAAAGCAACTTTAACTATTAAAAAAATTAAAATACATGTTTAAAATTCCCCACACTTTCTTGCTTCAAAACTTTCTAATTGCCAAGTTTCTAATTATTAAAAATACTAGAAAAACGTTTAAACTAATCTTTATGAAAATTTAAAAAGTTTTGTCCAAAAAATGCTCATTAAAAGGCTTTAAATTCATAACTTCCGGTTCCGAAGTCGCTACTTCCGTTTTGTTTTGACAAGTGTCACGGATGTTTAAACAGCTGTAACTTTTGTTTAAAATGCCGTAGAGACAAAACAAAAACAGATTTAGAAGCCTAAAAGTCGAAATTTTACAATAGAGAAATAAAAAATATTATTTTTTGCAAAAAATGATGTTTTCAACGTAGACTGATACCTTAATCTCGGATGTATTGATTAAAATAGACTTTCACGTATACTCATAAAAAAGAAATGTAATTAATTTCGTAGTCGTGTTTTCGTTTTTACTTATACAAAACGAAACTAAAATTCCATTTATGCAATCTGCGACATCTCTTTATAAAAGCGACATGCATTCCGTTGTCGAAATAAAACACTGATCAGAAAAAAAAAACAGGGCATGCTTGCAGATATAAAAAATTCCCAAAGATTGTGAGCACGTTGAGTTAAACTCATATTGGAAAAAGGAAGCATGACTGCTATGAGATGTAGAAAAAGGAGTAAATAGGAAAAATTGCACTTGGTAAATAGAAAACTTCATACTAATGATTAGAGATGTAAAAAACCCGGAATTTCGAAGAGGTGGGAATAAACCCGGGAGTTTGGGAACTTTGGGAAGAAATCAATTTAACAGTGTTTACATTTATCTTTTCAACAGTGGCTATTTAAGAACTAGCATATTATTTCTAAGAGATTTTTTTTTTTTACTCTTGGCAATATATATATATATATATATATATATATATATATATATATATATATATATATATATATACATATACACTCAAGAAATAATAGCAATGAGCATTTAAATGATTTTATAGTAGTACTTACGTAATTAATTACCCTGTTAGTGTTATCAAAGACATAACTGGTTGCTTCAATTTTAATGGCTAATATAATAATTATATACATTATTTTTTATCATTATTTATTACGTAAATTGCTTCATGCTAAACCTTTTCCCCTCCTTTTATAATATAAAAATAAATATCTTTAAATTTAAAATAACAGTTAATTATTTTTTGTAATGCATATATCATTTAAAGATGTCATCAAATGACACTGTTGCATTTTGTGTCCAATTCCTACACACACACATTATATATATATATATATATATATATATATATATATATATATATATATATATATATATATATATATATAGAGAGAGAGAGAGAGAGAGAGAGATGTTATCCAAGAAAAATAATGATTTATGGGTTTTGTGACACTACAGATTACTGCCTAATACTTATGTAATAATAAAAATATCGGATATTTCTTAAAGGAAAAATATACTCATACATTCATGCTAAACATCATACCTTGCCAAATATAGTTAGTTAATCTCAGTTATTCAATTCTTTTCATACCATATAATAGTTAAATTTTGTGAAAATATCAACTTTTGAGGTATTCAACAGACAGAAAAAAATGGTGGTTCTCATTGTGTCATAGGAATTGGCGACTTCAAAATTCCCATGTTTTAGAAATTTTCAAAATTCCCTTCCCAAAAAACCTGGTTTTTTCCCGGGTTTAAACCGGGTTTTTTCCATTGCTCACAACTCTACTAATGATACAATACTAAGTGAGTTTAATTATTTATTAAAAGTTCTCGTGGTACACTGGTTGACAGTGACTGATTTAGAATAATATTTTCTATTAATTTGCTGTGCTGTAACAGTTTTAAATTCCGTCAACTGAAAAACTTAGAATTTCGCGTGAGTTGGTTTTTACGGAGGAGTAACCATTTCCCAAGACAAAGAAAGCTATATTTAACGGTATTTAACCTTGAAGATCACTCGAACCATCGATGCAGTTATGACTGATAGCAGAAGGTTGCAAGCAAACTAGCAAATACAATCGCAAATCTGAGTTATTCGTAAATACATTATTCTGCAGAATTTGAGAAAGACAGAATAAGAATTTGTCTACGACAGCTGTTTTGTAAGCAATACAATAATATATGCACAGAAAACATATTACTATTAATCGCAATTATTTAAGTAATATTTTACACAGTAACTACCGCAAAATTCTTTTTTTTTTATATGTTTTTATTGCCTAAGTCACTTACCAAGCATGTTCGGTAAAGCGCCCGCCCTGTACTTACTCGCATTTGTCAGGTTGATGGTTCTGTCCCCCGCGACGACATTTTCTAAATATTATTTAATTTGTAATATATGCTTATTTTCAGTTAACTTAATATTTCTAGAAGCTGTTAAGTCTCTTTCTGATTTTTAAACTTTTATTTTCTTATTTTAATTGATTTTCAAAAATTTTTATTATACGTCACATTTTTATTTATCACTACTGTTCTGATGTCCTTGAAAAAAAATATTTTGTGTTTTCTATCCTAAACTTCCTACTCTTTAGTTACTGTGTTATAAACTCGCAAATCCACCATCCTATCCTCATCTTTTATCTTTTAGTTGTTTTAATGCTCTGCTCGTTGCCAACTTCTCTGGTTACTGTAAGAAATATCTGGATTAGAGGGCTAAGCCCAGGCAAGCCAGTTAACCTACCATCCTGAAGGTCCTGAAGGTAGCAGGCAAAAACAAGCTAGTTTGAGATATAATGTTATGCCATTGATTTTTAAACTTTTATTTTCTTATTTTAATTAATTTTTAATAATTCTTATTATACGTCGAATTTTTTTATTTATCACTGCTGTTCTGATGACCCTGGCCAAAAAATATTTTGTGCTTTCTTTCCCTAAACTTCCTCCTCTTTAGTTACTGTGTTATGAACTCACGAATCCACCATCCTATCCCCATCTTTTATCTTTTAGTTGTTTTAATGCTCTGCTCGTTGCTAATTTCTCGGATTACTGTAAGAAATCTCTGGATTAGAGAGCTAGGCCCAGTCAATCCAGTTGACCTACCATGCTGAAGGTCCTGAAGGTAGCAGGCATAAACAAGCTAGTTTGCGATATAATGTTATGCAATTGATGGCACAATTAAGTTTACCTAAACAATTGTACCTACCTGCATTTCTGGGAATCTTGGTAGCCAGACGATCGGCTATCAATCGTTCGTAAAAGTGAATCTCTACATTCTTGCATTCTGCTGGTTCTGCATCTCTCACTACGGCAACAAGTAACGTCAGAATTTCCATCTGGGAAAAAGAAAGTAGTTTTTGGTTAATCTTCTCTAAATAAATAAGTAATGAAAGTTAATGAGGATACTTCATTTTGGGTCTTCTTCAACTTTTCTGAAAACGATGTGATTGCTTATGGGACTGTAACATAGACAGAATTGCCAATGATACAGTGTTCCCTCGCCACTTCGAGCTTCATGTTTTGCGGCTTCAGTGCTTCACGGGATTTTTCAAAATATTCATCAAAAATAAAAATGAAAAACACAACATGTCGGCAGTCACATTGCAGAAAGGACGATGTTTCATGTTGATGCGCGAGAGAGAAAGATCTCTGAATGTCAAATAAAGAGACGAGTTAACTCAGAGTACATACCACGGGTTGTTGAGATGACAAAGTCTGCAAGTGAGGAAGAAAATGAAGAGGAAGAAGAAGAACAAACTGAAAAGCTTGGCCTTATCCTGGACAATCTGCAACAATTGGACAACATGGCAAGAATTTGTACAAGATATTGACGGCAATATGGTTTTAGCTGTTGAGTTCAGCAATCACGTTGATGGAGTTATGCCCTTGTACAAGGGAATTTTGAAGGAAAAAGAAAAACAAAGACAACAACTACCATCACCATGTTTCTCTCGAAGGTAAAGTCCCCTGCTCTCTACCGTCTGCTCCTCCAGCAGAAGAGTCTCCGAGTGAGTCTAAAACTTCTACGAGTCAGGTGAGAGCCTCTCCTACACCACCAACACAAGACTCTTCGCCTCTCTCAGAAAGCAATGTTGATTAATGCTTATTACCGTATAATTATTTGTAATTAACCTTATTAATTAACAGTGACACGTTTAAGTAAATACATATACAGGGTATCTGTCAAAATAAAATTTTTCAAATCCATGACTTTTCATGACTTTCCCTGATTTAGCAGATCATTTTCCATGACTTTAAATAGCTTTCATTAAAAGTATATACGAATAAAACTTCTGATGTACATACAAATAAAATATATGCTTTTAGAGAAATTACAGGAATTTTATCATAAAACACTATAAACTTACTTTATAAGTGTTAATAAACTCACATACATAAAAATAAATTGTTGTATCTACATATATAAATTTAATCATATAGAAATTTTTAATCAAAATATTTAAAATTTGAATTCAGGGTACTTTAGTATTATCTAGGTGACCACGAATAATAGCCAAATATAACCCTATAATGTTTATATACAATATCCCTAGAGATAAACATATTTTGCGCAAAAATCTTAATTTTTATTAAAAAAATTATTATTATATTAATAAAATTTTAATCTACAATTTAAGAAAAAACAGAATAATATACATTTACCCACCCATTAAGCTTTCTTGCTTTGAGTTTCCTTGGTGAACAAATTTTACTTGGCAATAGGGTCAATAGGATAATACATAAATACCAAACTCAGTAACTTCAGCCAAATGGCAAGTAAAAATAGAATTAAACAATTCAATGCATTTTTTTTTAATCGGTAGTTTAGCGGATCCATGACTTTCCATGACTTTTACTCATTTTACTTGAAAAATCAAGACTTTCCATGACAAAATTAATCCATTGTCTAAATCCATGATTTTCCATGACTTTCCAGGTACGCGGAAACCATGCATATACTCTTGTAATTTTTGTCTTATATGTGTAATATATAAATACTGTTTACATATTTAAAACATTCGTGTACCCGCATACACGAAAATTCTAAGGGGCAAATCCTATTTTGCGGTTTTCCAGCTTTCGCGGAAGGTTCTGGTCAACATTAACCGCGAAAAACGAGGGATCACTGTAATTGTATTACTGATACTTTCCATTCTCTATAAAACAATTCCTTTGTATCCATGTGTTCGCCATGCATTTCAAAATGTGTGGATTGATCTTGACGGAATTTTGAACGGTGACTCAGGTCAACCCTGGAAATGTTTTAAACAGGTCAAATAGCTCGGAGGTCGAGGGCAAGCGGAGATAAAACGTTTCTTTTTATTATAACTTGCACTGGGTGACTCTTCTGGCTCTAGGCTCTTTCATATATTTCCTTTTAATTACGTGCTAACATTATTTAAATATTTTAAGATAATCCAATTTTTCTAGTTTTTTTTATTTTATTTACTTGACTTATTTCATTTTATCAATTTTAATTTGGTTTATTTTTTACCTTTTGTATTCAGTTACGCCATTTTATATCTAACTTTTAGACGTTAATCACTGTTATTAACACTAGATTTATGGACCGAGCCAATTTGATTCATTAAAAATTTAATCACTATATATAAATAAAACTTTAACAACACTTTTCAAAAACATACGTTGGTTTTTTAGTTAAGTAATAAAATATATGTAAACTTTCATTCCTCTCCCCCGCAGACCCCTTCATTTCGCATTATCAAATGTGGCATACCTATTTTCACGGTTGTGAGCCAATTTGACTCATAGAATGGTTTAACAGTTAATCGCATAACTTGAAATTTATTGGTTCTATCAGGCCTGGGATATTTTCCAGTTGGCTGAAGAGCTAAGAAGTAATTATAGAGAAGAAGTCGAGAACACTTCCATTCCAATGACAGAAATTCATGTTACTGATGCAGGGAAGAATTGTGAAGTTCAACAATCATGCAGCCGAACGATGGCCGATTGGTTAGGGTACTGGCCATTGGTACCGGAGTTTGTGGGTTCGAATCCCACAGTGGCATGGATGTTTGTAGCCGTTCGGAATAGGCTTTTAGCTGTAGCTCCCGATCTCATTAGCCCTCGTGTTGCAAAAAGTAGACCGCTGCACTCCAAACCAAACCAACAATCATGCATAAGAAACAGATGTAGAAACCATTGTGCTAAATGTAATAGAAATGTTTGCGGAAAATGTGTTTCAAAAATAGATTTTATATGTAAAAAATGTTTTCCATGAAATTTTTTATAATAAATATTTTATTTAAATTAATTTGGAACTATTTTCTTTGCAAAATTTTCTTTGCTTTCTTGTATGAGTGAAATTGGCTCACTTCAGTAAAAATAGGTATATGACCAACATCCTTAAATCTAGTGTTAATCTAGTTTCTGTAGTTTGCCTTACGAGCCCTACCAACGCATAGACCAAACGAAGGTAATGTATCAGTTTCCGATAGAAATACAGGGCTATTTATAATTCCCGAGGAGTTTAAGAAGGCCACATAAAAAGCTTCGAGGAATACAGAAAAAAAGTAGATTGCACGAAATACAGAAAAATTTCAAGTTTTATTTACCGTCCTTTGTTTTATACGTGAATCCTTGGTCATAAGACATGCATCAATGGGATAATACAATTTCTACCAGACTTTTCAACATGGTATTGTCGACGGTATTCTTAGTGCGTTTGATCGATCCTTTGAAGTAGTTATGCTTGATCACGTGGCAAAGAGGGTAAGAAAACATGGTCTCTGACATAGCGCACAAAAAATCACACTGCTGAATCACCAGTATGAAAAATTGAAGTAGAAGATTGCCATTTAGTGCCAATATCTATTATAAAAAACTTGAATTGCACCTGATCTTATATTTATAAAATCCAAGCTCTTCCGATCCTGTATCGATCCTAACTCTTCCATTATATTTTAAATGAGTCCAATTTACATGAACATAAATATTAATACTGACAAAATTACAAAAATAAAATAGAAACCTCTAGTTCGTCTATATATTTCAGTGGTTATAGCAGTACATCACTGAAGCAAATAGAATGAAAAATTATAAAATTACGTATGACAAAATATTTTATTAAAAACAGAAATGATATCAAATTGCATGGCATGATTTTCGTCGTATGTCTAAAAATTGAACAGTAGTTGACGTGAACAATAACGATTTACGAAATCTATTCTTGCTACTGTAGCTTCACTAGCATTCCCGAATGAACAATAAATCACGCCACGCTTGCAAAATATTCTTTCTCTTTTCTAATTCTTTTGGAATCGTTATGTTGAAGCCTGTACATTACCTGGTCACAAAAAATATCGCGTCATGCTACAGTAAGGAAAGGAGTGATGAGAAAATAATTGTATTTCACCGGTTATTTATCGCTTCTTAATATATAAATGTAAGTAAAAACTCCGACATTTCTAGGGAGTTGCATTGCTTTTCCTCGTATTAAATCTCGGTGTAATAATACTTAGGGAACTCAATAAAATTATCATTATAGAGGGATATATCGTTATATCAAAAGGCGGTGTAACGATAAACGATAACGATGAGAAGTAATTTTCAAATTCCCTGATATTTTCCTGAAAACTACAGATTTTCTAACAGAATTCCAGGTATTTGCCGGTAGCATTTTTGCTGGCGGCAATTTTAAGGAATAGCGTTTACCGTTTGGCACATTAACATTATATTCTATGCAATTTCACTGGGATCACCAAATATTATGGCTACATAGGAATTTATCTAGAAGAAAGTTTCGATAGAATAGAAGATTTTAATTTAAGATGCTTAAATTATGGCTAGTTTGATATGTTTATGATGCAGAAATAAAAATTTAGAAATATGGGATCAAAATATAAAATATTCTCAAAGCATATAAACATAAAAAAAAGAATACATGTGTAATAAAATTTACAAACTTATTTATTGAAAAAAAAAACCTTTATTTTTTTTGCACTATTTTTTTACGCTGTTAGCAAAGTACGCAGTCTAAAGCTCAAATTTGTTTTTTTTCCCGATAATTGGAAATTGAAGTCTATGCAGAGGTATGGGAAATATTGATAAGTCATAAGAAAATTGCCGATAATATTGTTATTTATCGAAATTTATTGTTGTAAGAAATATTATTAAATCAAGACAGTAATAACATTGCAGCGGCCTCACAGAGCCAAATGAGCACTAAAGACTTTCCAGTACTACTTTGGAGCCGCCACTAGGCGATAAACTAAATATGTAACCTTCATACTATTGTTTATATACAGCTTATATAATGTAGCGCGCATCCTCTCTTATCTTCTGTACAACCGTTGTGGTTCAGTCTGAGCTGGTAATCCGCATTCCTTCTCCTTGCAGAAATGTGTGTAAGACCTAATTATTATCCTTATTAAATTGTTAAGTTTATTTTACGACTGGCACATGTATATTTAATTTAAATCTTTTATTTTCTTTAATTTTTGATGCACGATCGAACTAGCGTGCTTCAACATTATATCATATCAATTTGATCGGGATCACAAAACATTACCGTTACATATGAATTTATTAATGTACTGCATATTATTGTAGGCAGGTTTTACTGTATAATATATATATATATATATATATATATATATATATATATATATATATATATATATATATATATATATATATATATATTTAGATGAAAATACCTTTCTGATATGATTCACATACTTACAGTTCTTATCATAGCGGTCTGTATTGTAGCGATCCGAGTACCGATCTGGGTTCCTTTCTCTGTCTCCTCTATCCCTCCAAGAGTCACGACCTCTGTCGTACTCTCTGCCTCTTCCTCTATCATCTCTATCTCTATCACCTCTATCTCTATCACCTCTATCTCTATCACCTCTACCTCTGTCATCGTACGTATCTCTGTCGCCATTTCTGTCGTAACGATCATACCGGTCGTCCCGATTTCTGTTTCGGTCATCCCGATTTCTGTTCCAATCCGATGAAGAAGAAGATGACGAAGAAGAAGTGGAAGAAGTCGGTTCCCCGCAGTTCCATGCGAGGTCCTGTGCGGTGTCCACGAGGTACTGTTCGAGTAATTTTTCTTCATCCGGGCGGCATCGGGTGCGAACAGAATCCATCACGCAGTCCTGGAAGAGGTTGAACTTCCTACGGATAGGAAATACAAACATTCGATTAGGGATTTCTACGGAAAATCTAGTGTCATAAGAACAAAATTAACATTAACATCTGAAGTCCCTATCACACGCCAATATGAAACCAAAATAAATCAACTGAAAATTTGTTGGTATGGCAGGAGAAATCCACGCATTCTTCATTCGAAAAAGAAATCATAAACTAAATCCATTGGTTTTTCAATGGGTACAGATTGACTTGTGATATGGCCTTTAAATAGTACTTAATGCAAGACCTATAATAGATTTTCTCTGTATGCTGTTAATCTCAAAAAGCTGCCTCTTAAACTTTTTGGTATCGGTGTTTTTGACTGCTGTCACCATACAGTGCCACTTGATGCGGCTGCATCTTTGAACTGTAGCACAAGACGGGCTTGACTGAATATAAAGCCAACGTAAGGCACAAATGGAAAGAGAATGCACGTAGGCAGCTGTTTCATAACTACAAGCAAGCTGCATTATAAATTCAAGTAATCTCAGGGAAATTGTAGTAACAGACTGAGGAATTTACACATCAGTTAGTTTGCTCACGTTAATGATATAGGTAGGATCTGTAACACCATCAAACTGGGTAACCAGTATATAAAATACTCTGTACTAATGATTCCTGAGAGCTTCAAGAAAGGTGTGAATGAACACAAGGACTTGTAAAACCGTTTGGAGCACCAGTCTACTTTTTTGCTATTCGCGAACTAATGAGATCGGAACCTACTGCTTAAAGCCGATTCCGAGCGGCTATGTCTTATAAATTCTAAGTTTTGAATAATGACCGCAAGCCGCACTAGTTGTTAGTCCAGTAAAGAGTGTATTGACTCGTTTTGTTGTTATTTCTAATGCCAATTGGACAAACCAAGCATGATTTAAGCTAGACGCTACTTGTATTAAAGCAAAGGAGTGCGCTTTACGTTTTCATGAGCACTGCTAGGGTCAAAGAATGACTTTGCTCAAGTGGGTTCTAGTAATTTAGAAGCAGGACCAAGCAGAAGATCCATAGGTTGGCCTGACAACTCCAAAGATAATGATTGAGAACCTAAAGGACATTGTGACCACGAACCTATTTAACGTGGCCCAGTTACCTTTAATGAACACGTCGAATCTTAGGCCGATTCGAGGTTCGAATCCGCAACCTTCTACTATTTCTAATCTACGACAAATGAAGAATCTGAACTGATTCTATATGGGTGTTTACCTGCATGTTTCTGGATTATACGACGAGTATTGTGTACCTCCCAAAGGAAAAGAATTTTCACAGCTCTTCACGTTATCACCAATAAAACAGTTGCTATCTCGCCAAGAACCTGAAATAAGAAATGAATTTTTATTACAATTCTAAGGAAACTAGAATGTAAAAAATAATCATTTTATTTAAGAAATACTTCATAAAAAAAAATCTATTAAAAATCTGATTTTGATATAAAAAAAAACTCGATTTTTACGATTTTTTTTCAAAATAGCTTATTATTTAACAGAAAGTATTTAGCATAAAGTCTGATTTACATAATTACACAGCTATATATTCACAGTCCAGTATTATTAATGCAACTACCGCCTACTTAACAATACTGTCAACAATAAACGGCCAATTACAGAAGTCACGCGTCATCAGTAAATTTGGTGGATATATAAAGTGTGTTGTAGGCTTTCGGAAAACATTTCAGTTTTTGCAGTCATGCAGAAAGGGAGCCATTTATCCGAAGTCCAAAAGGTCATGATCATTGGCTTTCGGGCCAAGGGTTGAAGCATTTCCGAAACAGCAAATTTTGTAAACTGTTTGCGGGCCTCCGTGGTAAAAGATATCGTGCATGGCAAAATAGCACTACCAGTGACTTGGCAAATGCGGAGTATCGCGGGCCATAGATGGCAGTGGTGAACGATGGCTGCGGAGATGCATTCGGGCAAATAGACATGCAACCGTTGAGCAACTGACCACCTAGATGAACCAAGAGGTACCAACAGTGTCTCTACAACGACAGTTCAGCGAACGTTGCTGCGTATGGGCTCCGCATCAAACTCCTGGGCAATGCACCTATACTGACTGCTGTTCATCGGTGACGAAGGCTGGAATTTGCCCGTCAGTACCGCATTTGGACTTCCACTGAGTGGAGGCAGGTGGCTTTTTTCGACAAATCACGTTTTCTGCTTCATTGGATAGATGCACGTTGGCGTATGCAGTGTGAAACATCTGAAAGCAAACACCCTGCAACAATTGCCGCAGGGTCCAAGCGAGAAGACTGAGCATTATGGTCTGGGGAATGCTTTCGTGGTATTCTCTGGGTTCACTCATCATTGTGAAAGGCACGATGAATAAACACAAGTATACATCTATCCTTTCGGATCAGGTTCACCCCTACATGTCAATTGTTTTTCTTCACGATGATGACATTTACCAGCGGGATAATACGACGTGTTATATAGCTCGCAGTATACATGTGTGATTCGAAGAGCACCAGGATGCGTTTACCATACTCCCTTGGCTAACAAATTCCCCGGACTTGAACCCAATCGAGAATCTGAGGGACTATCTCGATCAGGCACTAGTGTCGGCTGGGGGTCAATATCACAGTGAACATCTTTAGGAATATAATTGACTCACTTCCTGCCCGCCTCACAGAGGTCCACCTTGCGAATGGTGGTTATCCTGGATTTTAACAGGTGGTCATATTCAATGTATTTTTCAATTTAGTGATATGTGAAAAATAAAAAATCTACTTTTAAATTTCAGCAGAAATTTACATCGTCATATGGTGACTGGAGTAGAATAGTCTGTACCTAGGCTGTGCCTGTCGTAGAAGGCAAGTAAAATAGGTATCTAATATTCAGGGATATAGCTGGACACACCTGTCACCAGGGTTTTTTTTTAAATATGGAGGCTGGCCCTCCAGATTGGGGGTTGAGAGCAGGACTAATAACTCGGCCCTGTAAAGACTAATTGTTGCGAAGTCAAAAGAAGAAAGAATCTGGCTGCCCTATGTAAAACGACCTGGAAATCCGGGGCCAAAGATAGGGCTGACTGGTACCGAATTCTGAAGACAGCTAAGCCCTATCCAGGGCTGTCACACCACTGAAAAAGAAGAAATTTACATATCTGAAAAGCTGTAAAAATATCTGTCTGTGGCATAACTATACATTAGGCATGGCTTTAGCGATCACCGAATATTGCCTCGTCTGGATATTTTATTTTGTTTGTTTATTCATGACAGTAGTTAATTGTGAATGATTTTGAAAATAAAGAACCGCACAAATGAAATAAATTAATCTTATTAAAATTCCATTAAGTAGGATTAAATTAAGTATTTATAAGCAGTATAACGATCTTTATTATCTCATATCTGATAGCTATTCAGTTTGAAATAAGTTAATTTTTGCGTTTTTCAAAAACCAAATTTAATTGAAAAGATAATGTCTGATTATATATAACTAGCATATAGCCCGTCATATGACGGGATCAATAAAATTTTTGATTTTACAGAATTGTAAAGTACCCTATGGGGCATGTAAAAGAATGGATTGTTTTTTGGCTGAGAACTATCTGGTACACGCTCAATGATTTGTTTATCTTTACTGACCGCATGTTAATTGCCAAGCTTAATTTATATTGTCATATTGCGTGATAGAATAAACAGCAGAGCTTTTAATATTGACTGTGATTATTTGGCGGTATACATGAACGATGTCCAAAATTTGGAGAATCGATTGCAAACTGTGTGGTTATGTATAAAAGACAAACACACAAACTTCTTAATTTTCAAACGTATATAACTTAAGCGCTAGATATTTATTAGTCCGTGAAATAGACTCCTAGACTTTTATGAAAATAATTTGTTGTTCATACGGATGATAAAATTTTCATTGCAACAAAAAATAATCGATGATTAAATTTTAAATTATCACATATGTGTACCTAATCTACTATTTAAGCCAAATATAAAAGAAAATTATTTGCGTAATATCTAAGTTCCGTAATAAAATGTATAAAAATAATGCAAACGATATTTAAATAATTAAAAATAAGAAATGATTAAATGAGATGGTTAAAGGAATGACGTTATAATGCTAGAAAAAAAGTTTTTTCCATCTACTTATAATGTTGTAAATTGGAAATTAATCATTGCCTGCTTTTAACTGGGGGAAATATGGCTTGAAATAATGGCATTAAACGATCGAAAAAGGAGGGAAGGGGTGAATTTCAAACGTTTTTGAACTCTCTGAATTTTGCTAACCCTAACTCATGAAGAATCCAATATGGCGTCTATTCATTCCAGGCCCAACCGCTTCAAAAATCCGAGGACAGACGGACAGATAACTTTGACAGGCTATTATTATATAAGGGGATGAATGTATAAAGATTTTATTAATAACAATTTTCCTGGGATAGAAAAAATACACTAAACTCTTATTGACTACAGTAAAGATTCAGTTGTGCAAGATATGTACGTACTTACTTCAAAAGTAAACTAGTCATGTCCAGTTGAATGGTCAAAAGGAGAATTTAAATTTCAGAATCAAAGTTTTTTTGTACGTACGTACAGATGTAATACTAACAAATATCAAAATTTGGATGTTTTTATTGATTATAATGCTTTCTTAACTTCGTACAATTGGTTTGGTTTGGTTTGGAGCGCTACCGTCTACTTTTTGCAACATGAGGGCTAATGAGACCGGGACCTACTGCTTAAAGCCGATTCCGAACGGCTACAAACATCCATGCCTCTGTGGGATTTGAACCCACGAACTCCGGTTCCGAAGGCCAGCACTCTAACCATTCGGCCATCGTTCGGCCTACTTCGTACAAGGCGATAAAAATGTGTAATTTAATATGCGTACAAGAATGATGATATGATTTTCACATAAAATTTTTTGTTTAGTAATTGTACATTCCTCACCTCCGCTCTTGTCACATGTGTCTCGAAAGTAAGAAGGTAAAAACGTGTATAATTTAATATATGTACAAGGAAGTTCATGTATTAAGATAAAATGTATTTTTCCTTTATTGATTGTATATTCTTCACCTCTTTCTGTGCCACAGCAGTCTCGAACGTAAGAAGGTAAAAATGCGTGTAATGTTATGTGTACAAGAAAGTCATGTGGTATTCAAATGAGATGTTTTACCCTTTAATAATTGTACATTTCTCATCTCCTCAAGTGTTAGGACAGTCTCAAAAGTAAGGCGGTAAAATGTGTGTAATTTAATAGCTGTACAAAAAAAATCATGTAGTATTCAATGTATGTAATGTACGTATGTTCAATGTAGTAAGTCATGTAGTGGAAGATTTTTTTCCCCTTTAAGTAATTAATTGTACGTAATTGTGCATTTCTTACCTCCTTTAATGTTACAGCAGTTTCGAGCGTAAGAAGGTAAAAATGTGTGTAATTTTTAATAGGTGTACAAGAAAGTCATGTGGTATTCATATGAAATATTTTACCCTTTAATAATTGTACATTTCTCACCTCCTTCTGTCTTAGGACAGTCGCAAAAGTGAGAAGGTAAAAATGTGTGTAATTTGAAAGGTGTACAAAAAAAATCATGTAGTATTCAATGTATGTAATGTACGTATGTTCAATATAGTAAGTCATGTAGTGTAAGATTTTTTTCCCCTTTAAGTAATTAACTGTACGTAATTGTGCATTTCTTACCTCCTTTTGTGCACAGCAGTTTCGAGTTTAAGAAGGTAAAAATGTGTGTAGTTTTTAATAGGTGTACAAGAAAGTCATGTGGTATTCAGATGAGATGTTTTTTTCCCTTTAATAACTGTATATTTCTCACCTCCTCTTATGTCCCTTTAATAATTGTATTCAAGTCAAAGATGTTTTTGCCCGTTAATAATTGTATATTTCTCACCTCCTCCTGTGACATGGCAGTCTCAAACGTCAGAAGGTAAAAATGTGTGTAACTTTTAATAGGTCATAAGATCATGTATTCAGATGAAATGTTTTTTTCCTTTAATAATTGTACATTACTTACCTCCTAATGTGTCACAGCCGTCTCGAATGTACTTGAGAGCGTTTCTAAGGGTGTCTCCATTTCGATTGCGCTCGCTTTCGGACGTCAGACAACGCGTCTCTTGAAGAAGGCAGTTGAAATCTTCTCTCACATCCCTGAAAAATGAGAAATAATGAATAGTAATAGATGAATGAAGGAAGAAATTTTATAACTACAATTTTATAATTACATGAGAAGAAAATAATCTGTTTAACTCAGAGGTTCCTATCCTTTTTAGGTCCACCACCCCTTGACAAGAAAAAGAAACACTCCAATGCCCTCTTTTTAATTAATAATTAATTATATCAAATTTTAAAATATTGTTGTGTAATATTTATATATTAAGAATCACAAAGTAGAAATTAATTAAAATAGACATCAAACGTGGTAAAAAAATTATTAAAAACTTAAAATTAGGTATAAAGTCAATAAGAAATTAAAAATATAATTAAATGGATGAAACGATTTGATGGTTTTAAACAATTTGTAAATGTCGGGTTCTAATTTCTTCAGTCTCCACGTTTGGTGATGTTCCTATACTTAGACAATCAACTAGCTACTGCAGTGAGCTCACGTTCAACCAAATATGATGAAGGAAATGCAATTAACATTTTTGTA
The DNA here is from genome assembly GCA_032207245.1 of Pardosa pseudoannulata. Lineage (NCBI taxonomy): Eukaryota > Metazoa > Arthropoda > Arachnida > Araneae > Lycosidae > Pardosa > Pardosa pseudoannulata. Next base: position 190,705,274 of record CM063498.1, read on the forward strand.
ATTTAGCCCAAGGATGGGGTGGCCAAATGGCGGCTAGAGGTAGCATTCACAAAATTTATAATTAAATAAAATATCGCATTTATGATAGTGAACGCAAATATTATTCGATTGATTTATAGGTTGTTTTTATAGATATGTATGTTTTTATGGATAACATGTCTATTGCCCAGCCCTTTTGACTGCCCCCCCCTCTTTTGACTTGTAATCCTCTACCGTCCTCTTGGAAGGCTTCAGCGCGAAGCTATCGCCTCAGTTGGGAACCCTATAAAGTAGCGGTTAGCAAACTTTAAAACTTTAAGGACCACTACCTCTATAATTTTTATTTGGAGGATCACCAATTACAGTAGAACCTCGTTTTAACGACCTTAAGATATAACGACCCTTTCGTTAGAAGGACCATCTTAAAATTATTTTACCATAGGAATAATGTTAATTTTGAACCATTACAACTACCCCAAGTGTATTATTTTTCGTTAGAGCGACCTCCAATTTTAGACCGCAGAACTCATGAGCAAGTCGGCTATTTTAAAATTATTGTACTGTGGTGCAACTTCAAGAAGCCTGTACTCTTTGTGTCTGCTTAAAGGGACTCTTTCGTAAAGTATGACATTGATGTCCTAGGTAGATGACACTCCAGACACCAATGAAATAACCCATCTCCTCAGTGTCAAATTTCCAGATCTTCAATTATCTTTTGATAAGTTAGTTGCGGTAGGCGAAACTTTACAGTGCTGCGCAGATAAATTTGAATGAGGACGATTTTATTGCCCGTATTACCGGAAATGAAGAAATCTGCGATTCCGACGACGGAGGAGAAATCGTCTAAGCTTTTGAAAAAGTAATGAAAAAGAAGCGTTCTATGTAATCAATGCCCTGCGTCAATATTTTGAAGGACAATTTAATTCTGAAGATATTCTTCAAAATCTAACGGATATGGAATCAGTGATAATGAAAAATTCCCAAATGAACTTGAAACAGGCGTCAATCAAAGACTTTTTTTCAAAAATTCAGTAATGGAAATACAAATAAATAGAAGTGTTCTCTAGATGTGTACTGTTGCATCATTTCTTTGTTCAATTATTATTATTATTTTTTCAATTTGTTACAACGACCATACGATGTTGGTCCCACAGGGGGTCGTTATACCGAGGTTCTACTGTATATATGAATTAAAAAATGCAGTTAAATATATTTATAGGATAATAATCAATAATTTTTATGTTATTGATACAAAATGCACATATTAAAATAAAAAAAGTTATATCGTTATTTAAAAAACTTTACTTATGCATTACACATTTTTAATGTGATATATGTTCTTGCTTATCGACCATCCGTATGTAGAGTTTTGGCTCCAACGACGTCAATACAAAACTGAGAGCTGTGTTTATTTCAATTCGAGAACGATATCAAGTTTTAATTGCTGTGACAGATGAAAATGTTTTTCAAATATGTACTTGAAAATTGAATTAATATTTTGAGTGCTTTCCCACTCAGTGATAAGTATTCATTTTTTTATAGAAAGCCAAGAATGAGATATTGACAAAGATGTTAGTTTTAATTTTTTAGCATGAATGTTAATGAAAATTTATTGTTAGTTGTGTTTCAGCTTACAATAAATAATCATCCGTTTTTTCTGTCGACCATCAAGAGAATATAGATTTTTAGATTGTTAAATTATCTGTTCTGTAATTCAATACCTATAATACATATTGGTAAAAGAAATGTGTTTTTTCAGATTACAATTAAAATTTTAATTGGGGTTTTTCTAAAGTTATTTTGTGTGAAATCTCCAAAGATTTACACGAGTTTTTACACATAATATATGTTTTACTGACAAATAATCCCAGTATGACGTATAGAAAGTACCCTTCTTCGACTAAAACTGCTCTTTTTTTATAAATATACCATACTCCTTTTCAAAAGAATGAGTATTTGACAGTTTAAAACGAAGGAAGTTAAATTATGACTTACAGAAAGTGTCCTTTTACTCAATAAAAAGTGCCATTTCACTTGACTAAACTGCCCTTTTTTGATAAATGTACCATGCCCTTCTTTAAAAGAAAAGTGAACACTAGTTAATTCAGTTTTCTAGAGTAGTTTATTCCGCGAGACAGGAAAATAACCTTAGCCTTTTGAAGCTCTTGATTTAAAAATTTTTTTTTATTATTATTTATAAAGCCTTTCTCTAAAGTTATCACCCATTTCCATCTCTCCCTTCCACAAAGTATGGTTTTTTGAAAGCCACCACAGGTAAACAAAAGGCAAAGGCCTCTAACTCTTCTGTTTGCCCTTGTGTGTAGCGAGGCATGAAGGACCCCGATGGCCCCGTTTTACTGCCCGCGGATTAGCACAAAACGCTCGGGCTTCCGAAATATGTAATGGCGTGCGTTATTTCGGATGAGATGACTCTTTTAGACTACAACCGCTCCGCTGACTCGACATTGTCGGCACAATAGTAGAGAGTAATTAGACACCCGTGGGTCGGTTTTGATGCATGCCGGATTGGTTTTAAAAGCAGTTGTTACTGTCGCAAGTGAAATCCACACTGAAATTGTAAGCTTATGGAATGTAAAAATTGTTTGTGAGGTATTATTGTCGACACTCTAAATTCAATCTACGATATCTTAAAAGTTAAGGCTAAAAGCCCTTTCTTCTCTATTTCCTAAATTTCAATTATTTATTTACAGAGGAACCCGCTTAAAACGTTTTTAACCCCTTCCCTGTACGATATCTTAAAAGTTATGGCTAAAAGCCCTTTCTTCTCTATTTCATAAATTTCAATTATTTATTTACAGAGGAACCCGCTTAAAACGTTTTTAACCCCTTCCCCGTACGATATCTTAAAAGTTATGGCTAAAAGCCCTTTCTTCTCTATTTCCTAAATTTCAATTATTTATTTACAGTGCAACCGGCTTAAAACGTTTTTTAACCCCTTCCCCGTACGATATCTTAAAAGTTATGGCTAAAAGCCCTTTCTTCTCTATTTCCTAAATTTCAATTATTTATTTACAGTGGAACCCGTTTAAAACGTTTTTAACCCCTTCCCCGTACGATATCTTAAAAGTTATGGCTAAAAGCCCTTTCTTCTCTATTTCATAAATTTCAATTATTTATTTACAGAGGAACGCGCTTAAAACGTTTTTAACCCCTTCCCTGTACGATATCTTAAAAGTTATGGCTAAAAGCCCTTTCTTCTCTATTTCTTAAATTTCAATTATTTATTTACAGAGGAACCCGCTTAAAACGTTTTTAATCTACGATATCTTAAAAGTTATGGCTAAAAGCCTTTTCTTCTCTATTTCCTAAATTTCAATTATTTATTTACAGAGGAACCCGCTTAAAACGTTTTTAACCCCTTCCCTGTACGATATCTTAAAAGTTATGGCTAAAAGCCCTTTCTCCTCTATTTCCTAAATTTCAATTATTTATTTACAGTGGAACCCGCTTAAAACATTTTTAACCCCTTCCCTGTACGATATCTTAAAAGTTATGGCTAAAAGCCCTTTCTTCTCTATTTCTTAAATTTCAATTACTTATTTACATTGGAACCCGCTTAAAACGTTTTTTAACCCCTTCCCCGTACGCCGTACGGGCACAGCTTTCGGGCCTTTACTGATTTTCCCGTACGGCGTACGGGCAATCTGATTTCTATTTCGCTTGCACTATTTCGGCAGTATTTTTTCCAATTTTAGTAACAAATTATTCGTATAGATGTCTAGTAAATGACAGTTTGCAGTTTATTGTTATTTTCTACTCTGATTGGTGCAAAAGCGCGAGTTTTTTCTCATGATTTGTATCAGAAGACGAATTGTTATCTTTCAGTGCATAGCTTTCTGGTTCTATTTCACTAACCGCCTGATAAATTTATTGATGTAAGAGTTGAATTATATATTTTTACTTTTAAATAATGGATAACTCAGGGCGTATGGAGCTAATTTCTTGTCATTCGAACTTTGACTCAGAAACTGAATTATCTGTAAATGATAGCGAAAGTTTACTAGATGATCTGGATAGTAGTACAGATGGAATCAGTCAAGCAAGACAATTTTTTAAAATTAATTGTGGTAATCCTTCGGATCCGCCTCCTAGATTTGCTTTCACTGGAATTCCAAAAATTAATTTGGATATTGATGAGACTAAAGGTAAACTTCAGTTCTATGATGCTTTCATAGAAAGAATAAAGTTGTAATAAATGCTTAAAAATATTAGAAATGTTAATTTTAATGACATATCTTTACTTAAAAATGTAAAATGAACAAAAAAAAATGCAATAAAAATGTGATATTTTTTGACCGAATTCTGGAAAAAAAATGAAACTGTCAAAGGGTTAACACATTGTATGCGGGACACGTACTAATACGTTTTCTGACGATTGATACTTAAGCGCGGGTCACGTACTAGTACGGGTTAGTGTAACAACATGGTTTGTTTGTGGGTACAAAAATAACGGTGTATACAGGAAAACGAAGTCGAATGTTCTTGTCTACTACATAGATTCTGGAAACATTTAGACAAATAAAAACTAGTTTTAGATCAGTCGATACGGAACCACAGAACGGGAAGGTTGATTAAAAAAATCAATTTAGATTTAAAATTAACTTTTTATTTATCCTTGCGAAATTGATATCATATATATATATATATATATATATATATATATATATATATATATATATATTTATAGATTATATATATATTTGTATCTATATATATATATATATATATATATATATATATATATATATATGTTATTTGTCTATTTATATATTTGTTTATATATTTCAATATAAAATACGAAAATTTGGTTAAAAAATTAAATAATTTTCTATCTATTGAGATTTAACTGAATAACTAAATTTACGCGCAAAACGCCCGCTCACGGTACAATTCCGCTGCGAAATGTACCAGCACACAATGTGTTAAGAGACCAAGAGTGGACCTTATGCGGAAAATCTTTTTAACCTGAAAACTGGAAAAATATCTTATGAAAAATGTTTTAATCCAAATTTTTGTAGTAATTCTTCTTTTACAACTCTAAATATGTTCTTATAGGTATATAATTATGATTTACAATTAAGTTTCAATATAACATTTTAATTTAATCTAGAATGTTTGATTCCAAAATATCTGACATATGAACCTTAACTAAGAGTAACTCAAATTGTTTTATGTTAAAGAAAATATTAGGTATAGATATAGAATAAATGAAACTAAAAATAATACCATTATATTAATTTACTTTAATAATTATTTATTCCTCAGAATTCATGCATTATTTATTTATAACAGATTTATTATTATAATTCATAACTTTCATCATCGTTTGGGATAGTTCTTGAAAAGAACCTGTGAAGATCCCCTTTTGTCCAGAATTAACGAACGGAATCAGCTGTTTTGAAGCCTCCTACGAGAATTCAGCTAAAAAAGAAACTAGCTGTAACCTTAGCTGGAGTTCCCAGGAAATTTGAATCGTAACTGATCGAACAACGGTGGCGGAACCGTAACTGACCCAGAGGTATAAAAAGCCTAAAATTTTTCGACTCGGGGCTATCCTTAAACTTCCTTTCTTATCACTTAATTTTTTCATTCATCTTAATTATTTAACTTGTTAAGGGCCTAGCATTATTTTTTCCCATCTTAAAAACCTGCATTTTTATATTTATTGTGTTTCAATTTAAAATACTGGATACTTGGTAATTAATTCATTAACTTGCTACAGGGGATAAGGCCTTCGGCCAAGGTATCTCAGGAAATCCTTCAACAGCTACGGGACTCGGGACTTTTCGACATTTTTTTACGTAGGTGCTTTGACCTCGTGGATGGTCTGACAGCATATAGCACTTATTATTTTACTGAAAGATTAAAAATTAATTATAAAAACTGGTGTTCCAAGTAATAGCTGGTTTCCAACCATCAGAATTAATTACTATTGCCAGCTCAATGAAGTGCTGAGTTTCTTTAATCAATGTCTCCTTTATCTCCATCTACAAAAGCGATGGTTGAATGGTTAGGAGATTGATCTTCACTACTGGAGTTCGTGGGTTCAAATTACATTATGGCATGGATGTTCATATCCATTTGGAATCTACTTTAAGCAGTAGATTCAGGTCTAATTAACGCTTGTGTTGCAAAAAATTTGCCCATAGTGCTCCATACCAAATCAAACCACCTGTACTTAAAAATATTCTTTTCTGAACCTCTCTCAATGCATTGTGAAGACCCCACTTTGTCCAGTACTAACGACCGGAATCAGCTGAAAAAAAAATAGCTGTAATCTTAGCTGGAGTTCCCAGTTAACTGGAATAATAACTGACCGAAAATCGGTTGGCGGGACCGTAAGTGACCCCGAGGTATAAAAAGCCTAGAATTTTTCGACTCGGGGCTTTTCAACATTTTTTCTACGACCTTATGGAGGCTCTTGAGTCTTTTGAACGAAGCCAGCTTTCTAGTGATGAAGTTCGGGAGATTCGTAAAGTCCTCTCATATAGGGAGCGGCAGAGTCTCTGATACCGAACTGGGGATAAATGGGGTTTGCATTGCACACTGGAAAAGCGTTCCCACTTCTGTGAGATTATTTAATCTCTTTTCTTTCGACTGTGATCGTCGTGATGTTATGCAGGTGACAACCCTTTGCATTTCGACTTGTTTTGGGATATTAGAATCCCCTTGTATATAGCCGTATTTACTCAAGAAATAGAAGTGATTTCCAATTTTATCGTGACTGATCCTTCTTCACGATATCTCTTCACATTGAAGTCGTCACAAACCTAATTGTTTCCAATTACATGTTAATATGTTGCACTTGCCACGACTTAAAAGCAGATTAGAATGTTAAAATTTCTAATATTTCAACAACTGTTTTTTTCTATTATCGAATTCTTATTATTGAAGAAAAACTTTGAAATGCCATCACTGGTCTTGTCTGGTAATTTTCATTATTTTCCCTATTATGAAAAATTCATAACTCCTTGGGGAAATCAGTTGGCTATTATTGAATTTTTTTAACCAAGCAAACAAACAAAAAATGACTTAAACATTGTTTAAATATCTGTCTGTTGCACGATTGCTTCGCCACGCCAGTTAGAAGCTCTCCGAAATATACCTTATTCGGATGTATGTAGGTTGAAACCCTCGAGTTTGAAAACTCGGGGATAATGCAATAGGAAACAACAAGACAATAGAATTTCTTCCCTGATGTTGAAAAAGGAAGAAAAGTTAAATACCCTCGCCTTATTTTTTCTCAAGAGACATTCCATTGTCGTCGTCATCCCAATCCAACATTGCAACGATTCCAAGGCCACGAAGCATGAGCTCTTCTAGCCATTACCGAAATGGGATTTTCTAGACGGAAAAGTGTAAATCTCTCACGTCAATCGCCGGACGATAAATATTTAAAGCTCTTCAACACCCAAAACGTGATTTTGCGCTGTCGTAGATTATTCCTATTTTTCAGTCTGAAGAGAATGGCACGCTCTCTGACTTTGGGACGCGGCCTTGGCACGAATTTTGTGTCGGTAGTGCCGTGGTGGTTTGTTGTCCAGCGTGCCGAATCCTTAGCAGCGGAAATGAATTGCAGTAAGAGAATTGGAAAATTGAATGAAATTTTCTTGACAACTATACCATGGAAATGCAACTGTAAAATTACGTAGGCGACTGGCATATAATAATGTTCTTTCATAATAATAATTTTATTTTATTGAATCTGCATTTGAAAATTTGGCAATATGCTTATTCCATTACGTATTTAGAGAGAATTTTTTTTCAATCTTTTCTGCATTTTAGAGATCTCTAATTTAATGATAATAGTATATGTATGTGTATATATATATTTCAGAAATGTTGTTATTTTTTCCAGCTTTTCATGATAAATAGATAGTATATTCAATCCGTTGGTAATGAATTATAGTTTTGTCTCTAGTTTTCAATGTAAGAACGCCTGTTATTGTTAAAATTGCAAAAGTGCTATGTTAAAACAGATACACTTAGCAATACAGTCCCAGGCACCACGTGGTTATTTATTTATTTTATTAATTTATTTTTTGTGGTTGCGTATTACCATAATTTATTGATTGCCAAATAATAAAATGGTGAAAATTATGTATTTCTTATAAACTCAAAGTTAAATAACATCTTATGCCATTTATTCAATTTCTACTATTAGTTCACACTTTCTTTATATAGGGGAGACCGGGGCACCTTGGGACACTTTTCAGTTAAACATTTTTATGAATTTTTTTAAAGCTAATTTAAAAAAAATAAGTATACATCCATATATTGTCATCACATCTGCTTCTTATAAACATTAAATCTACTTAATATCTCATTTAGTTAAAGAGTAATAAAAGAAATAAAATACCTTTCCAAGGTTGGTGCGTCTCTCTGTCTCTCTCTCTTTGTTTAACAGTGTACAAGCATAAGCATTAAATGTATATATCATATGTGCAATACAGGACAGGCAAAGTATTAAAGAAATAACAACACAATTAAAAAGTATGAAAACTAATAATTGCAAGTAATTCACCTAAAGACAAATTAGTTTAGTCAAAAATAAATCAGTATATAAAAAAATCCAATTCACTCAAAGATAGACCAGTATTAAAAAGATCAATCCGTCAAAAATAAACCAGGATCAAGAAAGGTTACGACTGTGAAATAATACTAAGTCGTTGATAAGAAAACTGCTTTCACTCTAAGGATATTTTAATTGGGATTTAAGCGGGATAATATTTAGTGATTTCTTGATAATTATATATCAGATGTAGATTCTAACAAAAGAGAATTGACATCAATAGCTAATTATGAGATGTTTTCTTGAGGAGGTTTCTAGATTTTATCTACAATGCAACACATGTTTTATCTTTTCATTTAATATTGGGTCAATAAAATAAGTAGGCGTCAAACCGGATTTCAAGCTGAAAAAATAATTTAAGATAGCCATTTTAACAGTGTCAGATCCCACACGATTATAAGGCATGTTAACGATAGCGGGAAAGGTGTTGGTTTCATAAGTCATAGTATCTTATTTATGTTTATGCTCCAGTATAGACTTCATAAGTATAAAAGAGCACAATCATGTGCAGAATTATATTTCAAATGTATAAAATCGTTTCGCTTAAGACCTATAAATAATAGCATAAGAAGAGAATTCTACTATAATATATGTCATCTAAAGAACTGAAATTCTGTTAATACTTATCCAAGTTTATCTAGATTAAAATTAGATTAAAATTATTCAGGTTTCATTACATGATTAACGGCCGCATTCACTAAATAGAGTATAGCACGCGGTTTACGAAATTTGAGGATTACCTCCAATCTATGTGTAAGCCGGATTAGCTCAGTATGTAAAGGCGTCGAGCTCATAACCGTGGCTTGCGCTGGCCAAAAATCCCCCCTTGTATATTAATGGCAAATTGTAATCATTTGTTTTTTCTGCGGCTGGGCCACATTTAGATAAGTTCATAGCCGCAATGTCCTCAAATGATACGTCTGGAAGTAAATCACTGTTATGTCGGATCTGGGCTGCTACTCACGGTGAGGATCTACACCACTAGATTATCTAATGGTTTGGTTTGGAGCTCTACGGTCTACTGTTTTGTACATAAGGCCTAATGAGACTGGGACCTACTGCTTAAAGCCGATTCCGAACGGCTACGAACATCCATGCTATAGTGGGATTCGAACCCACGAACTTCGGTACGGACGATCAGCGCCCTAACCAATCGGCCATCGTTCGGCGATTATCCAATGACTTCACTAGAAGTGTATTTCGGCACGTTGGGTTACGTCAAAGATGGGAGCTTTTGCTACTCTGGAGGGGATTTTCGTCATAATGACGTAGCCAGTTGAAAAAAATCGACTATTCCGATCGTTTAGAGTCCCTGTGAGTAACAGCTATAGTTATATAAAAAAAAGGGTAAATCGATTCCAAATCGTGCAAAGAGTTTATTTGCGCCTTCATCTTTCTAAAATATTGAATCGAACGTCAAGAAACCGGCTCGAATCATCAAGCCCAACTCACATGGGTACTTGATTGTTTTTAATTTTTTTTTAGAAAGTGAAACCTTTTTAATTATCTAACTAAAAATAAAGTACTATTTAACAAGTTTTAAACATTTTTAGACATTTTTTAGACAGTTTAATTTTAACAAATACATTGCAATTACCTCCCGAGATAAATGTGCAGAGTTGATTTGATTTGGTTTGGAGTGCTATGGCTTACTGTTTTACAACACGAGGGCTAATGAGACCGGGACCTACAGCTTAAAGCCGATTCCGAACGGCTACGAACATCCATGTTATAGAGGGACTCGAACCCAGGAACTCCGGTACCGAAGGCCAGCACCCTAACCAATCGGCCATCGCTCGGCTGTATAGAGTAGAACCCTTCAGATTTAATATGTAAATATTGATGAAAATAACTTTTAAGCACTTTGCCTTTTATAATTGAATACTCCCTCTTTCCCATAAGCTAAATTACAAAATTAATAAAAAAGTGGGCGGGGAAAGGGCGTTGAAAATTTTTTCACTCCTTAGGGAGGCAGCAGCCTTAAAAAAGGTTAAAAAACACGGGGTTAAAGTAATGTGCATTTGATAACTTGAATGTGGCAATTAAAATGTGTATAATTTAACAGATGTATAATCCACACCAGATTTATTTTCTTCCGGATATGTAGATAACTTACTTTACTACAAATAAGTTTTTGAAATTGCTTCAAAATGAAAGTGACTCATCCATGCTACACCAATATATAGACACCTGTATTTCAATCATCTTCAAATGGGCCCGAATTGAATACAGGTCGATCTTTATTTGTCCAGCTTTCTTGATGCATGCTAAGCTTGCAAAAGGCAAACTCGCATAACAGCTGAATCTTTATAAAGTCTCTGATCCGTCCTCGTTTGGTAGCTAAAATAAAGTCATCAGCCACCGTTGTTAAGATGTTAAAATACCTAAAAGTAGGACGTGTTTCACTCCCTAAACTTAAAATGGATTCTTCTTTGTTCTTATTTGAGACAAGTGTAAATGTTTTACCTTTTAAATAGTAAAACATTTCCTTAAAGACCTAATCAGAGGTCCACACGTACTTGTTTGTTACCGATTCCTTTAACTGATGAAGAATGTGCAAATTTCTTAAATAGTTATTGAACGAATCTTATTTGAAGCTATCAAGAATCTCATCAATAAAAATCCCCTGATAAAGCGAGACTACAAGTACCATTGTAGTAATTATTTGCTACTCAAAGATCTATGTTTTAAATTGTAGTTTATTAAAATATGTTAAGAGTGAAACTCGTAATAACATTATTAAGCCTTATGACACGTCAACGTGTAGTTGTTGAAAAAGTAGCAGATTCAGGTTAAAATTCTTTTTCCCGTTGAAGATTGGTTTGGTTACTGTCTACTTTTTGCAGCACGAGGGCTAATGAGACTGGGACCTACAGCTTAAAGCCGATTCCGAATGGCTACGAAAATCCATGCCGCTGTGGGATTCGAACCCCCGAACTCTGGTACCGAAGGCCAGCATCCTAACCAATCGCCCATCGTTCGGCTTGCCGTTAAAGAATACGCAGATATCTCTTATGAGAGCGAAAATTTTTCAATCGTTTAACACGCTGAATGCCACTTCGATTTTCAGAAATCTGGCCTAAAATGACAATTCGATTAAATCACATTATATTATTCTTGGATTAATTATATTTTTGTTCGATTTTTAATAAATTTTCTGTTTATACAAGCCAGCATCGATTTTTTGTTCTTTTCCCAGAAGCCATCTATCGATATTAGCACTAATAGACTACGAATAAAAATGGCAAGTAAACACAGTACGAGATAACTCGTTGGCGTCTTAGAAAAGACCGCAATCTACGAGTTATCTCGTAGTTGGCAGTCAACGCGTTGAAGAAGGTTTATCACACACGAACCTAAACCAAAATAAATCTTTTGAAAACTTTTTGATGTAACACAAGAAATCCGCAAATTCAAGGCCTTATACCACGTCAACATGTACGTGTTAGTTTACAATCCCTTTAAATGCTGAAGAATGTATAGATTTCTTATAATACAGCGAAACAATTTCAACGGATTTTATTCAGGTTGATTTGTGATAAGGTTTTTAAAGGGTCCCATCACCTTTTTAGCTACTTTAAATCGAAGATTTTTTCTTATTTTTCGGATTATTAGATCTTTTTGAACTATGATCATAATCCCATGAGATTTTCAGCTTTTATTCTCTATTTTTATTTAATTAAAATAAACTAGATTCAGACAAGCTTTACGCAGATGCATTTTACTTTATTTAATTTATATCTCTTATAAAATTTTTTTAACCCTTTAATATCTAGCGTATCTTTTTACATATCGAAAAAAATTGTAGAATTTTTAAGTTTTCTTAGAACTAGTTTACATTTGAGAGTAGGTAGAGAATAATTTTATCAATAATCTACAAAATTTTCAAGTGATCTATTATTTATAACTTTTATATGTGGATTGACATTTATGATTTTTTGAACAGCGCGCATAAATATACTTTTTTGTCAGGTGCATAGACTGAAACCATAACAAATTGCTTTTTCTATTATAAAACCCCATTTTACAGTACTTAATTTACATGTAGTACCAAATAATTTTTTTCACTAAATTTTTCCTTTTATTTATGGCATCCTATGATGTTTAAAACGATAACTAAACACTAACGCGACGTACTGCAGTATTCAAAGTTATTGAAACTCAGTATTTATTTTATTCTGTGCAGTCTATAATAATTTAGATTTAAGATACCTCATGTAATCGGCAGAAATGACTTGAGCATTATAGGGTTAAATATAAATTGTTAACGACTGGGATTTCTCAAAACTGCTTTGCGGACAGTGCAGTATTTAAAATTGTTGATTTGGTTTTGGTTTGGAGCGTTACGGTCTACTGTTTTGCACACGAGGGCTAATGATACCTGAACCTACTGCTTAAAGCCGATTTCGAACGGCTAAGAACATCCATGCTATAGTGGGATTCGCACCCACAAACTCCGATATGGACGATCAGCGCCCTAACCAATCGGCCAGCGTCCGGCCCCAAAGTTGTTGAAACTTAGTATTTATTTTATTCTTTGCAGTCCATAATAATTTAGATTTAAGATACCGCATGTAATCGTCAGAAATGACTTGGGCATTTTAGAGTTAAATATAAATTGTTAGCGACTGTAGATATAGCAATAATTTCTCAAAACTGCTTTGCGGACAGTGCTGTATTCAAAGTTGTTGATTTGGTTTTGGTTTGGAGCGCTACGGTTTACTGTTTTGCACACAAGGGCTAATGACACCTGTACCTACTGCTTAAAGCCGATTTCGAACGGCTACGAACATCCATGCCATAGCGTGATTCGAACCCAGGAACTCCGGTACCGACGTTCAGAGCCCTAATCAATCGGCCAGCGTTCGGCCCATTGTTGTTGAAACTATTTATTTTATTCTGTGCAGTCCATAATAATTTATATTTAAGATACCGCATATAATCGGCAGAAATGACTTGAGCATTATAGGGTTAAATATTCGCAACTGTAGAAATAGCAATAATTTCTCCAAACTGCTTTGCGGACAGTGCACTTTTGGCTATGAACAAATTATAATAGAGCTAGTTTGACACTTGATGAACTTCATCATTATTTTCCAACACAAAAGAATAAATACAAAAAAATGATGTATTTTATGAATGCATTGTTAACAAGTCAAAAACTGCAATTCGTTACCACGCCTCTCCTTAAAGAAACAGCAAAAAAGCAGTTGCGAAAGACACGATTACTTCCTATGTGTGGGCAGTGCTTTCACGCAGAAGGGAAGAGAGGGGAATATGGTTTGCTTCTTTCAGAACTTTGGTAAAGGATCAGGCATTTAAAATAATCACAACAAAAGAATTACAATTTAAAAACAAAACAAAAAGATCCCCGCTTGTACTTGTGAGATATCACGTTTGCTTCTTATCTAAAATTCCTTTCATTATAAATATGACGTGATGGTAAGGGGTGGAATAGGATTCAAGTTTAAACGAGGTGCAAGATATTAAACGTGCTCAGAATGGTCTGTTTTTATTATGGTCTTATTTTATACTCTGTTTTTATTTCTGGATACAAGAGCCGTGGTAGCTCAGTTATCAAAGGAATCGATCTCATAACCGGAGGGTCGTAAATTCATGGCTTGAGCAGGTCAAAGATCCACCGTGTTCATTGATGGAGGTTGGGGTACGTAATACAGTTTGTGGTCGCAATATCCTCCCAGTTCAAACAACACCTCTGTAGGTGGCAAGCCAATCCTGTGGGACCACAGCTTGCTCTCTGCTTCTAAATTATTAGTAAACACTTTGTGGTAACAATGTAATTCGCGTCAGTAGCATTCTTTAAGCTACACGTGCTCCTCAGGTGGTGCTAAATGAGTAACAGTGTCTCATCCGTGTTTGGCATAAATATATGTTTGTATTGATAACTTCATTGAAATATACTACTCTATACGAAGTAAAAGATGTATTATGATTTAAAAAAAATTCAATGTTTAGATTTTAATAAAAATTCTCATTCAAACCATGTCTGCATACATTTTCAGTTTTCTGCACGTGTGTACAAGAACACTTTAAATTTTAAATTCAAAATTTTAATTTTGACCAATTCCTCATGACGTCTGTATAACCGAATGGGTACGGCGTTGCTCTTCGGTACCATAGTTCGTGAGTTTTAATGCCACTGATATCATGCACGTTTGTAGCCATTCAAAGTCTTCTTTAAGCAGTAGGTTCCGGTCTTCTCAACCTTCGGTTAGCAAAATAGTAGACCATAGCACTCCAAACCAATCATTTTATCATGCAGTGTAAAAATAGAAAAACCTTAAATCATAAAAATTCTCCTATTTCTGTTCAAACCATCTGTACAAGGACTAAATTCTAGTTAAACCTTTTACAGTAGTACAACTGTTCTATTTCCAATTCGGAAACATTTGAAAACTCAATTCTGAAACCAAAACGAATGGAATTTATTAAATTTATTTTAAAATTAGCAACATACTGGTTGGGTACCGAAATAAATGAAGTCGCCGGAGTCAGTTGGTCTTCCCTGCCCTAGAATTTTGAAATTAAAAAGTTCAAGCTGGGAAAGAAGATTAGAAAAATAGACTGCTTTCTAAAAATTCTCCACTCTGCATATTTTCTGCTATGTTTTTATCTTCCAAGTAAAAATGATCAGCAATCATATTTTCCTCCACCATTATCTTTCTCAGTGGTTCTCAACCTTTTTTAATCTACCTTCCCCCTACGGAGCCGAAATGGGGTCAATGCAATTCCTGTAATTTAAAGTACGGGGAAGGAGACCTACTCAATTATAAAATTCATACGGTTTAAGTAATTTTCTTCGATAGAGTTAGACACCAAATTTTGTTACTGAGAAATGCTCAAGCAATGTCCAAGCAAATATCGTTGATTAAATATATTTTCTGAATATCGGCCCAATTTCACGCACGAGACCATAAGGGAGGAAAATTCCTGGTTCTGGTAACGTCATATAAGTCTGTTTTATTACTGGTAAAAATCGTGTAAATTAGATAATTAATGTAACACATTTATTTGGTATTTTTAAAATTAAGTTTGAAAGCCAAAACATGCTTACATCGCCCTCCCCAATCGCCCCAAATAAGTCCATTGCCTATTAGCATCGTCCCAACACCTCCCGGGGAGCGGTATGGCCCCTGTTGAGAACCAGTGGTCAACGGGTCAACCGGTCGTGTAACCAGGGCAGAATTCCTGCAGAGTATTTCCCCGCGTTATCGGAGGTGTTTTTTGTTCAACATACAGTCTAAATGCTGTTTGCCTCCAAGCACTAAACTCGCTGTCGGACTTACCGACCGAATTACCAAACGAGCACACTGCACCCGATCCTTGGGTAGGTATCTGGTTCTAGTTTTCATCTAGTACAAAGATCTAAAAAGTAAATAATAAACATTAACATTCTTAGTCCATTAACAGGCGGATATTTTTTCCTTGTGTCATATTTCTCCTTCTGATCACGAAGCTACAGCGAAGCGCTCCCACAGCTTAAGAGCATAATAGAATAAGGTGTACATACGCGTTTTTATTAGCATTAGACAAATGGAACTATATTGACTGCTGTTAAAAAAAGAAAAAAAAAACTATTAGGAGGGAAGAGGGAAATTGCTCTCTAAGAAATTTTTTAAATGGAACGCCTGAACATGTTATTGTGTTTCAGATTTGATTGTCCATGTGCCATATTCAAAATTTTGTAATCTGACAATCCACATGAACGGTCATTATTACATTAGTCCTTTAGTCCGTGAGCGTGAGGGTACAAAAAATTATTGCCATTATTGAAGCGTTCTTGCTGTTGAGTTGTGAGGGTTAGGCGTGTAATTGATGTGTGAGGAACAAACATCCTACAGGATGTGTGATCCTCACTCGCTTCAATAATGACAATAATCTTTTGTAGACTCACGCTTATGGACTGAAGGACTAATGTAATTCGTGTTATCCCGCTAGGACGCCACTTGCAGAGGGGAGATAAAAGGTTTATATTCCTATATTTTTTATAGGAAGGGGGTGCTCCAAAGATATCGTTCCCTGGGCGCTATTTATGCTTACTACACAACTGCATTTGAGCCCTTCTAGAAACTACACCAAACTTTTTCTAACACCTCAATTGTTTTGCCAACATTCCAGAGTTTTTCAAAATGATACACATGAATGAACAGGGAAGTCTAAACAATTCTTGTGGCCCTGGGCCCCTATGCAATAGTACCAACTGCGACACTTTTATCGAATTTGGTGTATATACATGTGGGAGATTTATTCCCACAATGGAACAGATGCAAAGGCTCAACTAAAATAATCTTACTTAATTAAACTATTTACACATTATACGCAAAATTGGTGTCTAGGGAGAATTAAAATAAAACTGAGACATAAGTGCCCGTCTGGCACAACATCAGCGCCCGTCTTGGAAGTCAAAAAGCGGTCAGCAAGAGCGGTCTGCACACGTTGCCGTCTAACTCACGATCATCGAAAGTAAACAAAAAAGTTCGTTCTCTTTTAGTTTTGTCAGGGTTGATTTCTTTACTTCTACATACATGTAAAGTTAAACAAAAGCAATCCGAAAGAATAAGATGTTCATTAAGAAAATTCTTTTTCTACATTTTAAATTCGCAAAATCATTGTCTTCAAATGTAAATAATATTTCCTGTTCAATACTCATCAAACTTAAATTATTCAAACTTGATTGAGTCAGAGATCAATACATCCAAGAATAACATTTGAATATTTAAAAAAAATTCGAATCCTAATCTTATTAAGCCCGAGAACAAAACAAAACATGGCCAATCTTAAGACATGGCCGATGTCTTAAAATCTAACCTAAATGAAGTAAAAAGAATTTTTGATATGATACTTCTGTTAGGAGTAAAAATAATACATACCTGCAGTGTGATAGCATTTCTTTCCTGTCGATTATCCGCTTTTGGATGCTTCGAAGGAGTGTATCCTGACATATTCGCATTCTATCTCTTGAGCAACCACGTTGGGACCAGGCCACATCAGACCCTAAAAAACGTAGAATCATCATTATTATTTCCAATTTTTTTACCAAGCCGCAAATACCTGTTGGCCATTCTATATAGGCAGTCAATACTAGTTCTTAGGACAACACAAACAAAGTGGCTACTCGTAATTTAGGAGCAGGGACCAAGCAGAAGACCAAGAAGGCTTGGCTCGCTACCTCCAGAGGTATTGAGAACTTGGAGGACATTTCGACCACAAAACCATTTTACATGCCTCAGCCGTCATTAAAAAATAAAACCCGAATCAAATTTCAATGAATTAAATTTTAGTGAATGAGTATAATTCAAAGCAAAAATCTTTTTCATTTCAACATTTTTTAATTATTAAATTGAATTTTATTGCTTCGTCTATAACAGTTTTATTATGATTTTTTTTCAAGCCAACATTAAAAACTTGTAGTACACCGAGATTATTACTACGAGATCAAACAGTTGCATATAGATATGCAATTGTTTGAATGCATGAACATGTAAATTACGTAAGAAAGTTTTAAGCATTGTTATTAATGATTTTGTTTTTTAGATTAATTTATAATTTAATCTTTTGTATTTATCCGGGGTGCTTCTTATGAAGCAATTTTATTTTAGCATTTTGTAACGTTGCTTTTAAGATTTTGACAAAACCCTTGAAAAATTTTTACAAAAACAATTTTTGTTATATAGTGTATTTATTCAATTTCATAGGTAGGGTTTCTACACCTTTAAAAATCTTGGACTAAGATTTCCATATGTGAATTACTTACTCTTTCAAATCTTTAAAAGAGGATTTTTGCAAAACGTTAATCTCTTTGGTCTATATTATACGAGAAGGCATGCGCTGACAACTGTTTAAGGTGACTGTTTCGTTTTGCAGCCGGGAAAAATATTTTCATTTCAAAGAGTTCAAAATTCATTTTAAAATAGATGGAAATACATACAAGTCAAATTGTAAGCAATGACACAAAAATGAAGCATTTTGGAAACAGCGGTAAAATCCTACAATTTATATAAATTATTGTAATTTAAGAAATTTTGAAATTATCACATCTTGTACAAAAATCAACTTTCAGTGAAAACCTGGTCTTTTTTTGGTGGGCACGCCTATAAAAACCTGCTTGGATTTTTCTAGAATGGGCCCAATTTATAACCATCTTTCGCAGGGCATACTAATTTTCTCTAAGTTCAGCATATGTGTGGAAAATTCCCTCTAAGACAGTAATTGCAAACACCTTTTCTCCTGTCGATTGATTTCAATGCGGGCGGTAAAATACAAGCATTGGCAAAAAATATAATTTAAATTAACGCTACAAGAACAAATACTATTTTAGTAACATGCGTAATGCTTTAATATACAGTGTTACTGATTTCCTCAAGTAAAGTATGGTTTTAAAAATATAAATTAAAACAAAACTAAAGGATAAGTACATTGAAGCATCGAACTCGAGCCAAAAGTAATTGCCTTGTTTGCACTTCATCTGCTAAATTGAGGAATTTTCACGTTTTCTAATTTTATTTTCAAACAATAGAAAACAAAAAAAGGTAAGAAAGACAGTACTCTTAATTTGAGCCCTAATTAGTGATTTCTAATGATTTTTATACCGCACTATTTATAGTCCGTCAAAAACTTTTCCTACGCTAGTCTTGTGACGTTTCAGTTCATTAAACCAAGCACATCATTTATCATTTACGCTGGATAACGCTCTTGATGTATCGACTGTAATTTGTTCCTGTTCCAAAAGTTTGTTTATATAATTATATTATTTATTATGTCCGACACTGAACAGTCATATTATACATATCACATTGTGCCACTCTGCAAATAAATGTAAATTGATCTTAAGGAAAGATAAAAATCTCGTCTAAAATCAAGGAAAACTTCACGGTTTAGTGGAAGTACAGAATATAAAGGTAATTGAAACGAAGTTTATCGTAAAAGAAAATAAACGATATTTTTCTTTGTTGACAGTTTAATATTGGAAATCTTGGTGACATTGTATTCATTTTTGAGTGTAATTGCTATAACGGATAAGCAACTAAAAATAGTCATTTGGGGCAATGAGAATTAAATATTTATTGCAAGTATTTCAGAGAAACACAGGAATATCTCATACTTTTTACAAAACACAATAGGATGAATATTTCTTGGTGACATGTATTAGTTTTTAAGTTTAGCTACTATAACAGATAAATACCTAAAAAAATAGCCATTTGTTGGTAATCATGATAATTAAATATTTTAATGCAATTTATGCAGAGTAACACAGAAACCTCTTATATTTTTTTATCAAAAATAATAGACTCTCGTAAATCAGCACATTTCTGGATTAGCAGTTTGCAGATTTAAAGTAACTGTTTTGTTGTTTTGTTTAATTTTTTTTCTAAATAACTTTTTAAAAATGTAATATTAAAAAGTAATAAATTAATGCTTTAAACTGGGTAATTATACATTTTCAGTTATTTAAAAGGAAAGAAACTAATGTAGCTCGATTTTTTTTAAAAAGTTTGTTAATTTTTTTCAATATGGGTATTATAGTATATCTAAAAAAATATTTAGGGAAAAATTATATTAATGTATATGTATATGTATAATTAGGGAACTTATGACACGTTTGACACAAAGTGGCCCTTGGAAGGTACTTATTAAATTGTTTTTATTCACTTACATTCACTGAAAATAACATTTTAAAAAAACCGTATCTCCAAAACTAGCAATCATCAAAGGCAGAAGTCCCCTATTCTAGTCTCCCAATTGACGGGAACTATGAAAATAAAGAACCTCACCTAAACCTGATGTTCTTAGTTGTTTCTTAGTGTAAATCATTGTTAAATTTATTAGTGTTATATTCTTTCTTGTGCTTCTTTGTGTAATCCAAAGTTAATAATTCCATGTAAATCGCACACAGTGTCAATATTGAAATGTAAAAGGGCAGGACCTATGGTAGTGACTCTCTAAAAAACCATTGATGCGATCCAGAGTTGCTGGAGAACCCATGATGGGAACTCCCTTCTCCCATCATATTCATCAGTTAATCTCCGTTTCTTGCATGCAGCTGTTTCCACGTCTCTACCTCCTTTTTTTGATGCCCGAAAGGTTAGGGTGCTGGCCTTCGGAACCGGAGTTCGTGGGTTCAAATCCCACTACGGCATGGATGTTCGTAGCCTTTCGAAATCGGCTTTAAGCAGTAGGTCCCGGTGTCATTAGACCTCGTATTGCAAAAAGTAGACCCTAGCGCTCCAAAACCAAAACCAAAACCAACCCTCCTTTTTTCTTGTTGAAAAAAAGTAGACCTTAGCACTCTAAACCAAACTAAACAAATCTCCCTTTTTTCCCTTCCCAAGAAGCCTTTGTTTTGTAAGGGCGGACCCATACTGGGGGACCCCCTAGAGATACAAGTTTTATATCAATATCTGTCATATCTTTTTATTATTAATCTTTTTAATTTATGGACGCACTGTAGGGCACGCAAAAGCCTTACACACTTTTGGGTTGATAGCGCCCAGTCCGAGTTTTCAGCCATCCATTGGAGATTCTGAAACGAGTACGAGCATCAGTGCCATTATGACATTTAATACGACAGAATGGTGAGTAGTAGTTTCTTCTACCATGGAAGTCCCTGTAGGCGACCTTGAGATTTTCATGGGAAAGTACGCAATAAGGATAGAACCCAAACTGAATTGAAAATTATGGTATGATTTGGGTTTCGGTTTCTTATATTTGAATATGAAGTTCATATGCAACAAAAGTAATGTTTCAAGATATAAGATTTTTTATTTTTTTTTATTTTTTTTAAATGAGAGCACCAATGAACGCTATCCTCTCTTTTATTGATTAAGACAATTTTATTTTTTAAACATAAGTCTAAAAGAGGTGCAAGATAAAAAAACTTCTGTATTTTACAAACACTGAATTTTCAAATAAATCTAACTTAAAACCTTAACAAGTGGCACACTGGACACCTGAAAATAATGAACCGTAATTTAACTGGTATATTAATCTAAAAAAGGCTTTTCATTCCGGGGGTGTTAGTTAATGCCTGTCTTCCAGTGGAATGAGAGAAAAACATCAATATTCGCCGGCTTGACTAAAGAACTGGGTTCCCCCGCCAACTTGGCGATAATGGTTTTAAGTATGGTCGCCTAACGTTTTCTCCTGATCTGGCCATGTCCAAACAATCTGTATCTATATTATAATTTATATGATATTTGTAACCAACTCTTCTTGTGTAACTCTTTTCTTATATATTAAAAGTGCGCAATGCTTAAAAAAATTAGATATAACAAACCATTAATGGTTCAATATGGCTGATTTTTAATAATTTTGAGCTGTTGTTTTTGTAAACTGTAAAGGGATTAATTGCCCATAAATATAAATGTCCGGTTTTTAGGTCGTTTTCTTTAATTAAGTAGGAGTATATAATTCTATTACGATGGCGCACTATGCATTAATTAAAGTCGCCAGAAAAAGCAAGAAATACAATATTAGGATGGATTACCTTTGTATTTTAGTAAATATCGCCAATATTTTCGCCAAATTTGCCAAGGGGAACCAATTTCTTAAGTAGTCCCACATTCGTCTCTCTTTTCAAGCTCAGAATCGGATGTTGAGAGTAATTGCTCACTGACATTACATTCCCTCGTCTACGAAATGGAAATCCATGTCGTAACATGGATTAACTTGTTTCGACACTTTGTAGAGGAAAGCATGTTTCCATTCACGATACAGATGATGGTACGAGGCAAAAAAAGAGACGAAAATAAAAAGAGGAACAAAAGGATGACTTGTCGTTAAACGCGAAACAAAAGACAAGAATACACTGTGGCTCTCTCATAGAAGTTCACGACCGAGGCATTACAGAAGAAAAAAAATAAAGGTAGGATAAAAAAGAAAATCGGGCGAGTACACATTATAAAGCTCTGTTCGGTCACGCGACAGAGCACTTCTAACGCGATCTCAATTACAAAGCAGGTTTTAAGCCGGAGGCATTAAGTGCGAAAAATAAGGCACTGGAATCTAGGCCGATCGCAGTTTGTAGCCACCTCTGGTCAGCGAGTTAAAGCCAGCCGCTACCCGTGTTCAACACAACGTGATATTATGTAATAAATAAAGCCACCGGAGTGGAAAGCCATTATTGGAAATTGATTTTGAACGATTGGTTTAGCTGGCGAAATCTTAAACGTGACATTTCCTAAAATGACTGAAAATGATACGGAAATGAGAAACGCACGATAAAATGTATATTAGGCAATTTTTTATTCCATCTATTTTTAGATAATTTATGCGTTTACGATATAAAGTTATTCACTACTTTCAGTATAGAAAATTCACCAGTGGAGGTCGAAAGAAACAGTGGATTGGGGTTTAATGCCTTACTACAGAGGTGGGCAAAAGCTGGCTCTTTGAAAAATCCTGCATGCAATTTTTTTAATCCCTTATGTGAGATTTTGTTGAAATCAACAGTATTTGTATGCGTAGTGTACATATAATTAATGTAAAATATATAAATAATAGAGAGTATTATAATTTGAACAGCTGTAACCATATCCCTACTTTAATGTATGCAACATACATACTCTCATAAAGCGTATGTTCGGCTTACTACATAGAATTGAACGTGTACTCCTCTCACTCTACGAGGGACGACAGACCGCAGCACGCGTAGTTTATTTTGATTTAGCACTAGTCGCATAGAAATAAAATCAACATTCCAGATTTCACGTTTAGCATTAACTGAAACTATTTTATTTTAACTTTTGATGTTTGAATTTTCTTTTTATAATTCTATTTACTATTACACTTACAAAATGTTATATAAATATAAAAATGTAATAACTATGACCAAAATAAAATAATGTGTATCGTTAAGATATCAATAAATATCAAAATAAAATCTTTCGTTAACTGATTTATTTAATGACGATTAATTTAATATAATGGATACTATATCTTTAAAAAATTACGTGACATATTTTACTGGGCACAAATTGTTCGCATATACACCTAAGTAAGACAATTTATTATTACTATTATCTTTTATTAACTGTCAAATTTCTCTGTCCAAATGCTTTAAAATGATACTTATAGTGTTTTTGTCAAAAAAATTTCTTGGGCAGGGAAAACACTCCACCCAAAACATTCGTGTGTGTACAGCATACGCGGTATAGTCTTCCGGCCAGGGAGACATTTTAAAAATTTCATTTTGGCCCGCGGTTAAAAGTATTTGCCCACCCCTGCCTTACTACAATTACTCTCTTATACATCAGTAGTTCTTATTACTTTGATCAAATTTCACCTCAGTAATTTACATTTAGGGAGTTTACTCTTCCATATTAAGTAGGTTTAACTGAAAACTCCTTAATATAAACAAACATATCATTTATTTACTCTACTCAATGAGATAAAATATCAATGAGCCTAAATTACTAATATTTAAGTGCTAATAGTGTATACTACAGGTGGAGAATGTTCAGCCTTTATTAAAGTTAGTTCTTTTATTAATTAATATTTAACTAAATATATTATGACAATTTATAAACTAATTGAACTACATTGTTTCTGTGTTGATTTTTTATAACTTAATATTTTTTATTGTATTTCTTTATACATATTAACCCTTTCGTGGGCCATTTATTTCTCAATCCACGTTTCCAAACTTTCAAAACAGAGCTGCTAATTTTATTCAATCGATCGAACAATTGATGACAGCGCAAAACCGAAGCGGGAATCAGTCTTCTCGTCGTTTCAATAACAAGACCAATATATTATAATGGGTTTTGCGCTTCCCACAGGTGTATTTTGTAAGATCGTGTAGGTGGGAAGTAATCTTCCCACGGCCCACGAAAGGGTTAATAAAGAGTAGCGTGTGCTTGTAAACACAACTGCGCTTCAACTGTGAGAGGTTTGGTTTGGAGAGCTACGGTCTACTGTTTTGCACACGAGGGCTAATGAGACCGGGACCTACAGTTTAAAGCCGATTCCTAAGCTGTGAGAGATACATGGACGAAAATTGGTACCATGGTTCTTTATGACACAATACAAAACATCTCAAGGAATTTTTCAAAAACAAATTTGGATATGCTTTATTTATTTTAAACCATCTTAACATTTTTTCTTTTGATTTTAACCATTCCTTTCAAAATCAGCTTAAAATAAAATAGCTATCAAACGTCTTTCAAATTTAGAAAATGACATTGAGGATGCACATTACCTCCGAGGTTTTAACATTATTTTAACGAATTTTAGTACTATGACCTTAAAATATTTTATTTACCTTTATTTTTAAGTACTTTTCTTCGAATTAAGATACTACTTGATTAATTATATTAAGGCAGGTACAATCATACCTCGAATGATTCAAATATTTCCTACTGTCATGTTATTTTACTATATAATTAGTTTTGATTTTAAATTCAATCTACAATTAATTTTTATTGAATAATAAATGTTCTGTGAGTTTTAATTACTTCCTCCATGTATAGATTAATAAACGAATTCTAATAGTGTATACTACAGGTGGAGAACGTTCAGCCTTTATTAAAGTTAGTTCTTTTATTAAATAATATTTAACTAAAAAGATTACGACGATTTCAAAATTTGATTGAATTACATTGTTTCTGTGTTAATTTTTTATAACTTAATATTTTTATTGTATTTCTTTAGACATATTAATAAACAGTAGCGTGTGTCTGTAAACACAATTGCGCTTAAACTGTGTGAGAGATACACGCACGAAAATTTTTACCATGGTTCTTTATGACACAGTACAAAACATCTCAAAGATATTTCCAAAAACAAATTTGGATTGTTTTATTTATTTTAAACCATTTTAACGATTTTTTTTCTTTTTATTTCAACCATTCCTTTAAAAATCAGCTTAAAATAAAATAGCTATCAAACGTCTTTCAAATTTAGAAAATGACATTGAGGATGCACATTACCTCCGAGGTTTTAACATTATTTTAACGAATTTTAGTACTATGACATCATTTCTTAAAATGTTTTATTTCTCCTTTACTTTTAAATGCTTTTCTTCGAATTAAGATACTACGTGATTAATTATATTAAGGCATGTATAAATATACGTTGAATGATTCAAATATTTCACAGCGTCACAATATTTTACTATATAATTAGTATTGATTTTAAATTCATTCGTTCTTTAATTTTTGTTAAAGAATAAATGTTCTGTGTTTTAATTACTTCCTCCATTTATAGTTTAATAAACAACTATCATATAGCCCGTCATATGACGGGATCAGTAAAATTTTTAATTTTCCAGAATTGTGAAGTACCCTATGAGGCAGGTGAATAAAATGGTTTGTTTTTTGGCTGAGAATTATTTAGTACACACTGAATAATTTGTTTTGGTTTGGTTTGGAGTGCTACGGTCTACTTTTTGCAACACGAATTGAATAATTTGTTTATCTTCATACTCCTCTAAAGTCTCCCGATATTGTGAATGCAGTTTAGAATCACGTTGAATTCATTTAGAAAGATAATTCAAAGTTCTCTTAACAACGTCGAAATTATCGTTAAGTTCTTCCCTTTTTTTCTACAGTAATTAATGGAAATAAAAGAATGAAACTATCATTTCTTCCACACCCTGGAGATTGATAGAATTTGTCGTTAATACCGGTGATAAAATTTTCATTGCAACAAAAACAATCGATGATTAAATTTAAAATTATCCCATATGTACTTAATCTATTATTTAATCCGAATATAAAAGAAAATTATTTACGTAAATCTAAGTTCAGTGATAAAAATATGAAAATACTGCTGATGATATTTAAATAATTTAAAATAAATGATTAAATGAGATGGTTAAAGGAATGACGTCATAATGCTAGGAAAAAATTTAGTTTTACCTATTTATGTGATAAATTGCTAAATTTAATCGCCTGCTCTTAACCGGGGAAAATAGGATTTGAAATAAGGGCATTAAATGCTCGAAAAGGGGAGAAGGGGTGTATTTCGAACATTTTAAAGACATTTTTTTCGTTGTGATATGGAGCATATTTACACCAATTTATTTTAGAATCGGATCGATAGTTTAGGAGAAGATAAACTTTACTCGTTTTGAATATTTATAACCCTAACTCATCCAGAATCCAGTGTGAATGCCTCTATTCATTCCAGGTCCAGCCGATTCATAAATTGGAGGACAGACGGACAGTTAATTTAGACTATTATTATATAGGGGATTACAAATAATTTCTCTTTCAATAAAACTGTAGTTTAACTGAGAACTAAAATGATATCTAAAATGGTTTGAAATCTTTAAATCCATGGCAAAATGAAACAGCTTTCATATTAAAAATATAATAGAATATCTTCTAAGCTTTCATACTTTTTTTCAAGCTTGTTTCAAACTTGTTTTTTTCCGTTGGGTGTTATCACTCTACCTTCTGTATTCTGGGCCAATCGTCATTAGGTAATCAGGTGAAAGGCTCCTGAGCAATTACAGCCCTTGACTTTGTCCAGCTCTTCGAGCTGGCTAAAGGCCTCTCCATACTATGGTCCACTGCAAGCCATTACCACCGTCTGGAGTGGGTATGGCTTATCGTGGTCGATGGTGACAGACGATAAAACAGCCTTGGCGGACGATGGCTTCGGAGGCGGTTTTCCCCCAAAGATCAAAGGCAGCCAGATGTGCAACTAAAGTGCGCAGTAGACCCTTTGGACAAATCCAAGAGCTCGGCTCATTTAGTGGCCCAGCGTGTGGATGCAACCCGTGAACCATCGTCCAAGGTCACCATCAGGATTGGTTTGGTTTGAAGTGCGCTACGGTCTACTTTTTGCAATACGAGGGGTAATCAGACCGGGACCAAAAGCTTAAAGCCGATTTCGAACGGCTACGAATATCCATGCCACTGTGGGATTCGAACCCACAAACTCCGGTACCGAAGGCCAGCACCCTAACCAATCGGCCATCGTTCGGCATCACCATCAGGAAGTGGTGAACAATTGGCCATAGTGTGGAGGGTACATAACAGACTGACTGAATAAGTGATTACAAAATAACAAAATAAACTGTGGGTGAAAACTTTAGTAGCAAGTAAAGTAATAAATTCACCTTAAAAATGCTACTTTATTTTTTATTAGTGTTATTTAAATATATAGCAATAAAAAAATGGTTAAAGCTGTAACAAGTACTTATTAAATACTAACATATTTTATTTTCCAGCTTTTATGTTAAATAATAATAAATGACTTAATATATTTTTGTATTATTACTAAGTGTATTCTTACCTTAAGTCTTTCTGTATAATGCAATAAGTTGATAAAACTATACGAAAACTGAAGTGATTTCACTAAACTCACTTTATGGATACATCATTATCCTTTCTTTGTATTTAATTTAAAAGTGGCCTCAGTGGTAGAAAATTTCTCACTTCTGTCATACAGTATATCTGTGGTAATAACATATGGTGTCTTTAGTTATCGCATTGATGTTTTCCTGTCAAATTTTCTGTTATATTTTATTTCTTTGTTTGTTTTCAAAATTTCAAGTCATATACACAAATGGATTTGCTATTAAAAGAATGAGTTACAAGTCAGGATAGTTGCCCCGTTGGGAGAAGTTCAAGAGAATGAATTACCACTGGCGGGAATTGCCGTTGGAATTCATCAACGTAAGTGATCTCGCTTTATCAGGATTAAAGGACGGACCTATTTTTAAGCTTTATTTGAAGCTTTACCCTCTACTTTTTGGTGTATGAGGATAATGAAACCAGAAGAAAATAAATATATATTGTATAAAATTAAAAAATTGTTCAAGTGTCTTTTGAATTCTCAAATAGAAAAAAAATCAAGAGTAGCATCTCCTCATGATTCTCGTACACTCATAGAAAAGTAACTACTGTGACGACTTCATTGTTATTGAGTGAGAAGTAGCGTGAAAAGGGATCACAGTCACAGTAGAATTGGAAAACCTTTTATTTTCTGGAGTAAATACTAGTTATATACACAGGGATTCTAATCTCTCCAAACAAGTCGAAAAGTAAAAGAGTACTTCTACAGAGTACGAGCACAGTCGGAAAAAATAAGATTAAATAATCTCATAAAATGGTAAGGATCTTCCAGAGTGCAATGCAAACCCAATCTATCCCCCGTTCGGTATCCGAGACCCTGCCGTTCCTTATATGAGCGGACTTTACGAGTCTCCCGAACGCAATCACTTAAAAGCTGGCTCCGGTCAAAAATCGCGGAAGCCTCCACGAGGTCAAAGAACCCCGAAAAAAATCTCGAAAAGCCCCGAGTCGAAAAATTCTAGGTTTTTTATACCTGGGGGTCAGTTACGGTCCCGCCAACTGTTTTTTGGTTAGTAACGATTCCAGTTACCTGAGAACTCCAACTAAGGCTACAGATAGTTTTTTTTTTTTTTTTTTTTAAATTAATTTTTTTTTTTTTTTTTTTAAGCTGAATTCTCATAGGAGGCTTCAAATCAGCTGATTCCGATCGTTAGTTCTGGACAAAGTGGGGTTGTGTGCGGATACATTTCGCAGCGAAATTGTACCGGGAGCAGGCGTTTTGTGCGTAAATTTAGTTATTCAGTTAAATCTCAATATAGAAAATGATTTAATTTTTTAACCAACTTTTCGTATTTTATATTGAAATATAAATAAACAAATATATAAATAGAAATATATAAATAACAACCATAAGAATTTTGTAAACAAAAAATGTATTTTTTAGTGGATAAATTTATAATAGTATCGTAAATATGAAAAATCAAATAGAAATAGTAGTATATAGTTTAATTTTTTCAAATTATGCTATATATAAACATTTTTACATTATAAAAAAATGAAAAGAGCAATCATATAACTAATAATGTTTTACAATGTGGTAGCGTTCAAAGCATTTGTCTATGAAGAATTACAAGGCAAAACCCGTACTAGTACGTGAATCGCGCTCAAGTATCGATCGTCAGAAAACGTACTAGTAAGTGTCCCGCATACAATGTGTTAACTAAATAAAATAATGAAAAAAGTATCTTCCAAATGTAATCTTTCATTAATTATCCATTTTACTTTTTATAAAAGCAACCAAATTTCGTATTTTTGAGTCGTCCTAGATTTCACATTAAACCCGGAAATATACGTACGTAGCTCGTACACCTTGCATTATTAATAGAGGTGAAAGAACTACGAGACAACAAAAATGAAAATCAAGATGCCAGTCCACGTACGATTACAACGCCAAAATAGTATACTTCCATACTACAAAATATTTAGCGATATTCTAATAATTTGCCCTAAAAAATGTATAAACACAGTTTGCGTGCTAAAATGTACGAAAACGAAAACGCACGACAGCAACGTAGTCGATTTTCTTTTGTGCTGGTAAAGCAACAAACGTGGGCTTGAGCATGGGTTTGCTTGGAAACAACGTGAAATGAATTACAAAACTACCTTGAAACACATGCGTGTTGCATTGATTTTTTTTTTCTCTTCTATAGAGGTCATTTTAGAGTATGGGTGTAACGATACGTTTGAAACGTAAATATTGTACTAGAGAAAAGGAAGTTAACATGAGGAAGTAACATAAACAAATATGAAGGAAAAGTTTATTTTTAAATCTAAAAACCTCTTATCCTAAACATAAACTGAATAGACGGCAATTTTAAATTCAGTTTGATTGGTTTGGTGAAGATCAATTTAACATCTACTGCACATTAAATCTATACGAACTGTGTAAGTAAATTATGTTGGCAGTTATTTTTTTCTATGACTACTTCATTGTTTTTCCAGATAAAACAGTAACACAAAATATAATACAAGCAGCATAGCCCGGCGTTGATCGGACTATCTCAAATAATGCTTCTTATTTTTTGTTTTAAAATAATAACAGAAAATATAAAAATGGAATAGCGTGACACATGCCTAAAAGTCTCTTTGTACAGAAATGAGAAATTTTACTGCTCTCGGAGAACTTAAGTCTATGAAGTTATAAATTTTTAAAGGGTGAAATTTTAAAGTTTAAGATTTCAAATTTCTTTGCGATAACTACAGTAAATTTTATTTGAAAAATGCATGAAGTCGTATGAAACTTTTATAGTACAAATCTTACAAATTTCGGTTGAAATCCATAAAAGTTATTACACATTTTCACCAAATAGCATTTTCGACTATACTGTACCTTTTATCGTTGTATAATGTATTTTCCTTTTACGTGGTACCGAATCTCCAAGAAATGGTCAAAATAGATTCCTTGGACTTTTATAAATGTCAGTTTATACAATTCAGTTTATCTCTATTATATAGTTTTAAACTACACAAAACAAGAAAAACATTTTACTTTTCGCGACATGGTGTTCACAATATATATAAGTCGATTAAATTTCTTTGCAATAATGTGTGTCATAAAAATGTTTATAAAATACAAATCTGAACAGAAATAGTAATATCCTTTTCAAATAAATTTCCATAGCAAAAACTACAAATATTTAAAAATAAATTCAGAACTACTTGAGATAAAAGAGAATTTAGAGTGCTTTATTATCAACTGTTCGGAATCGACTTTAAGCAGTAGGTCCCTGTCGAATCAACCCTCGTGTAGCAAAACAGTAGACCATAGTGCTCCTAATCGTCGAACCCACCTATGTTCTAAGACGGGGATGGGCAATCTACGTCCCGCCGGAAGGTTTTATCCGGCCCTCGGATAGAATTTTAAGTTGCCGGTCCGAGGCAAATTAAAAGAAATATATATTTATACATTATATATCCATCTCCTTTTCTACTTTGCTTAAATATTATATCCCAAATTTATTATCTCACGCCCAGAAGATCAGCGGTATATTTTGCTTCTTATAAGTGAACAAGCGTTTTCAACCTTCAGCCTTAGAAAGAATAATTTCAGAAGTAGACTGACAGATGAGCATTTAGCATCGTTCCTTAAAATCAGTACATCTCACTTCGAACCTCAGTATAAGGAACTTTTAAAAATGAAATCGCAATTTCATTCATCTCATTAACGTGTTCAAACCGTTAGGTGCTTGTATATTGTTTTTAAAATTTTAGAAAAATTTATCTTGTCTCTCAAAATTTATTTTCTTTCGATTTTTGACCCGCGGCCGATAAAGTTTGTCCATCCATGCTCTAAGATATGGAACATAGATGGAGAACGTGCGACCTCCGTGAGTTTCTTTTGCAGTCTTCATAAAATTAGCTCATGAGTTAATATTTAATTATATAGATTGCAATAATGATTAGAAATGCATTGTTGATGTGTTAGTTCTTTTAATAACTGAATATTATTTTTCAATTGCATTTCTTGAATATAAAATAAATTCAGCTAAAATACTTCTACTTTATTATATTTCACTTGAATTTGTATATAAATATATAAGTGGGTGTTCACTAAAAAATGAATTATGCTACGATAAGTTATTACCGTTATGTAAATACAAAAAACATTCTATGCTGTAACTATAAACTATTATGAGTTGAATAATAAATAATTTTAATGATTTTGTACTACCTATACATATATTATCTATATAAAATTTATAGATTTTGGTGATAATCTATCGCTGAAAAATTTCCTCCTCTCAAATGGGTAGAAACAAATCATAATACACAATGCAATTTACTTTTTTCATTTCCTAAAGCTCTAAAAGATATATTATTAAAAGAAATAATTTGCTGTTATTGAATAACACAGAAAGGTTTTCTATTGAAAAATAAACTCTATTCTTTATCGGAATAGAAAAGAATATGAGCGATAACATTATTTTTAAAGTGATTTAATACTGCATTTAAATTTCAAAAGTGATTGAAATTTTCAATTCTGCTTTGTATTACAGTTTATAAGTCAAAGAAAACATTGCAAAACCCAAGAACATTACTAGAACCTTGAAAAAGGTAAAATGCTATTCATGAAAAATGAATGATCAATGCAAGTTTCAATTTTATAGATAAAAAAAGTTCTGAAAAATTACTGTATAAAACACTGGGTTTCTATGAGCATTACATCCGTTTTGAAACTTAAAACACCTGCGGTTTTAAGCTTTGTTCATTGTTATGCTTTCTACCAGCTTCCAACTGTCCGGACAGCTTTTGTGGTTGGGGAAATTTTGGCATAAAAATTAACAGTTGTAAATCGAGATAGTGATGGATACATTAGGTATATGAGTTACAGGAACAGGGTTTTACTGTCAACACTAGAACTCAAGTTGGTGTTATTTCAACTCCAAGCAATGCATACTGTTATATAAAATGCTGGAATCTCTCTCTGTAAACGTAGCCCTCGTGTTGCAAAAAGTAGACCGTAGCACTCCAAAACCAAAACCAAACCAAACTATCTGCATACATTCATAAATATACACGTGTTTGTGTGTCTGTATATATGTCTATAGATAAATATATAGCAATATGCACATACATACACACACACACACATATATATATATATATATATATATATATATATATATATATATATATATATATATATATATATATATATATGTAAAGAAAATTTTCAGAGGTTTTCAAAGCTTAAATTCAAGGGCTAAAAATTCCCGCGTCATTTTACATTCCCCTTTTTAACCCCTAACATAAATTGACCACTGAGGCTGCAGTTTACGCCCTCATAAAATCGGCCTGGCCAATTATAACTATACATGGCCCTAAATATATATAACTCATATAACCTTATATAACCTTATATAACTCATGCTAACTGATCCTTCAGTTTGTCCTATCCCCTGATGAAGTGGGAATCCGTCCTACAACGTTATCTTAATAAAGATCTTTAGCTAAAACGGTATCACTTTTATGGCCATGACTGCAACCACTCATCGAGAAGTCCGTCTCATTACACACACACACACACACACACACACACACACACACACACACACACATATATATATATATATATATATATATATATATATATATATATAATATAAATGGCAGATACATAATGTACGTTTTAATAAATTATATAAGGATATTTATATTTGTAAATTAATATTTTATTAGTTTTTTTATAATCAGGATGCAACACTAAAATATAAAAATGAACTGCTTAATGCTTATATGCATGCATTTATATATATATATATATATATATATATATATATATATATATATATATATATATATATATATATATATATATATATATATATATATATATATATATATATATGTGTGTGTGTGTGTGTGTGTGTGTGTGTGTGTGTGTAGATATGTGTATTTGTAGATATATAGGTTTATATATGTACATATAAGTATGCTTGGGAATTAAAAACTGGGGGTTTCGCGCAATGTGGGCTATCTAACTGGGATATATATTTTGCACCGTAGGACCCTTGGTCTCGAAAGCAGAGATTAACACCGTAGGCTAATTTTAGGATATTTATGGACCTGCCTAGTGTTTCAATAAACTATACATATAGTATAAAGAGTATTTAAAGAGCGAAAAGCCCACCACACTGGAAGGTAAGAAAATCTAACAAATAGATATCCTTTCTACATTTCACATATTTATTTTTTTTTTGGGGGGGGGATGTTTTGAATATATATGTCCTAATCATTTAAATTACTCAATCAATAGTAGAACAATGGCCGAATCAGCATTACCCTAATCTTCAGTATCGGAGTTTAGGGGTTCAAATCCCACTGCTAGCATGGATATTTGTAGCCATTCGGAGTTGACTTAAAGCTGTAGGTCACGATGTCCTTAATTCTCGTGTAGCTATAAATTGTAGCACTTCCAATCATTCAATAGCTTATTTTTATCTATCAGTATTGTATTTCAATGTGAAGCTCAGTTCTCTCTCTTTATGTTGAAATAAACGTCATAGAGTTAAGCCTTATTACAAGTCAACTTATACGCGTTGAAAAGTCAACATATTTAGTTTATGGTTCCTTTTCCAGATTGCTTGGATTTCTCGTTGTGATGAGGCGATTTAGATCAGTAATATAATTGATTAATTCATACGAGAAGTAAAATGCTTGGGATCTAAATCTCACCTCATCACATCTTTTGTAAAGGGGAGAAGACACTGAAAATTATTTCAACGAAATTTTTCGTCGTGTGCGGTATTCTCGGGCGGGGTTCTGATCCCAGTCCCAGATTAGAATCGCGTCTCCGTACATGACACTAAATAAGAATGTACCTTTGTGGAGTTATTTATGAGTCCCTAAGGGACAGTGCCCAATTTGAAGGGATAAGGTTTTTCCACGTTGGCGGTTTCAAGGCGGGGTTAAGCAGACCAATTAGATTTTTACAACTATCCCGATTGGACTAAAAGAAGGAAGAGGGGACAAAGATGAAATTAATATAAAATAAGAAAAGTCTAGAAAGAGAGGGGGTGTCGAGAGTGGAGCCGAATCAAGGAGAGCAGAGGTCGGACGTCGGAGGAGACGACTGTGACAGTGAGACTTCGGGAGTCCAAGGAGAATAGCCTTGAGTTCTACAGACACTCCGGAAACGTTTGGAACATCTCGCAGAGTTCCTGTGTCAAATATTACGACCGCACCTAAAATACTCAGAAGGAAACCCCTGACCAGACCGACGGTAGACTGAAATTTGCGTCCACACATACCCAATCCTGATTAGCTTTCAACCAGCAGTGTTCTTGGCACACCATATTTAACCATAAAGGTACCCCTTTTTACACATACTTGAAATTGAGATTAGGTCCTCTGTCTTACACAACCACTTGGAACTTTTGAAAGTAAAACTTGGATTGTTTTGAGTTTTGACATACGAAAGTAAAAATACATTGATTTTAGCATAAAAACCATTTAGGAAAAACCGTATGACTGCCTTTTAATTTCATCTAGCTTGTGAAACTATCAGCATCGCTGTAGCTTTGTTGGTGATCAATGGAAAAAGTGGGGCGCTGTTTTCGAGAGCCCCTGCACGCGATCATGGTTCACGTGAAATAGTAATTTATAGTCAAAACGGAAAACACGCGAAAAAGAAAGAAACTGCATAGTAAATCGAATCTGACCACCACAAGTTTTGTGCGTAGAAACTATTTTAGAGAATAATAGACCGTGTGTTTGTTTATCAACATGTTTTCGCATAGGAAATGTCCGAAAATTACTTTGATGGCAACAAGGTAATTATCTAAAATTAAGATCTTAGAGAAAATTATACATACAAAAGGATTAAAAAATATATAGATGTCTTGTCACTACAGTCAGATTGCTTATATTGTAATTTGTTAGTAAATCACATTTATAAAAGATATTGCAAAAGTGGTATTTTGATGCCACTAAGGGTAAAAGAAAAGGATTAAAAAGTATATAGATGTCTTGTCGAGTAAGATTGCTTACATTGTAATTTGTTAGCAAAGCACATTTATAAATGATATTGCAAAAGTGGTATTATGATGCTAGTAAGGATAATAGAAAAGGATTAAAAATATATAGATATCTTGTCACTACAGTCATATTGCTTATATTATAATTTGTAAGCAAAGCACATTTATGAAAGTTATTGCAAAAGTGATACATGATGCCACTAAGGGTAATTAGGATTCCCTATTTCAAATAAAATGTCTATTTTTTATTTTTGGTCACTTAAAAGTCATTTTGTTTAGCTTATTGGTCACTTTTTCTCTTTTTTCAGTTACATTATTAATTTTTTTTAATTCCGCAAAGAGGATGAAAGGCCTTTTTAAACGGTATATCGAAGGGATTGAAATCTTAATACCATTACCGTAGTATTAAAAAAATATCGGTATATTGCAGTATATCGTCCAGCCCTACTAAATTGGGCTTAACTAAACTGGGACCTACCATTAATTCCGATTCGAAACAACTCTAAAGATCCAGCCACTAGCAGAATGAAAACCTATAAGCTTTAGTACTAATTTTCAAATGGATCTGGTAAAGCAGATAAATACTTTTAAGCCAAACACGGCTGAGAAGTTGGCACTCATTTAACACCATCCGGAGAGCACATTTGCTTAATACTATGGACGAGAGTAACCTCGCCCCCTTTGGATTCTCACAATTTAATAGCAGGGTAAAAACGGAAGACCCTCTCCGTGATTGGTTTGCTACCTCGAAAGATATCGTTTGAACTTGGAATTCACTACGAACACGAATCTACTATACATGACCCAACCGACATTGACAAACATGGCAGCTCTTTAGTTGGATCGAGTCTCGAATTTACAACTTGAACTCACAACGTTGGTGGTTACTCGTTTTGCTTGTTAGAATTTGAGCTGAACCGATTGCTGCGAAAATACACCAAGAAATGCGGCGATCTGTGCTAGCCAACGAAATGCCTGTTTAGTCACGCGCGTTTATGACGCATCTTTCTCTACTGGCTCTACCCACACTCACGTGCACGCTTAAGTATTCGACGTACAAGACTTCTTTTGACCGGCTCCTTTGTCTTGAAGTTGTAAATTTACATTTTGTTCAGTTCTTTTCATAAAATTCGACAACATATGCTAATTCTCTTAATTTTGAATACAAGTGTATATATTTCAATAGCTATGACTACAAATCAATACAACTACTGCAATAGTATTCAGTTGCAAATAAAGGTTTCAAATTTTTTTAGTTTAGAAAATTGATAACTTTATTTTTAATAATAAATAGGCTTCGTTATTCTCAGTTTATTTGTTGTTTTATTTCGGTTCCCCAGTGGTTTTAACACATTGTATGCGGGACACGTACTAGTACGTTTTTGACGATTGATACTTGAGCGCGAATTATGTACTAGTACGGTTTAGTGTAACAACATGGTTTATTTGTGGGTACAAAAATAACGGTATATACAGGAAAAAGAAAGCCGAATGTTCTTTGTCTACTACATAATTCTGGAATGTAAATATGTATATATATAACATAATTATAAAAAATTAAAACTATATGCTACTATTTCTATTTCATTTTTCATATTTACGATACTATTATAAATTTATCCACTAAAAATATTTTTTGTTTACAAAAATCTTATGGTTGTTATTTATATATTTCTATTTATATATTTGTTTATATATTTCAATATAAAATACGAAAAGTGGGTTAAACAATGAAATAATTTTCGATCTATTGAGATTTAACTGAATAACTAAATTTACGCACAATACGCCCGCTCCCGGTACAATTCCGTTACGAAATGTACCCGTACACAATGTGTTAAGAAAACTTGAAGCATGAGTCACGAAAAGTTCCAAGTCTAATATGAATCATTATAAATAGCCAATAAACGGCCTTCAAAGCAGCAGATGCACGTTTTGTTCTGCACCCCAGCGTAAAGGGCATAAGCAAGAGCTCTGCCTACCCACCCATGTATGCCCCAACAAATTGCTTCATTTATTATATAAATAATTAATATTAAAACTCAATCGAATTATCGTTACTGTGTTATTTAAGCCTTAATCTCACGGAAGACGTTAAACACTAATTAGATCGACTTCAACTTTACTTAAGAAACGAGGGTAAAGATGGGTCATAGGGCACTCAGCTTCGAACCTGCCATTCCCAGTTGTTTTTTTCTCTCTCCTTTCCGCCTTCCATTTCATCGTTCTGCTTAAATCCCACTTCGAATGAGGGTCACGTACAAAGCGTGATGCAAGAAATTGGGCCTGCTTGGCCGAACGAACTGCAGAATCAAGCGGTAGTAAACGAGTACGAAAACCCACTGAACAAGGAAAGAAGGTTAACGGTATTCAACGGACATTAGTAACCTGCTGAACGAAGACAGAGTGGTCTTCATCACATCTCTTCACACCCGAGATCATCACTGTAAATGTAACAAGATGTGAGGAATGAATACATTTGGAACAAACTGGGGAAACTAAAGATCATGTTTCATACTCAACTGGCAGGGGAATAACATTATGGGTAAAAAAAATGACTCATACGACATCATAGCAGCTTAGATTTAATTATTACATTCTATATTGTGTTTATATCATTTTAGAACAATTCAACTACTTAAGAAGACATACAGAATTGACCTTTTTTTTTCAAATTTTACTGTTGTACGACTTTATAATGTATTTGTACATTATAAACTCGTATGATACAACAAAAACAGTAACCTTCTCAAGTTCCTACTCAAGTAGGTTCCTACTCAATTGGCAATGTAAAGCACCTATTGACAAGGCATCATAGTAATGAAGATTTAGTTATTACAGTTTACTATCGATAATATGACTTAAAAAGTGAGTAATAATATATAAATGACTTGATGTTTTTGCTTTTTTCAATATAAGGCAATAATATGATAAAAACTGTAATAAAACCCTTTTTCGATAATTTTACAAGAGTCTTAATAAGAAATTTATAGGTACATCAATTTCTGTGTCTTTCTTTATTACCGTTTAAATTTGGTCTCTAATAGTATATAAAGGTTTCCTTCCTCTGTCTTATGTTGAAAAAAAAAATAAGCTAAGACGTTTAGAACCTGTCGACAAAATTGTAAGAGTGTATTTTATACTTAGGGGACTACCTACGTTTAGAATACTTTATTTCTTTTCAAAATTCCATTATATTTTTTAAATACATAACACTTAATTCTCATTATAGCATAAAACTTTAAAGATATTTAATTTATTCTCAAAATATTTATAAAGTTTTCAGAAATAGTCAATTTTGTACAAACATTTACCAAAACTTTCAGTTGCACTGGACTTTCTGTAATGAGTTTAATTAAATATATTTGAATTTCCTTGATATTATATATTACTAAGAGAGCAATGCCTAAAATTTTTGAAAGCTGTGCAATGAACTGCAGTTTTTGAAATGTTTTGTAAATTCACTAAAGTGGGTCAAATATTCTGGAAAAATGCAGGATATTTCTTAAAAACTACCATATTTTTCACATAAATACCTATAAAAGCAGTGTATTTACACTAAAATTGTTGTTCAAAGCGTACTTAGTAAAGCATAAAACTCTTCAGAAAAAAAGAAATTAAAATATCTCTGAAACCTTTTGAGATATCACGTATATTGTGAACCAATATAAGTGAAAAAGAACTTTTTCATAACATGCATTTAAAGAAACTGCCATTCAAAGAAACCAAATTATGATATTATTTATTGTCAGATGAAGATAAATGTATTAATATGGATGTTTTCTTTTGATTTTAGGAAAATTACATAAAAAACTGTACATATTGACAATGATTACCTTCCTTTTTGGTAATTAATAAATGTCCTTTCAGCTTTATTAAACGTCACTTCCAATGTGTTAAAATAGCACTTCAGTTTTTTAAATTAAACGTAACTTCTGTTATAATTTTCGTAGAAACATATAAAAGCATATTTGAAAACCTCAAAATATTCTCCTTGATATATTGTATTAATTATTTTCGAAGTGTACGAACAAAATAACCATTTTTAATGTAGCTATTCCTTTGTAGGCAATTTCATTTTTAATGTAGGCTAGTTAATTTGGTGGGAAAATAATTTAGCTGCTTTCGTAAACGGTTTAACCTTTATCATTTATATTATGGATGATAACACAAAAAAACAATCATTATTCTTATTTAGACACAAATTAATTTGTCATACATTAAAATTCCATAGTGATGTAAATTTCTATCACACAGTTTTGAAAAGATTATTTGGGGTATTCGATATAAATTGTATATAAAACAACAGAAACACACAAAAAAGACATTTTCCCCTTCATTATCGATTTTATTAGCAAAAAAAATTATCAGATTTAGTTATAAAAATATTCAAGAAATCGCACGTTTTTTTTAACCACAACAAACAGCGGAATAACAAGTTCAAACCAGCTATAATGATTGTGAATTTTGATTTTTTTTACGCCTAACATTCCTTTTTATGCAATAGTCGTTAAAAAGGTTACCAGGAACAACCAATTTACAGTACTCTGGTTTTGAGTACAATGTTTCGTTCATTAAATGTTATGATTTAATTTTCAATCATCATGCAAAGAAAGGTTAATGTGTAGTTCTACAAAACCTATAAGAAAATATGATGTATTTGATGTTCGAATAGAGATCCACAAACATTAACTATGACTGTTGAGTAAATAAAGATGTATTTAAAATATAGTATATGATACTATATAAAAATTGTTGAATACAGTTTAGACAGTTAACACTCAGATTTACGGATGTTGATCATATACCTATTTTTACTGAAGTAAGCCAATTTGACTCATACAAGAAAATGGAAGTATTTTGCAAAGAAAATAGTTCCAAATTAATTTAAATGAAATGTTTATTATCAAAAAATTCATGGAAAACATTTGCTACTTACAAAATCTGTTTTTAATACACATTTTCCTCAAACATTTCTATTACATTTAGCACAATGGTTTCTACATCTGTTTCTTTTGCATGATTGTTGAACTTGACAATTCTTCCGTGCGTCAGTAGCATGAATTTCTGTCATTGGAATGGAAGTGTTCTCGACTTCTTCTCTATATTTACTTTATACTACATATTTACTCTATTGCTATATTTATTCATTTTTACGCACATTCTATGAGTCAAATTGGCTCACAACCTTGAAAATAGGTATACCACATTTGATAATGCGAAAGGAAGGAGTCTGCGGAGAAGAGGAATGGAAGTTTACGTGTATTTTATTACTTAAATAAAAACCGACTTCTTCTCTATATTTACTTTATACTATACTTTATATTTACTTTATCCTATATTTATTACTATATTTATTCCTTTTCATGCACATTCTATGAGTCAAATTGGCTCACAACCGGGAAAATAGGTATACCACATTTGATAATGCGAAATGAAGGGGTCTGCGGTGAAGAAGAATGGAAGTTTACGTATATTTTATTTCTTAACTAAAAACCAACGTATGTTTTTGAAAAGTGATATTAAAGTTTTATATATATATATATGTATATATATATATATATATATATATATATATATATATACATATATATATATATATATATATATATATATATATATATATAT
Source organism: Pardosa pseudoannulata (assembly GCA_032207245.1). NCBI lineage: Eukaryota > Metazoa > Arthropoda > Arachnida > Araneae > Lycosidae > Pardosa > Pardosa pseudoannulata. Next base: position 190,746,772 of record CM063498.1, read on the forward strand.
ATATTATATATATATATATATATACATATATATACATATATATATATATACATATATATATACATATATATATATATATATATATATATATATATATATATAATATATATATATATACATATATATATACATACATATATATATATATATATATACATATACATATATATATATATATACATATATATATATATATATATATATATATATATATATATATATATATATATATATATATATATATATATATATATATATATATATATATATATATATATATATATATATATAGTCATCCAATTTTTAACGAGTCAAATTGGCTCGGTCCTTAAATCTAGTGTTAAAAGAAGTAGGCAGGTTTCATTTTAGATAGATAAAACCAATAAGTATACCCGATCTCAATTTTGTTAAAATGTTGAAGGCAATTCACGATCAGATTAATACGAAAAAAAAAGTTGCGTAACCTAAATAGTTGTCGACACAAATTCGTAAGAAAGTCATTAACGAACAAAAAAAGGTTTTTTATATTTGCATTTGAAATGTCATTTAAAGAGATACGGATTATTAAAGACATTAATGTGTCTATAACGAGTAAGCAGAACTTGAAAGGAGTTATACGAGTATATTTAAAAATACTGTTGCATGTATTTTTTATTTATCTTACTGACAAAAGTTTTTAGAAATAAGGTTGTAATACTAATATATTTTAAATTGTAGTAGAACTATGATAAAATGATCTGTTACATTTTTCACTAAAGACTTCTATCATCGATTCTATGAATCTTTATAAATCCATCACTTCCACTGTATAGTGGTTAGCATCGCATATTTCATTTTAAATCTATTGAAAGTTATCCCGATCCCAATTTTGTTAAAAATTTGGAGATAATTCAGAAAAAGTTAAGTAACATAGATAATTTCTCCATATAAAAATGGGCAAAAGCCCGCAATAAACAATTGCATGGAAAGATTAATCTTAATTTATAATAATAAAAGATTTAGAACTAATACATTAGAAATCTGAAAAAAAAAGTTACATTGTGGTCCGCTAGGTGACTTAAACTAGAATATATGTTATTAACTTACAACTTAAATTACAGTGATTTCAAAATTGTATTATATAAAATTAATTAATAATATAGGAAAATTGTGCGTTATAAAAAGTTTTATAATATCATAAAAATTAGAAAAAAAGTAGAAGTAAAATAAAATTACAACTAACCAGTCATTAAAAATAGCACAAGTGTTTCATTATTGAATAATATTACTTCATTCTGTAAATCAGAATTTCTTAAACTATAGTTCATGACCTGCATCAAGGATCACCGACAGTTTTAGTTAATATTTCTTTAACTTATTATAATGATTTTACAATTACCAATATATTTTTACACAATGTATCTGAAAATATAGACAAAGTAAAAATGAAAACTTTTCGACGAATTTTTTTTTATAAAAGAAACATTCAATTTACTTGCTTTGCATTTAACGCTGTCAGTTCGTGAAAGGCCGTTAAAATTTTCTCATTCTTCTATGTCTTAAAATTACAAATTAAAATTAAGGATCTAAAACTGTAATGACATGTAACGGATCAAGTGAAAAACTTTACTACCTCGTGTGCCGAACTTGCGCAATGCTTATGGGATTGAGAAAAAATTCGGAACAAAATTTTCATAAATATTATGAGGTCCTCGCATCAAAAAATTTAAGAAACCCTTCTGTAGATAATACAAATATATACAGAGAAGAAAATCTATGCTTTTCTATAGAATATAATTTTTTAAATCTTATGAATGGTGAGATAACAGATTTAATTTATAATATAATATTCTATATTCTAATGTAATAAATTAAGAGTAATGATTTCATAATTTTATAACAGATAATCCACGTCTTGAAGACCGATTACCTTTAAGAGGTATGACGCCCGTTTAATACGGTAATCTAATGCAGATACCACCAAACTTATGGAGGCACTAAGCTACTGTAGTGTTTTTAAATCTTATTGTGAACTAGCTCCCAAGAGCTCATACTCATTGGCTATCTTTTAGCCGAACGACTAGTGTTAAATCATTAAAACGGGCTTCGGGTAGGTTTCTCACTTTTCTTCTTTAGCTTTTACCCTTTTTTATGGATGCAATGAATTTAAAAGATAAATAAAAAATTATTTTAAAATAGGAGAGTGAAATACAGTAGAACCTCGATTATCCGAACCTTGATCAACCGATCATCCGTTAATCAAAGTCGGTTTCTTCTTCACTTTTTTTTCACTTTCTGCTATCATCTAAACCTTTCTCTTTACAAACATGCATTTTTAAAGTTTTCTTTTTACCTACATTTCATTAGAGTGCAAGCTGTCCTTTATAAACTACGAGTGTAGATAAATGTTTTGGAATTCCCTTTTTTAGAATCCTTCTTGCACAATTCTCGGTATGCTTGTACTGTTCCCCACTTTCAAACATCCCTGTTCTACAAACAACTGTACTGTTTGGTTTGTACAACAAAATCACACCCCATTTCTAAATTGGGAAGATCATGCTGCTGAGTCCCAGAACAATCGAATGTTATTGCACCAATGGCTATACTACATATTAAACTAGATGATTATTGATGAATTCTTGATTATCCGAAGTAGGTTAGGTCCCAATTACTCCGGATAATCGAGATTCTACTGTAGTAGAATTGACGGTAAACCTCCCTGTGAGTTACTGAAAACCTTCCAGCATTTGGCAATCGCTGGATTAATATTTATTTCGTACACCTAAAATTCAGTCAGTAATTCTCCTGTTATAAACTCCATCGGTTCGTCAGAAATCAAGTTCCCTCTAACATTCTGGTAGAATTTACTGAAAATCTGTACGTAAGCTTCTGCAAACTTCCTCACGTCCTACTGGTAGCTCGCGATCGACAGTTTGGCGATCTTTAACCCAATATTTTATTCATACGCATGAATTCCGTTAACGATTCCCCCTTTATGGGCCCCATCCGTCTACTGGGAATCAGTTTCATTCTAACGTAATACCGTAACAGGAAAAAACGGTCCTCAGAATGTTTCAAAAAAAAATTACATTTCTCAGTAAAATTTCTCAGAAATGATTAAATCATCCCACTACTGTTGAAGTTGATGTTTTCCATGAATCGCATCGAATCTACATACACGGAAATTTCTTTTCCCAGCATCAACAATTTTCTTTTCTTTTTGGGCGTCGCTTCTCTCTTGTTGTTGTAACGGTTTTTCCTCGCATCAATGGCTTCAACTTTCCCACCTTGATGAAATACACAAGAATCTCATTTCACTTTCACGAGTTAAGGAAAACTAACTCCAGAGAAAGTATATACTAGTATTTGTTTCATGGATAAGGAACTGGATATTTTAAATTGATTTTTGATATCAGCAGATGATTATTAATGATACGATCGGACCTTTTTCTTTTACCTCTATAAGTATAGACCTAGATCTACACATCGAAGAAAATTGAGAAGTCGTAATGTCTGTAAATATACGAAAATAGTAGAAATAAGAAGCTTTATGTTCGAATGGGGAGTAAAGGGTCTTCTACCTCGAATACTTATAAAAGCTTGTTTTTCCTACAAGGAGTCTTAAAATAGTAATTCTGAAATTCCCATTAAAGGATCAAGGGACATTCGAAATAACAGAATTTGATCAAACAATTGAAATGATTGACAATGATGGAATGAAAATATGAATCAAATATGATTTAAAATACAATATCAATTATTTATATTAATTTATGAATGAATTTATATAGAGTAAAAAGTATGTACTACATTTAAAAATATTCCTTTGCATGTCGGAGAAATTTTATATTTATGCCATACAAGTCTAATTATACAAAATTGATTTACGCGATTTAACACATTGTGTGCGGGTACATTTTGCAGCTGAACTGTACCGGGAGCGGGCGTTTTGCGCGTAAATTTATTTATTCAGTTAAATCTCAATAGATCGAAAATTATTTAATTTTACATCAGTCGCATCGACTGATGTAAAAACTAGTTTTTATTTGTCTAAATTTTTCCAGAATCTGTGTAGTAGACAAGAACATTCGGCTTCGTTTTCCTGTATATACCATTATTTTTGTACCCTCAAACGAACCATGTTGTTACACTAACCCGTATTAGTATGTGACCCGCGCTCAAGTATCAATCGTCAGAAAACGTACTAGTACGTGTCCCGCATACAATGCGTTAAGAAAACAAGAAACCTTCAAAAAAGACACATCTTGACCAAAAATTTAAAATGATTTTTTGTTCTGAAAAAATCAATTTAGGTATACACTTCAGTATCAAAACACATTAATCGAATAACATGATTATTTTACTGCATAGAAACACGTTTTTTGTCATACGAGTTATATTTTTCAGTTTATATTAATATTTTTCAGTTTGACGATTTTTGTATTGAATTAGAAATTTCGAAATTTTGCAGGCGCATTACTTTTATGCATATCTTATTCAAAATTTTGCAGAGCCTCCATTAATCTGTCATTAAACTGGTACTCTTTTGAAAATTGCAAAGTATTTTCTCAAGATACAGAGGATTTAGAACCGTAATATGCTGAAAACAATTTCTAAATCTTTAATTTTAAATATTTGTCTCATATAAATGGTATTTAAAATGAGAATAGATACCTAGTTTTTTTTCCATATAAGTTATAAAGATAGAATGAAAATAATAAAAGCAATTAGCATGTTATGTACACTAAAAACGTTTTTAAAGAATATCTAGACGCCTAAATTTTTATTAAATAATCTCGTATTTTAATCAAAAATTTTTTTCTAATATATTTCATGTTCCATGTAACAACATTATATATTGTCTTTATAAATATATCTCTAATAATTGAATTTTTAAAAATTGAGTTTCAGCTTCTCTTGTTCTCTTAAGTAACATTATTCAGAAGAACCGAGCATTTCTCCCAATTCTGACTTTTTTTACAGGAAAATAATGCGCCAACAATTGAAAGATAACAGAGCATTCATCAGTTCCAAAGAAATATCCTTCGTGGAAACAGATAAAATCTTAATTCTGGATAATCTTATTTTTTACTAAACCCATCTATAATCGCTTTATCTTCTCAACCATATTAAAATTAAATATAAAATACATAATTTTAATTTTGTACGGTTAATTTTGTAAGACATTTGGTGGCACTATTTGTTTTTTTCTTTCAATCTTAAAAATGCAAATCACTAGAAAAGATTAAACACATCTAGAGATAAAAATCTTGCAACAGTATTATCAGCCATGAATTTTGCATATGACTAAATTCAACTAATTTATCAAAATATCGAAACACGACTAATGATTTGGGGACAGAGAACTTCCAAAGAACATGTTGAAATTGCTAATAACTGAATCGTTCACGTTGAAAAGGAAGTAAAACTTTAAATAAAATGTGGGTTTCTTTCCACGTATTTGACAAAACCTCATCTAACTTTCGATCGTACTGATGATAAATAAGTCTCATGGGGAAAATATCCTTCTCCATGTGGAATTTCACTCATCAGACATCTTTCATAAATCACCCATCGTCTATCCGAAGATCTAAAACTGTCATCGTGCAGGTTGCGTAAATCACATAATTTCAACACCTCCGATGTTTGCTAACATTTCTATAATGCTTTCCACTTCATACATTCCAAACGTTGTGAAACAGAAACGAATTCTTCGAAGTATTTTATCTGGGATCTTATTAATACCCTTCCTTTGTCTCGCTACCGTTTTAGGTGATAAGGCCATGAATCACGACATCACAAGCTCTATTGTAAATCCAAGGACATCTTTTTTTATTCCATATTTGGTAGGGAATTTTTCCGACAGTAGCACACAACTCATGTTAGGTTGAATTAGGTTTAACAGTAGGTATGTCAGTGCATACCTACAGTCAGTGATCTAGGTTTTTCTGTCGACTTTCAAGGATAGACATAACTTACAGCGAAAATTGAAACCTTTATCTTGACTGATATAAGTAATACAGTTATTTAAAATTTAAAAGAAATATTCACGACAGCACGTGAACCAAACTCACTTTCTATAGGTGTTATTTCAAACAGTTTTTACTTTTATAAGAATAATTTAAAAGAGGGGTAACCGAACCGTGGCTGCCATTATAAATTTCGTGGCCTACGTCTGAATTCCCGAAATTCATAATTTACACAAATATCCCACTGATTATTGTAAATATTATATAAATTGATATTAATGCTACGATTATTTATTACAAACTTTTAACTGTTGATTTATGAATATACTGATAATAATGTATGAATTTATATATTTAAAATCGATAAATTATTATTCATATACCGTATTATGTTTTAAATTGTGTGTGAGTATAGACACACACACACTCACACATATACATATACAAATATGCACACACACACACACACACACACACATATATATATATATATATATGTTTATGTGTATATACATATAATATATGAATATATACATATGCATACTCAAATTTTGTTGCCTACGTCAGAATTCCCGAAATTTATAACTTACACAAATATCCCACTGATTATAGTAAATATTACAAAAATCGATATTATGTTATGATTATGTATTACAAATTTTAACTGTTGATTTATGATTATAATGATAATAATGTATGAATTTATATATTTAAAATCGATACATTGTTATTCATATACCGTATTATGTTTTAAAATGTGTGTGCGTGTATAGATACACACACACACACACACACATATATATATATATAAACCTATATATGTGTATATATATAATATACCTATATGAATATATACGTATGCATACTCATATACATATTTATATACATATGTAAGTATATATGTGCACATACATCCACGCTTCTATGGAAGAACGAGCAATGCGTGCAACTTACCAGAACAAAACGAATTTTGAAAGTGGCTCACGATTTGTTTTACGTTGTACATGCCTTATTAAAATGTATAAGAAAAAAATACATCAATTGATATCGGCAAGTGATAAGAAGTATTTCTGCAAAAATAGAAAATTAAATGTAACACTTTATATATGTTTTGGAATTGCAGTAGCAATAAGAAAAAAATATAGGTAGAACAGAAAAAATGAGGATATAGGAATGAATAGTTATGGAACGGAAAGGGAAGTGTTTATTTCCACGGTTGCCTTATTTCACAGTAAAACTTCGTGGGATAACTCCCTCCCCCCTTGATAACACTCCTTCCACAGGAGGGAAGATAAATCTTCTTCCACCATTTAGGATTGGGGAGAGGTTTCTTCTGTAGAAGAAATCTACAGGTAATTAGATTTCATTTGTGTTACAAATGAGGAACACAGGAAAACCCCATGCCGTTTATCCGAAAGATTCTTTAGAATTCGAACCCACTAACAAGAAAACAGATCTTTCCTTTCAAAAAAAATTTGGGTAATCAGGCATAGTTTTCGCGTAAATAATTTTCTACGCATATGTGAAACCAGGGCCGCAACTAAGGCGTGGCAAAGGTGCCATTTGCCACGGGCGCATTAGGTCATAGGGGAGCTGCACCGTGGTTCGAATGAAGATAATTCTCCCCAAGTAGAAATGAGGAAAAGTTTAAAATATTTTTTTTAAATTATAGAATCAGATTTTCTTTTTAAAATCCAATGTGTTTAAAAATTACTGTATTATGAATTTTCTCATGCTTTAAAATGCTCCTAGAGACTAAACTTTTTATAGATTCTTACAAAATGTTTACCAAACACTCTTAATATGTCTTTATATAAATCCGGGTATTCGTTTTAAATTTTGAAATTATGAAAGTTATTAAAACTAAATTTAAATGTGGAAAATCATCATTTTTTTATGAAAATTCAACGTACAAATTAAAAAATATTCCCCTCAAATAAACTACTCAGTTTATCACAAAATAATGTTTCTAGAGTGTTCGAAAATATTTTTAAGTATTAATAAAATAAATATAGAAGAAAAAATTAAAAATCAATATACTAGGAACATTTTAAGAATTAACAAAATATTTTGAGTTCATTCTAAATATATGATATAGAAAAAAAAATTATATATTTTCTCACTACATAGGGTGGTAGGGGCGCAGTTCAGTTTTTTGCCACGGGTGCTAAAGGACCTAGTTGTGTGAAGCATTTATATAAAAGAAATAAATTTAATGGAATAAATAAGTATAATTAAAGACTTAAATATAGTTAAATTAGGTTGTATTTGTTTCAGTTTTCAATTCGTTCCGATGATTTATTTTATGATAGGGAATCAAGTAAATATTATTTTGCAACGAAGTTTCATGAACTTTAATTTTTAAATGTTCATGCATTTTCCATTAATGCGTTTCCTTAGTTTAGATTCTCGTTTGCTGTTTCTTGTTACAAAGTAAGGGAGGTATAAAAATCGCAAAAAATTTTAGCGTTCAGATTTCAAAATAAATACCCATTGTACTTGTCTCAATCAATTTTGACTAGTTTCGAAGTTTCGAAGTTTTTTTTTCGATGTTTATAATGCCGTTTATCAGAAAGATTCTTTAGAATTCGAACCCACTAACAAGAAAACAGATCTTTCCTTTCAAAAAAGAATTTGGCTAATCATGGTATAGTTTGTCGCGTAAATAATTTTCTACGCATATATGAAACATTCATATAAAAGAAATAAATTTAATGGAATAAATAAATATAATTAAAGACTTAAATATAGTTAAATTAGGTTGTATTTGCTTTAATTTTCAATTTGTTCCGGTGATTTATTTCATGATAGGAAATCAAGTAAATATTATTTTTTAACGAAGTTTCATGAACTTTAATTTTTAAATGTTCATATGTATTTTTCATTAATGCACTTCCTAGTTTAGATTCTCATTTGCTATTTCTTGTTACAAAGTAAGGAAAGTATATTAATCGCGAAAAATTCTCGTGTTCGTATTTCAAATTAAATACCCATTGTACATGTCTCAGTCAATTTTGACTAGTTTCTCAATTGGGACTTTGAAGCTTTAATTGGTCATTTTGACCATCCTGATTGAATGTTAACTAGTTTTGATCTGATGTGTGTTTAAGAGTCGCGTCCGTCTCTGTCGGTGTTCAAGCAAACTTTGATTCATTTTAACAACTGAAAATGACAGGATTGTCCCCGTAATGGTTTTCTTGACTACGGAGGGGTCAAACGTGCCGTTTGTCAACGCACCAACAGAGAAAAAGAATTTTGCTTTGATCGAGTAGGCTAGGCGCCAAAGGGCGTTTCGAGTACGCCAAGGACAAGGGTCAAAGGGGGGGGGGTCAACCTCTCCTAAAAACGAGGTTTCCTTTTTGGAAAAGAAGAAAACGGGAGGGACTCCCGGCTGAACTTCTAAGAGATCAGGTTGATCTATAATGATCTTCTCTCTGGACGATAGGTTGCATCTGCATATGCCTCAATATTTCTTTAAACGTTTTTTTTTTGTTGAAATAAATCAACCTTGTTAAGTTTAATTCTCTACGGCTGGTTATTTCGTCTCCGTGGCTATTTCTTTGCAAGGGACCCATGCGAAGTAATATCCAAAATGACTAGGGTATGACGGACAATCGGGAATAGAAATATCTCAACAGCTTGGCGTGGTAAGTCTGCATTCACGTTCGTATCTCCCATAACTTAATTACAACTAGGCATAGAATGTTGAAATTTAATATTTAGAACTATCCTGATCCTAACTGTGCATCTCCATTTTTAAAGCAATTCACAATCTACGTAAAGAAAACTTTCAATAAACGTATATTAATAACTGAACTCGGGTTACTAGTAGAAGTTGAGCTCTACTTATTATTGTATTAATAATGTAATTTTTTAAAAATTTCTTTGTACAAAGTAAAAGTATTATAATCCTAGTAATTTTGTTTTGATCCTAAATGACCAATTTTGAACATTTTAAGTGTTACGTCTGAATGTACGTACTAGGAAATTTTAATTCCAAAATTTTAAATATTCATTTTGACTATTCCTGAAATAGTTATAACTAGTTTCCTCTTCACGTCTGTACATACGTACATGTGTGTGTACGTATGTGCGTATGTATCTCGCATGGTTAAAATACTATTAATTTCTTTTTTAAGACTGTTACAACATCTAGTTGTGCACCTCCTTAACTGGTTTTGTTCTTAACTCTAAATAATGGAAAATTTCAATATAAGGAGTAATTACACTGTGGGGCTTAACTGACAAATGAATCCCCGTAGTGTGTCAAAATCTTTTATTTACGACTATCATAACATCTAATTTTTGTTATTGATCTAATAATTATCTTGATAATTATCTAATAATTTAAAATATCAATATTACTGACACTAAGGATGCCGAACTCCATTTAATGGCAGTGCATGAGCTCTTCTCAATACAATTATATTCATTGTTAAATGAACAATGCATATATTTTTATGTAATTAATTAAATTCTCAATAATTTAATCTCAATAATCTCAATAATTTAAAGTCTCAATATAACGGAAATTAATGATACCGGACTCAAACTAATGTCAGTACTTGAGCCCTACTCATTATTGAATACAATTATACCTATTTTTGAATTAATATATCTATTTATGTTACTGAAAATTAATAATTTAAAATCTCAATATAACGGATATGGATAATAGTGTACTCTATCTAATCTCAGTACTTGAGCTCAACTTATTGTTGAATTAATAATGTATACAATTTTATGTTAAATGTAATAATTTAAAGTCTCAATGTAACAGAAATTAATGACACTAGACTTCAACTAATGTCAGTACTTGTGTTCTACTCATTATTCAATACAATTATACTCATTGTTGAACTAATATTGTTTTCATTAATGTCATTGAAAATTAATAATTTAAAATTGCAATATAACTGATGTTGATAATACTATGTCTAATGTCAGTACTCGAGCTTAAGTTATCATTGAATTAATAATGTATACAATATTATGTTAAAAGTAATAATTTAACGTCTCAATGTAACGGAAATTAATGACACCGGACTCCAACTAATGTCAGTACTTCAGCTCTACTCATTATTGAATACAATTATACCTATTTTCAAATTAATATTGTATCCATTTATGTTCCTGAAATTTAATAATTTAAAATCTCCCTATAACGGATATTCATATACTCTACACTGTCTAATGTCAGTACTTGAGCTCAACTTATTGTTGAATTAATAATGTATACAATTTTATGTTTAAACTAATAATTTAAAGTCTTAATGTAACAGAAATTAATGACACTAGACTTCGACTAATGCCACTACTTGAGTTCTACTCATTATTCAATACAATTATACTCATTGTTGAATTAATATTGTATCCATTTATGTTACTGAAAATTAATAATTTAAAATCTCAATATAACGGATATTGATAATACTGTACTATATCTAATGGCAGTACTTGAGCTCTACTCATTATTGAATGCAATTATACCTGTTTTTGAATTAATATTGTATCCATTTATGTTACTGAAAATTAATAATTTAAAATCTCAATATAACGGATATTGATAATACTGTACTCTATATAAAGGCAGTACTTGAGCTCTACTCATTATTGAATACAATTATACCTGTTTTTGAATTAATATTGTATCCCTTTATGTTACTGAAAATTAATAATTTAAAATATCAATATAACGGATATTG
>CM063498.1:190763424-190805924 GCA_032207245.1 Pardosa pseudoannulata
GTATTTTCCTAAGTAGCCGTTTATGAATGCTAAATACAGTACGCATCTGAAGTCTGATTTATTCTTCTATTCGTATAATTTTTTAGAACAGCACTGAATGTCCATAAAAACCGACATAATCCTATGAAAGGGTTTGTTCGCAGAAGATAATTTTACGTACGTACATTAAGCAAGTACATGATTAATAATTACGAGATGCAAGAAACTGCAAAACTATTACGTTTGATTCATAATACTATCATGTATAATGAATCTCATTAAGAAACACATTTATTATTCATGAAGCATTGTATTTTTTTTTATTTCTTTACATTTTCTCATTTAACGACTCATACACTATGTACATTTTTAATAATTACGAGATGCAAAAAAATACAAAACTTTTACGTTTGATTCATAATACTATAATGTATAATGAAACTCATTAAGAAACACATGTATTATTCATGAAGCATTGAATTTCTTTTTTAACGACTCATACAGAGAGTGGATATTGTATATTTACAAATGAAATTATTTTTATTATATTTGAACCTTTGTATTACTAATTATATATCCAGCGAATGTTTAAATAACAACCAAGTTTTATTCAAACGAAAAGTTCCTACCGACATTTATAAAAATCAGAAATATTCATAAATACTTTATTACAGCTAGGCAAAAGCCCAAAATAAAATAAAAAAAATAATTTAAAAAATCAAATTTTGGAATTATTTTCAATAGAATATGAATAAAATTTCTTTAAAAAAAAGCATCGTAAATTTTAATTAACAAACCTTATTAAATTATTTGTTAAAAACAAAGGTTTAATCTATATAAAAGTTTAAGCATATTTAGTTATATTATTTTTTTCTTTATGAATTCACTATGCAATTTAATTTTAGTAGTATTCCAAAGAAAATATTTTGACAAGTTAATTATTACAATACATAACACGTAATTTCGCTTTCCTTTCTTAGTAGTTTCCTTTCATAACAGTTTATTGAATTTATTTTTTCTTAGGTGTTTTCTATAAAATTATTTTGTGATTTCTCTAAAATTCAATCTAAAAAGCTAGAAAAATATACTACTTGTAAATTAATAAGTTTGGAAATGCTGATAACTAATACCACTTTTAAATTTAATAAACAAGGAAAGTCAGCGAATGTATCAAACACGTTTTGCCAGGATAAAGGAAAAAACAATATAAATTAATAAAAAAATCTCCACTGTCTCCTTGTATTAAATTATATTAAAAGGGAAAAGCGATGTTGAAATTAAAAGATATTTTTTTAATAAGAATATATACAATGTTATTACATTAAACATATACGAAATAAAAGTAATGCACCTAAAACATTTTGAAATTACTAATTCAATGCAAAAATCGTCAAAGTTTAAACTTTTTAAAAATAATATTTTCCAGTTTATTTATATAAGGAATTTAATAATTCTTTATTTAAATAAGGAATAATTATTCTTGTTTAAATAACGATGTATCACAAAAAATCAGACTTCAGTGCAGTAAAATAATTATGCTATGAAAAAAAAAAGTTTTTGATATTGAAGCGTATATCTAACTTATATTTTTCAGAATAAAATATCGCTTCATACATTTCGTCAGAATGTAATATTTCGAAGGCCTGTTGTACCTTTAACAAATATTATAATTATATTTTTCGAACAACTTTGCATATCTATATTTTGCCCAAATTAAATCTCAATTAATAATTAATACTTTTTAATAAAATAACCCAGATTTTACCCTGATATTGTATGTAAACTCTTTCATATAAACATGGTGCAAATAATATACTAAATTCTCACGCAAGATTGGTAGAAAATAAAATAAATGTTGGAAGTCCACTGTCCCCAAAAAATTATTTCAAATTATTTTGGAAAATGGTCATCTATATTTTTTTAATATCTATATTTTCTATCTATATTTTGCAGGAAGTGATAGTAATGTACAATTATGTTCTGTAAAATAAAATTAAAATAAATAAATAGTTTGTACCAATTATTAAAAACCAAGAATAAACGTTTCTAACAAGTTGTTGCAGCATATTTTAAGTCTCCTATACGGATGGAATCTATTCTTCTTTTTAATTTTCAATCTATCTAACATAGGCTCAAAAAAGTGTTTTGTATCAGGGCAGGAATTTACATTTGCAATCATAATTTCCGAAGGACGTGTCGCAACCAGGCACAGGTGCCGCTTAAATATATCTGCGTGACAGAAGCCGTAAAACGTGACTACGCTTTTGGAAAGTAGCTAAATGCAAGTTCCTACATTTTGCGTGATGGCCGTCTTCCTCTTTTCTAAAAATTTATTCATTGAGTTTGCAAACACAAAATCTTTTTTATTTCAGCAACACAACTCTGGAGTGGTTATCGATCATTCATTATATCGATGAAGTTTTCCGGTTACTGTATCGACAGATCATACCGTTTATGTTTCTAAAATGAGTCAAACGACCATTCGATGGAATAAATGAAGGGGGAAGAGTTGGTGAATAATCTGGTGGTGTTGTCATTCAGACGTTCCTAATTACCACCGCACCTTTTATACGAAAAAAGAATATGTTAAAACCCCATCTTCAATAATGGTTGATTATACCAAGTATTAAGATACTGTTGCATATTATCTATAATACTAAAAATCTTTCTCAGTACGTCTATCACAGCTATAGTCATTCAAACTACTAGTCCAAATTTGACCAACTCCGAACGATGGCCGAATGGTTAAGGCGTTGACCTTCGGTACATACGGTTATATCATTTGTCTAACATTGAAAATAACTCGTTCAACATCTAAAAACAACTGTCTAAAACGAGAAAATTCTGATTAAAATCTGAATGACTGTTCTTTAAAAAATGCATCTTTCCTTACTTTTGATAAGCTGTCAGAAATAAAGCGACAGTGGAATTTTAAAAATCTGTATTTTGTTTTTAACTCTAACAGATCGATTTTTTCCCCAGAAAATTGATCAAAATGTTTTATTTATTTATTTATTTATTTTTTGCTAAATCAGTTGTTAAATCATAGAAACATAGTAACTTCTGAGCTGCACAGTTTTCATCTAAACAACCGATTTTTGATTCGCTGTAAAATTAAAAGTTCTGCTCCCTTTAAAATAATTTTTTCCCTAGATTATTAATGATTGGTTAGGGTGCTGGCCTTTGGTACTGGAGTTCGTGGGTTTGAATCCCACTACGCTTTAGATGTTCGTAGCCGTTCGGACTTGGCTTTAAGCAGTAGTCTCAATAGTCCTCGTGTTGTAAAGTAGACCGTAACGCTCCAAACCAAACCAAATTTAACACACGTGTTTCTCCAGGAGAAAGCTTCCCATGATCTTTGATATCTTTAAAAATATACTAAAGTTATGCATAGAAAAAAAAGAATACCGCTTTTTCAAAACAAGTTAAAAATAGTAATTTTCTAAAATATTCAGATTTTGCCTTTTATTAATAAAATCTTTTACATAAATATATTTCTAATAACATTCCCAATATAATAATTGCTAAGTTATCGGTCCGACTGTCCTTGAATTTATGAAGCGATTGAACATGGAATGAATAGAGGAATCCATATTGGATTCTTGGTGAATTAAGGTTAGCAAAATTTAAAACAAGAAAAGTTTAAAACGAATAATTTATCTACCTCCAGGGTGTAGTGGAAATGATAGTTTCATTCCTTTACTTCCATTAATTACTGTGACAAAAAAATGGGAAGAACTTAACGATAATTTTGACGTAGCTAAGAAAACTTTGAATTATCTTTCTAAATGAATACAACGTGATTCAAAACTGCATTCATTGTATCGGGAGACTTTAGAGGAGTATGAAGATAAACAAATTATTGAGCGAGTACCAGATAATTCTCAGCCGAAACACAAACCATTTTTATTATCTGCCTCATAGGGTACTTCACAATTCTGGAAAATTAAAAAGTTTACTAATCCCGTCATATGACGGGCTATATGCTATATTATTAAATATTCAAGAAGATTACTTAAAAATTAATTTTGAAAGTCTAAACCTCTAAACCTGTCACGAGGTTATATATACATATTAGAAATCACACGAAGTTTTATTGAAAGGAACAATTTAGAAACTTTGGTGTTTTTTAATAAAATATAATTTTATAGAATATTAGAAATTTTGTAACATCCGTAGTCGGAGATTGTTCCTTTCACGAAGCTATTTTTATGTATCCAATTAATAAGCTTATTTTTATCTACATAACAATAAACATCTGGAATGCTATGAAAAATATTTCAAGGTGTGACGAAAGCACAACACAAGGACCCTCTGTTGTATGGCCTAAAGGAAATAGGCTGCTAATTATAATACCCCGTCTTTATCAAAGACAAGAGTCCAGTCACGCAGTGTGTCTTCGATTGACAGATAGTCTATTGTTTTTTACACTGCTATTCCACTAATCAAGAAGAACCTGTTTCATTTGCTGACGCAAAGACATCAACGGGCGAAAAACAATAAATACGCCATTACGCTGTTCATTTGAAATTCTAGATCGTCTCCTATCAGTCTCTCAGTTTTAGATTCACGGTCAAGGATTTCGTATTTATCTGTTTTGCTCTATTTCTATGGTCAGTTTTGATCTGTATTTACACTTTTTTTAAAGTAAAAATGGTTTCAAAAATTACAATACTACGTTTCACACGGACATGCAAGTTACATACAAAACATAAGTTTTTAATATAAAAATATATAGAGGTATTTGATTTCGAAATAACAAACACACATGAGAGCAATTCCATCTTTGTAAACGCGGAATAAAAAAAAGTTTATTTGTGCCAGTAATTGCAATTTATTACATTAAGAGATGAACTAAATCATTATTCTAACTATTATAAATAAGTATTTTAATATTTAATAATTGAATTAGAATTCTGCGATTTTATAAACTGCTATATCGAAATAATTTTTGATATACCTGTTGCACTAGAAATTACAATTCATAAATTTAAAAGAAAAATTGTGAAAATCAGGGGTTTTTTTAATATAAAATCTTGGACATGGTTTCAACAATTATAGGGGTCAAAGCCGGAAATGAGGCAACGAGTATGCAATGAAATGTGTCTTCCACGCCTTTACCACTTGTACATGTCAAATATATAATATAACAGAACTCAGTTAAGTTTTATGAATCCGTTGGCAACGAGAATGACTATGTGCCGAACTCTCATAAAATTTCAGGTAGGCAGTTGGCAACAAAGAAGTGGAGAGGGCGGTCTGCGATGAGCGGAGGGATATTTTGTTTGTAAAATGTATCTATAAATGTGCTGTGTATAATAAATGTCTGGGTGCTGTGTAAAATCAGTTACTTGACTTCTATGTTACCACTCGGATCACATGTATTGAATCTTTACTAAAATCTTTCATGTTAATTTTTAAAAATTTTTTAACAGAGGGCTTGTTTGCTACTTCCAATGCATACAAGATGCAAAAATTTCATTAACGTTATAAAATTATATATATATATATATATATATATATATATATATATATATATATATATATATATATATATATATATATATATATATATATATAAATATACTCTTTTCCAAAGAAAATTTTCGAACTTGGACTTTTAACGATTAGAAGTAGTTTATCAACTTAATAAACTGATAGTCTAGTTTCAAGGCATTTTATAAAGTTATCAATAATAAATAAATATTTATAACAGTTGTGTATGCAGTTGTTTATATTGATTAAAATTAAGTTGGCTTAAGACTTTTGATAAAGGAAAATTTAGCCAAAGTAGTGTCCTTTAACAAAATAAAGTTTTAATTAACACAGTTCGTTAATTAACAAATTCGTTTTAATTTAACAAAGGAGTGTTTGTGTGCATTATATAATGTACACAGACACTCCCATATATTAAAAAACTTAGGAAAAATAAACAGTATTCAATCATTATTCATTACGTTTGATATTTATGCAAAATTCAGTTATTATAAAGTATAATTTTAAGTTCTTAAATATGTTTGGAAAATGAGAGTACTGGTTAAATAAAATAAATTAGAAAGCTGGGTGCTGAAGAAAGAGACTAACTTAAGAATAAAGAAGTTACTTTATCTATGTATATTTCATTCCCTTATTGTGTATAAAAATGTAAAAAAAGAAATTAGATACTTTTTTAAATAATTCTATCAGCTACAGAATATAAAATCAATAGCTAAAAAAAGGCTAATTTCTAAAATAAAAATAAATATATATATAAATAAGAAATCTGTGTGTGAAAAAGAGTCATTAAAGAACAAAGTAAAACGCTTTATACATGTGTATTTTATTTTTTTATTGTGAATTCAACGAAAAAGAAGAAATTAAGTGTTAAATAAATTTTTCAGATTGAATATTCAATTTATAGACTTTTTTTACATCTGTACATAAAAATGTCACGCAAAGTTTGCGAATTAAGCGAATTTGCTTAAATTGAGTTTTATTTAACTAAATCAAGTCAAAATTTAAAACACAGACACAGATTTATTTTAATATATATTAGGTTTGGTTTTGTTTGGAATACTACGGTCTGCTGTTTTGCACATGAGGGCTAATGAGAACGGGACCTACTGCTTAAAGCCGATTCCGAACGGCTACGAACATTCATGCCATAGTGGGATTCGAACCCACGAACTTCGGTACCGACGATCAGCGCCTTAACCAATCGGCAATGTATATTAGGAATGTTTAGCAAAGATTTTATAGGAATCTATAAAAAATGAAGCCGCAAGGAAAAATTTTAAAATTAACAAAATTCTATAAAAAATTAGTTATAACAAACTATTAATAGATTTTATGAAAAATTTAATTTAATTATATTTCAATTTACATGGTAACTCATTTTTGAAATTATAAGTTATTAATTTATAAGAACACTTTGTTAACCACCCCCTTAAAGAGATTCACAGCATTCCAACTACTCCGGATTCTCCGCATTTGCTCCGGATAAATGAGAAAAATTGATTACTCCGGAAAATCCTCAGATTTCTCCGGAAAATAGCTTTTGAACAACTAAAAGATTGCAATTCAGCAATTAAATGCAGAGTTTTGCAAAAAATAATGTTGAATATTACTCTTTCCGCACGGTAATGCTCCTGTTAAAGAGTTTTCAGTACTGAGCAAAAACTGAATTTAGATCAAATTTGAGTAGACAAACTGTAGAATCCCTGATGATAGAAAAATTGAAATATTTTAATCAGGATCATTGTTGCTACAAGAAACACTGTTCTGAAACAGAAAACTATTAAAGCTAGAAAAATCTACTCATACATTTTTAAATGCATGAATTTTAATTTACTTTTTACAATTTACTACTGTGTAAATACTTTAAATTTAATTTTAATTTAGAAACCAATAAAATATGTACTTATGTATAATCTGTCATTAGCATGTTGAAATTTCAAACAACGCTGTTGCTCCTAGCACTAAGTGTGGGCATGTATGCATTCAAGAAATTTAAATTGGAGAAATGAGTGATCTTTCACTTGCCCAACTTTTTTCATTGGTTTCTATAGAGTAGTAACTAATCTTGCAAAATATCTACAGCAAATCGAAAGTAATAATCCATATCTTAGTATTTCGAGTAGGTGAGTTAATATTCAACTGTCATAATTTTACCAACCAGAGAATTTGGTCTCCCTATGCATTCACGATTCATTGAGTTAGTTGAGCAACATAACCTTGGCTTTTATGTAACCACTGAATATATAATTATGAATAATTACGTAGTAAACAAAGTTGCCGAGCCGGTATAAGAAAGTGTGAAGTACCAACACAGCAGAAAAAATTTATAAGTTTTATCGCCATTTTGATGCCAAAAATTTGCAGTTGGAAAGGCAATACTGAGCATCAGAATGTATTGAAAAGAAAATGGTTGGTTTTCAATATAGGGAAATTCACTACAGCTTTTTTATTATACCTATTGAATAATTAAATTAACCTTAAAATATAGGAGACAATATAATCTGAATTAAGGAATGATCTCTTTGAACATTGATACAAAGTAGATCATTACATTTTCAGAATTTTTGGAGTTCTGCTAATTATAAAGTGTACGGATAAAACTGTACCTGTAAAACTATAAAATCTATATACTGTATCTATAAATCTATATACTGTATCTATATCTATATACTGTATCTATAAACTGTATCTATATCTATATACTGTATCTATAAACTGTATCTATATCTATATACTGTATCTATAAACTATATCTGTAAAACTATAAAATCTATATACTGTATCGATATCTATATACTGTATCTATAAACTGTATCTATAAACCTATAAAACTGTACGGATCTTATAAATTTAGATAATGATCAGCAGATTAGATAAGATGTGGATAACGTTTTTACCATTGGAGACAAAATTTAAATTAATCAGAAAGAAACGTGAGACTGCATAAGTTCATACACCTATATCCTACTAAGTTTCGGCATAAAATTTTTCTATACACATAAGGGTAATAATTACTTTTAACGATAATTTTTAATTATTTTTAATAAATACTTACACAAATGCCTTTAAAAATAAAATAATAAAGTATAAGTATTTATAAATAAATTTATTTCATTATAAAGAAGTACAATAAAAAAATGTTAAGTTATAAAAAAAACCAAGTGAAAATAGTTTTATTAATTTTCAAATTATGCATTTTTATAACATTTCAACTCTTAGTTTTAAAACAATCATTTTTTACGATTTTTATTATAAATAATATGTTTCTGTGCATGTTACACAGCACTTAAGATTTATGTGAATTTAATAAAATTAAAAATGAATTTATTTACTATAAAGAAATATAATAGAAATAGAGAGAATAGGCTATAAAAATATAAGCAAAAATAGTTAAATTAATTTTGAAACTTGCATTTTTTATTACATTTGAACTCCGTCGATAAGAATAAAACTATTTTGTCCCATTTGTATTTTTGAAGAACTTAAGGTTTATGTTTTAATAAAATTAGAAATTAATCTATTTATTTCATACTGTATAAATACTATGTTATATATTTCATGCTATATAAATACAATATTATTTATTTCATACTATATGGTGTGGCTCTTTATAAAATATATAAAACAGTAATGCGGTTTACTTTGACTTTATGCTTTTCCCTTTGATGTATAGGATATGAAAGTTATTCTCAAATAAAAATGAAAAGTTATCTCAACTAGTCAGAGGATTGTTTCACTACATTTTAGTCCTTGAATTTACTTTTTACTATGTAACTTTATGCTATGTAAAACTAATCGGCAGCTATAGATTTTATTTCGGACTTTTAATTCATAATATATATTAATCTAACTCTAATTTTCCGTTTATTGCGAAGTAAATTTGATTTATTAGGTTATCCATCGAAGCTTTTGTCACGAATCGAACACTCTGAAAAGTTGAAAACAATTATATTCTATCCAATTAAGTTTTAATTTAAACCAGGATAAATTTACAATCGCCAAATATTTTGAAACGACTTCGAGACACGATGATTTATTTGCTTTTTGGTGATGCCAAATTAAATTTTATAAACTTCTTTTGGATGGGAATAAACTGGAATACGAGATTAGTATAAGCTTGATCCTAAAGCGATTATTACAAGAATTTGATCCTGTAATGCTAGTTTACTAAAATGAATTTGTAAAGAAAAAAATGAAGAAAGGAGTAGGCTGACTTGTTTCCTTCACTGAAGGTTGTGGGTGTGTTAAAAGTGAGGTGATAAACCTGGCTTTTGCTCTGAGAACAGGATCTGATCCTTCCCTTTCCACTTTCGGTGCGGTCACACCTTTAAAATTGCATTCTTCTAAAGTTAAAAAAAATTACTCCAGTTCTTGGCAATACCTAATTTACTGTCTATACAAGAATAGCTCCTGCCAACTTCCTAAATCTTTAATATATATCTTTATTTCTATTGAATTAATACATCACAAAGATTTAACTATGTATTGTCGTAAAAAACTTAGTATAATAGTTTGTAAGGTATATTTTAATGATTTAGAAGGTTGGAGGGGACTATTCTTGTGGTAGACCGACGCTATTTAACTGTTTGACTGTTGCTTTTTTGTTGATAAAACGCAGTGCTTGTAAATTATGATTTTGAATTGCAATAAATGTAATTTTTGTCTTTACGTTAGGACCGCGTTATCACATACTCAATTTCTCTTAGGGATGAAATCACTGCATAAAATGGGATTAAAAAGATAACTTATGCATCCTTTATGTCTCAGTTCCTTATGTCCTTGGCAATCAGAGGGTTACAGGTAATAAAATACAAGCCCAGTTGCATCCTCAGATAATTTTTATGCTATTGAGAAACGAACCGACTATGTCATTACACAAAGTGAACAAAAAAAGCAGGTATTCCTATACAAATATGCATATTTTTTAAAATTTTCTTTACATTAGGAGCATTTACTTTGACGGGGAGCAACAATTACTAAATTTTGTCACCAAATTTGATGGTGACTTTGTGATATTATTTTCACCTATTCTAGGTCACAGGACACTTTTTTCTGTTACAAAGTTTCGTTACATACTTTTCCCAATGCAAGTGTGCCTAAAAAATTATCATATGCACGTGTGTATGCAGAACTTTTCTAAAGTAGTGCTCAAGTCCCAGCATTAGTGTTGGCCACCACACTGAATTTTGGACCACCTAAAACACAAACTTTGAGACTTAAGCTCATAAAGAAAGCTAGAAATGTTCACACACAGTTTCCACAAACATTGGTGGTTCAGTGAATGGTTTATTTACTAATTATTAGGAAATAAACACCCTTTCTCAGAAAAGCACAATTATTAGGCGTGCACCCTTTCATAACGGAGACAAAAACTTCCCTGCTATAGTTGAAAATATATATTAACCAGAGGGTGGGAAGCAGTACATATTTGTCAACACTCCCATCTTGTTTTTTTTTCCTTTGAAAAAAAAATCGCATCATATATTACAATAGCATCCCCTAGTGATAATTTTTCTTAACACTAGATTGCCCGAGATTTCTTGTATACCTATATTGCCCCAAAACAGTCAAAATGACTACATTGTGAAAAAATAACAAATATGTAAAGAAATTTATTTAAAATTAATTTTTAATATTATATAATAAAGGAGGGCGGAAGCAACTACAATTATTCATAAACCCATTTATATGTTATAGAAAAAGTCACCGAATTCTAAGAAGTTGTGTCATTATATTTCATAATTGTTTTTCTAATTGAAATTAAAAAACAGTCAAAATGACTGCCTTGGGCAATCTAGTGTTAATTTCCCCAGCAATAAGCATTGGTTGATCTTGATTTCAGTTTTTGTTGAAAAAAAAAAAAAAGAAATATGATCTTGAATACAATTTACACAGGGGGAGGGCACAGTGCTATCTGAAGGAAGTATACATTTGTCAATACTTCCTCCAAACCAAACTCATATTTACATGAATA
The DNA here is from genome assembly GCA_032207245.1 of Pardosa pseudoannulata. Taxonomy (NCBI): domain Eukaryota; kingdom Metazoa; phylum Arthropoda; class Arachnida; order Araneae; family Lycosidae; genus Pardosa; species Pardosa pseudoannulata. The sequence continues at coordinate 190,774,874 of CM063498.1, forward strand.
GCACCTACAGCGCCATGGTTCTTGAGTTTCTACTCTAAAAATTAAAATTGAAAACAACAGTAAAACTATATATATCTCTCTGGGAGTGGGATAATACATTTTTTGGAATAATACGTAAGAAAATGATATGAATATTTTGGGTATAATTTTAAAAGAAAAAATTGTTTCGATCAATTTCATTTAAAATGAACAAAATGTTTAAAATAATAATTTAAAAACAGTTTTGCCTCTTTTTATGGTTCTCCGAAAATTGTGGTGTTCAAGACAACTTCTTGCGGGCCTAAACCTATTTCAGGCATCATATGTGTGTTTCTGTATGTGTTAGAACATTACAAATATTATGCTGATGTCATACTAGATGATAAATTTTACGGCAAATATTAGTCAAAAGCCGAAATGAGAGATTTAGTCTTTAATAACAGGTAAGCTCAAAGAGAAAAGGCTAAACAACCCAAAAGCTGACGCATGTTCAACGTATACACACAGATACTTTTGATATCCAGGTTGGGTGACTGAGGTCAGCTTGCGAAGTCGAACAGGATTTAAACGGATAGTTCTATCAGTTTGATCCATTCTTTCGTAGGTTACTTTGCTCGCCATGCACGTTGCAGGCATCCGCTCAGAAAATGGGGTGGGATGCCTAAACTAACAAAACCAGTTTTCTTGTTTTCGATGTACATTTGACATCTAGGGGCATGAAAAATCAGAAGTTTTGTAATTAAATTGCCCATTTCCTTTTGTTGAAGTCCAGACAAATGCCAAAACGAGTTATTTAAATCTAGGGGTAATTAAGAAATACTGCATTGACAAAGAAGAAAATCAAAGGAGGGACATTTTTCCATGTTTTTTAAAGCTTTGTTTTGGTTAAACCAAGATCAGTGATTGTCGTCGGCGATTTCATTTAATTCAAGTTACTACAAATAAAATGAATATGTGAATAAAACATTTTTGGCCTTATCATACATCACCATGTAAGTGGTCACTTATGATTTCTTTTACTGGTGAAGAATGTGCAGATTTCTTTCGTTACAGCGAAAAATGTTAACTCATTTATTTTAGTTCAGGTTGCTTGCAATAAGACCTTTAGTCGGTTAAAAATTTTTTCTCATCACACGAAAAATCCACGTACTATTCGGCAGGAAAAGAAACCCTAAACTGTATCTGTTACTTTTTCAACACGTACATGTTCATATGTCATAAGGCCTTTACAATGCAATTTAGGTCTACATGGTAGCATGTAATTTTACTTCAAGTTTATTTAATTTTTTTATATTAAGTGCCTCTATTTGTCTCTCCAATTTAGATATGGAGTGCAACGTACGTTTTTATTACTTTTAAATAATCAGAATCCTTCTATGTTTCTTTAGAACATAGATTTTATACTTTTAAAACGTTACGAATATTGGTAAAAATATGATAGGAATGAGAATTTAAAACTTTTGACATAATAAGACAAAATGGTGAAATTATTTTGGTACTGTACACAAACAAACAATATATATATATATATATATATATATATATATATATATATATATATATATATATATATATATATATGTGTGTGTGTGTGTGTGTGTGTGTGTGTGAGTTTGTGTGTGCAGATCCGGCTCTGTGCTATTGGTCGCTTGTGTACAAGATAATATTTAGTAGCCGTTATTACTATTAGGCTGCCCCCTAACAATTCGGATTCCCAATAAATTCAACCCAATGTATAGATGCTTACTATTATGTTTTTGTGACAGCTCCATATAATTAATTAGGGATCAAAAAGGTAAAAAAAAATTACATTACATACTTGTTATAAGTTTATTAAAATAGAAATAAAACAAAAAAAAAGTAAAAATACAACTATAAATTCCTTTTTATAATTCATAAATAATATCTGATCATTCTAAATTTAAAAAAAATCATATAATTGCTAATAATATTATTAGAATTAGAGAGATTATTCAATTTAGTATTAAAATTATACTTTTCAATGTATATTTTACCCTATTTAAAAAATTATTTGGATTTTTTAGTAGACGTTTCTGAAAATGTAAGGTTTTCTTTAAATATGACTTGAAAAATTAATTTGCATTATAAATAACAATATTTTGAAGAAGTATTCATTAAAAACTAACCCAGGTTTATGACAACAACTTTTCCCAGACGCGATAGGCAGAGAGAAAATTGTTTTCCTACTTTAATATTTTAGTAAAATACTTTTTTTTAAAAAACTTTCAGTAAGCATAAGGATACTTCATATTTCTTTAACTATATGTGCTATATTTTTCGCTTTAACGTGTTTCATAAATATACACAAAATCCCCAATAAATAAAAAAATTCACTGACTAAAGTTTAGAAAACTCCAAACATTCAATTACACACTAAAATTAAAAAATATATTGCACAATATTATATTTACTAAAGGTATTTTCAGCATATTATAACTGACGATACTATATTCTATAAACTGCTAAATCGCAGGAAATGGCGGAACTATACCCCGATGAGTATGAGTGCCTTCCGCAAGATTTCTATAGCTATAAGGGAGTGGTTCAATGTGGTTTTCCATTCTGAGATACTAATTTTTGTAGAGGGAGATACAATTTTACTTTCCCTTTTCAGGAGAACCTTTTATAAATACATAACATTTCCAGTTATCGTACTGATAATTTTCCTAGTACTCAGCATTAAATACTTTGGCTTATTGTAAATTTCTATTCTCAAATGCTCAGTATTTGTAGAGAGAGATACAATTCGCTATTCCATTTCAGGAAAGCCTTTATTATATACATAATGCTTCTAAATATTGTATTGATATTTTTTCTAGTACTCAGCTCTACATCTTTTGGCTTATTGTGAATTTCTATTCTGAAGTACTCAGTATTTGTAGAGGGAGATACTATGTGCTATTCCATTTCAGGAAAAACTTTTATAAATACATAACATTTCCAGTTATCGTACAGATAATTTTCCTAGTACTCAACATTAAATACTTTGGCTTATTGTGAATTTCTATTCTGAAATACTCAGTATTTGTAGAGGGAGATACAATGTGCTATTCCATTTCAGGAAAACCTTTTTTAAATACATAATATATCCAGTTATCGTACTGATAATTTTCCTAGTACTCAGTATTAAATACTTTAGCTTATTATGAATTTCTATTCTGAAATACTCATTATTTGTAGATTGAGATACAATGCGCTATTCCATTTCAGGAAAACATTTTTTTTAAATACATAACATTTCTAGTTATCGTATTGATATTTTTTTAGTACTCAGCACTAAATCCTTTGGTTTATTGTGAATTTCTATTCTGAAATACACAGTATTTGTAGAGAGAGATACACAGTGCTATTCCATTTCAGGAAAACCTTTTATAAATATATAACATTTCTAGTTATCGTATTGATAATTTTCCCAGTACACAGCATTAAATATTTTGGCTTATTGTGAATTTCTATTCTGAAATACTCAATATTTGTAGAGGGAAATACAATGTGGTATTCCATTTCAGGAAAACCTTTTTTAATACATAACGTTTCTAGTTATTGAACTGATAATTTTCCTAGTACTACTCAGATCTAAATTCTTTGCTTTATTGTGAATTTCTGTTCTGAAATACTCAGTATTTGTAGATGGAGATACAATGTGCTATTCCATTTCAGGAAAATCTTTTTTTATATATATAACATTTCTAGTTATCGTATTGATATTTTTCTAGTACTCAGCACTAAATCCTTTGGTTTATTGTGAATTTTTATTCTGAAATACTCAGATTTTGAAGAGGGAGATACAATGTGCTATTCCATTTCAGGAAAACCTTTTATAAATATATAACATTTCTAGTTATCGTATTGATAATTTTCCCAGTACTCAGCATTAAATACTTTGGCTTATTGTGAATTTCTATTCTGAAATACTCAGTATTTGTAGAAGGAGGTACAATGTGGTATTCCATTTCAGGAAAACCTTTTTTAATACATAACGTTTCTAGTTATTGAACTGATAATTTTCCTAGTACTAAGTATTAAATACTTTAGCTTATTATGAATTTCTATTCTCAAATACTCATTATTTGTAGATTGAGATACAATGCGCTATTCCATTTCAGGAAAACTTTTTTTTTTAAATACATAACATTTCTAGTTATCGTATTGATATTTTTTTAGTACTCAGCACTAAATCCTTTGGTTTATTGTGAATTTCTATTCTGAAATACACAGTATTTGTAGAGAGAGATACACAGTGCTATTCCATTTCAGAAAAATCTTTTCTTATATGCATAATATTTCTAGTTATCGTACTGATAATTTTCCCAGTACTCAGCATTAAATACTTTGGCTCATTGTGAATTTCTATTCTGAATTTTTTATTCTGAAATAACATTTCTCGTATTGATATTTTTCTAGTATTCAGAGTGAGAGTGTTTGAAGAGGGAGATACAATTTGCTATAAGAAATATTTATATAAAATTGAATTGTAATATCCATTTTATTCTGTAAACCGAAACTTTAGAGGTATCTGACATTTAATAATTTAAAACTATTTAAAAATCGGAAATTTTTATTATAAAATTATTCTTTATCACGCTTTAAAATAAAATACATTGCTCACCTTAATAGAAGTTCACAGAATAAAGATGATATTTAGCTTCTACTTGATATAAAAAAAAATTAGAAATTTCAAAATTTCAAAAGTTTTTTGTAGGTAACTGTATTTTGTTTTTTTCACTTGGTGTATGTATGTATGTATGTATGTATGTATGTATATATATATATATATATATATATATACTTAATATATTGCTTCATATAGCAAAACTAAATAGTTTTTAATGATTATAAAAAGTGTTATTTTAAACATAGCAAAGCTTTTTAATTTTATATAGAATCAAAAAATAAGCTGTTTTAATGAAGACTCAAAAGGTCTCCTTAAATGATTAAATGAGAAACAGCTTTCGATTAAGTTAACTTCCCTACAACTAAAAATAACTATGAGGTAGCATGAATGATAAAAATTTGAATAAAATAATTAAAATTTATTTTGACAAAGAAAAAAAAAGTTAAACACATTTTCGAAAAACTTTTAGGTCAACCTTTGAAGGGCACAATTTTTGGGCGCAAGGTCAGTGGAACTTGCTTTCACTTTCCCTAACCTTTGCAGTTTCCCTTAGGGCCACGAAAGAGGATGGAAAAGGAAAAATTCCACAGAAAATAACCAGCTTTTTCTGTTATTATTACTTAAAATTGCATCACTGGTATTAAAACTAACGAAACGGTCAAATAGTAAAAAAAGGAGCATTTAATAATTGTATATCCTCAAAAATTTTTAATTTTTAAAGCTTTTTTTTTTTTAGTTTTCATTTTCACCAAGGACAGATGTTAATCCTAAAAACAATATTCTACCAAGTTTTCTAGTATTTTATTTATAATTTTCGTATTTTGATAAACATTTTATGATTTTTCTAAACTTACACCTAAATTTGTTTTTATAGTCGGTACTTTAGTGAAATCAGGACTAATAGATATTTAAATTATAAAACTTCATTTTACAGTACTGTGTTCACGTATGATACAAATAAATCTCTTATCACAGTTTTCTTTTATTTCTTACATCCAATGATTTTAAAATAACAAATGATAATTTATGAGGAATACAAGCTATATTATTCAGTTCTTTAAATTTCATAGTTGTTTTAATCTGTCAGTTCATATTAACTCTTTAAGAGATTCATCAATATATATGTACGTTAGAAACGATTTAAGCTTTAATAGGTTAATATAAATCAAAGTATAAAACTACAATAAACGGTAAATAAACGCGTGCACTTTATTAAGGTACAGCTCAACATCCCTTTTTTTAAACAGGATACAGTGAAATTAATTTTAGGTAATTACAGAAAAGAAGTGGTACATAAAATGGAAAAACTAAGCAAAATTGTAGTACTAAAGTTTTGCTCCTTTCAGTTTATAATAACTTATATTTAAGAGATTCAGCTATATATATTTGGTAGAGATGATTTAGGATTTAATGGGATAGTATATTCAAAGTATAAAACTACAATTACAGCAAAATATAAAAGTGGGAGCACTTCATTGACGCACAGTACATCTGTTTTCAAAAATAGCGTTGTAAAATTAATCTCAGGCACTTATAGATCAAAAGTGTTACAAAAAATGGAAAACCAAATCAAATTATAGTAAAAAATTGAGATTTGAATTAAATATTATAGCAATATTGAGCTTTGTTTATGTATAAATATCTAATAATTTTAACTACTTTATCAAAGAAAACAGTTTTCTATTCTTGTTCTTTAAAATAGTTCAAATGCTACTCTTAATTATTTAATTTTAACCAAGGGTATGTAATAAACTAAGGGTATTTAGCTAAGGGTATTTAATTTGTAATTTTAACTAAGGGTAATTAAATATTACAGCAATATTGAGCTTTGTTTATGTATAAATATCCAATAATTTTAACTAAAATATCAAAAGAAAACAATTCTCCATTCTTGTTCTTTAAAATAGTTCAAATGCTTCTCTTAATTATTTAATTTTAACTAAGGGTATTTAGCTAAGGGTATTTAATTTGTAATTTTAACTAAGGGTAATTAAATATTATAGCAATATAGAGCTTTGTTTATGTGTAAATATCCTATAATTTTAACTACTTCATCAAAAGAAAGCAATTTTCCATTCTTGTTCTTTAAAATAGTTCAAATGCTACTCTTAATTATTTAATTTTAACTAAGGGTATTAAATAATTAAACAGTCACTTAACCCTCTTTTATAAGAGAAATCCAAACGTACGTTCCGTGGTTAACATTTCTTTTTCTAAACTCTAATATCGGAAATAAAAGCATAAATATATTGTAATAACAATTAAACCATAAATCAACATTTCTTTAAAGCTATAGTGAAATGAATCTTGAATATTTATAGAACAAAAATGTTGCAATAATAATAAATTAAGGTGTTGATTAAATATTATAGCAAAAAAAAATGTTTATGAATAATATCTAATAACTTTAAACTTTAAATTAAGAAAATTTTTTCAGCTTTTGTTGTTTAAAACAGTTTAAATGCAACTCTTTAATATTAAATTTTTAATTATGGGTATTTACTTATACACGCTCTTAACCGGCAATCCAAATCTTTTTCTGTTTACATTTCTTTTTCAAAGCTCTAATGTCGAAAATAAACAAAAGCTTAAATATCCGGAAATAATGAAGCAACAATCGAGCCTTTTCCCAGCAATTGTATCGAATCAAAACATTCTTTCTCGTTTCATCTTTTCTCGATTCACATCCAATTTATAAATGTAATCCGAAAGGCACCGGAGTTCATTATCTCCAAAAAATAAGGCAAAATCACATTTCAATTCCATCTTTGAGGAACAATTATGGGAAAAAACCGTTAAACTTACCGGCCAATACGAGAAAAATAAAAGTAAGCAGCATGTTTTCACGCTTGTCTTATTCCAACCGCGTAGATTTTTATTGTTGAACGCACTACAGAACACATAATCATCAATTGTGGATCAAAACAGACGCTTGTTTCTGGCTCTACAAACTTGGTCCCGTTTTTCCCTGTCATGTGCCAACTTTGAGCCAATCCCAGCGCAGCTCTACCTGACGCAAGCGCAGGTGATTGTTTGGTTATTTCTTCATGGAGGATTGGCGGTATATCATTAAAATGAGTGGGTGTCTCGAGCTGGGTTGACTAACTTGCAATAAATTTTTTTGGAAGGGTAGATATTACTGTCTCAAGGATGTAGAGTTTTGTTTTATTTACATGTTGTCTCAGTTTTAAGCTCCGGATGAAATAATTTCAATGGTTACCTCCTAAATGAAAGGTTCTCAACCTTTTCTGAATCACCACTCCCTTTGGAACAGCGGTCGGTGAACCGGGGTAAATTACCCCAAATGGGGTAAAAATGAAACTTTTTTGAGTAAAAAGTATATATTTTTAATTTGCTATTTTATAAACTTGTTAGTATATTTTTCAACTTAAACAATTTAGCGATATATGCAGGCCACGCCATCTCACTACCCACCACCAAAGTGTTCTCTTTGCGCAATAAAGCACATTTTATTTTACTTTAAATTGGATACAAATAAAGTGACAAGTCAGAGAGCGAGTTTTTATTAGTTAGTTGTTGAGCACGTATTCAATTTGAGAGTAAATCAAATTTGACGTCTTTTTGGATTTCAAAAGCTGCAAAAGCTTTCAAAATTGCATATGAAGAGACGGTTAAAAAATTGCCACCATTTGGAACAACATATTTGTGCGAACAAGGCTTTTCCACTCTAATGAACATAAAAACGAAGAACAGAAATCGATTAAACGCCGAAGACTGCATTCAAATCGCTCTTACATCAAAAAGTCCTAATTTTGAAGCAATTGTATCGAACATGAAACAACACCATTTCTCCAAAATGTGAAAATTTTTTTTCAATTATTCTTTTTTTTTTTTAATTTTTTCAATTCTAATTATTGTTTGTTTTTGCTTTATTATTATTATTAAAATTTGTTACAATACCGTTATGGATTACTAGGTATTACATTGATAAATTGAATCAATGAAGTTTAAATAAAATTTTTAGTTGTTTTCTTTTCAAAATTATCATGGGAGGCTTTAATATGAAAGATGCTAAAAAGAGGCGATTTCGTTTTTTTTTTTTTTTTTGCTCTTCGCCCATGGGGTAATATCAACTTACACAAAAATATTTTGGGGTAATGATTAAAAAAGTTCCGACTGATGCTTTAGAAGATAAAATATTCAAACTCCCCCTTATAAGTTTAATTAACATCCAATACTGTACATTGGAAATATTATAAACAATATTCACTAGTTGATTAGATCTCAGCCTTCGGTATGAATATATATATATAATTAGTGATATCAGTTGTTCTTCAGAAAACACTTTTGAGTTTTTATAATTTTCAACAATAATGACGTATGAATTTTCCCAAATGATACCTAATTAGTACGCTTAAAGATCATCTTGTAATTTTCACTTTATTTTTACTCTAGGAATATCGTATGGCTCACGTTTGTCTAGATATCTACTTATGACTAATATTTTTGACGGTACTCAACTAACAAAGCTGACAAAGCTGTGATGCAGTGCTTTTTCTTCCAACTTAATTTACAAATATTGAGATTTCGAACTGAAAACTTATTTTTATCTAAATTATATGCAACTTATATTACTCGTGATAGCGTAACCTTCTATTAGTAAAAAAAGTTTCTATTAGTAACTCTACAGACCCCCTCCTTTTCACTGTTACAAACTTTATCCCTATATAATATTAGTATAGACTAGAGGCTCCCAACCTTTTATTTACCTCCGCCCTCTGTATAAGAAATAAATATCCAAACGCCTACTTTTTCCATACTAGTCAATTGCAGATAATATCAACATGTTGTATGCTACCTATATGTATCACGAATCACAAAATAGAAATTAATCAAACATTCATCAAAACGTAGTAAAAAATTGTTTATGAAAAGATAAAAATATATGCATTAAATCAGTAATAAAAATAATGAGTTGTTTAATTTTTCATGAAAATGTCGGGTTCCGATTTCGTTGACACCAATCGTAAATTCCATGTTTAGTAATGTTCCTGTTTCTTAAACAGTTAACTATCTACTGTACGGAGCCGAATTTCAGACGAATACTATGAAGGAAATGGAATCAAAACTTCCGTACTCTAGCTCAGGAGTAGTCAAACGGTGGCCCGTGGTAGAATTCCCTAAATTTATTATTGAAAAAAAAATCGCATTTTTTATGGTAAATACAATATTATTTTACTTGATTTATTATTTTTATATACATCCTGATATTTTTATAGATATTTAGCCTAGTGTCTTCCCGCGTTGGCTGCCCTAACACACCCCATTTGCAAACGGCCTACTTTTACAACACGAGGACTAATGAGACATGGACCTACAATTTAAAGTCGATTCCGAACGGCTACGAATATGCATGCCACAGTGGGATTCGAATCCATTAACGCTAGTACCGAAGGCCAGCACACTAGCCATTCGTCCATCGTTACTTTTAAAAGAAAACTCATCTGTTGATGCAGCTTTAATGCGACAGTTCTGCTTTTTTTTATATAAATAGTTTGGAAAACCAAACTATGGTAAAATTTCCATTCTTCCCGTTTTCTTTTTAGAACTTATTTAATGAAATTATATGTGTGAAAAATAGACCAGAACTTTTTTTCTCATCTAAGAAAGTAGGGAATAAATTCTAGGGATATTAAACGACTAGTTAGTTTGTGCCAGGATGGCTTTAACAGATCAAATGTTTGACCTGCTGCAGCTGAGATACTTCTCAACGCAAAATCTGTTAACTCCTTGTAACTATATTAAAAAAAACTATCAGCGAGAACAGACCAAGCGTGTTTGGAAAACACGTAAAATAATGTATCTGTAATCAATCAAAACGCTATTGATTTGTTTGCTTTAAATGAGTGGCTACAAATTATCGACTATTTTGTAATCAATCATTGTGGAATGTCCTTAGCCATATTATGGTTTTATTACATTCCTCAGTAATAAATAAAATATTTCATTTTTTTTTTAAACCACGAGAATTTGTTTTCTTCAAGCTGCATTGTTATCCTTGAACTTTTGAAAAAGCAAATGTATTTTAGGTTGTAAGGCAATGCTGTATCTGTATATTTAATTTTCGAAATTTGTTTTGTGAACCCCCACTTAAAAAAACACGTTGTTTAGTGAACCTCCTCTAAAATAAACTACGATGTTTTGTGAAGCTCCATTTAAATAAACTGCATTGCTTGGTGAAGGTCCACTTAATCTACAAACAATCAGAGCATATGGGTACTTTAAACTGAAGTTATCAAGATCCATTCGTCTTGTCTAGGAATTCATACTGATTTTGCGGTTCATACGTAATTGCCACTACAGCCACAGTCATTTCCTCTGAATTATGGATTGAGGTAAAGCGAGTTCCTAGAAAAGTTGTCTGAAATAGTTGCGGAAGGGGAATGGTAGATTTAAAAGAACAGAATTGGTTTGATCATTACAAATACTTAATGATTGAGATTACAAAACAGTTTTTACCATAGCGATATAGGAATGAAATAATTAATTTCAAAGTAGTTACTACAATACATTATAAAGGCGACATAGTAAACTAAATAGTGTCAAAATATCGATTTTATTTTTCTAACTGGCTCAAATGATCGTTCTATACTTTTTCTACATCTGAATGCAAAATTTGAAATCTGTATCTCTAATATAAGAATTTGACCAACAATTTGAAATGATTTTGGGGTATGGTATGAAGTGCTAAGGTATACATTTTGAAACACGAGGGTTAATAAGACCGGGACCTACTGTTTAAAGCCGATTCTGAACGGCTAAGAATATCCAAGGTTTGATTCGAACCCATGAACTCTGGTACCGAAGATTATCGCCCTAATCAATCTGACCTCATTCGGCGAAATGATTTTTAGTGCTGAAAAAACAATAATGTTGGTATACGCTACATTATTAAAAGACATATTTTAATTTGTCTTTTAATAATGTAGATAATATACATATTTAATGATATACATGTTATTAAAATATGTTAAAAGACATTTTTTAATAGCATGATTATTTTGCTGCACTGAAACCTGTTTATTGTCTTACACCCTTATTTTAAAACAAAAAAAAAAATCTTTCAGCTTTAATTTTTTCCCGTTGAATTAATATATTTTTAAAATTATTTAGGTGCATTTATTCATTTCTCATTCGACATTATGAAGATTGTTTATTAATGTGTTTGTTGTAAAACTAGATATGCTTTTTAAAATCATCAATTATTTACTCGAGTTACAGACGATTTAATAGCGTGAAACGGTAAAAACAGTTCAGCAAATCCATGCCAACAGTGATTTAATGACCAAATTTGAAAACTAGTTACAGTCACTTGTGTCATACATCAAAGTGTTGCTAAAAGGCCACTGGTTAGAAATAAACGATTTTTTTTTAAATTTTCTAATGAGTAAAATGAATAAAAATTTACATTAAATCCGATTGAAATTTTATTGAATAATCCACACTTGCAGATGATTATTTTACAATACTAATTACTGCCACATTTGTAAGTGCACACTTTTGTTGATTGTCACTTCAGATTCATACAAAACCTGTTTTTTGAAATGTTGAAGAAAATATACACCAAGGTAAGTTATTATTTGCTATTAAATGGTTATAATTCATCAATTTAATGTCATGTCCGTAGCATAAAAGATAAATAAGTTTATTTTAAGAAAAAGCTACTGAGCCTAGCTACTTGATGCTTTCACTGTATAAAATATTTTTTCGAGCATATCTTGTCGCTATATTTCATAAATGGATATTTTTAATATGTTAATTTGTGTTACGGGTTGCATATGCCTATATGACAACACTTTTATTAATCCTGTATAACAACTTGTTGATTTGGATTTACTAATTAAAACTTGTTTCAAACGTATGGTGCAATGGATAATTTAATAAATAAATATTTTATATTGTGTTAATTACTGAAATTGTGACACTACATGCATAAACTTCTTCTTAGTTCTGAGTAATTAATTTTATCATCAAATACTACTGAAAACATGGCTTTGTTATGCAATTTTAAATTTGTGAAAAATATAAATTATTTAGTTTTATTACTTTTTATCTAAAGGCTTACTAAATGAATTAATTTTGTTATTCAGGAAATGGAAACATCTAAAACTATAGTAGCGAAACATAGGAAGAATCAAAGAAGTGATCCTATCAAAATGCATGAATATCTTGAAAAAGGAAGATGTGATCGAAAAAAGGCAAATTAAAAATAGATAATGCATAAACTAGTAATAGAAGGAAGTTAGTGAGTGAAAAAAAGAAGTGTGATGCTGTAAAAAAGAAATAATGTTTTAAAGAGAAGAAAACAAAAAATTAAGAATCATATTAGATAAAATCAGTAAAACAAATCAAATCAATAAAACAGCCCATTTGGTTTTTATAGTTATAAACGGACATATAATAAAGCATTAAGGAAAGTTAAAGCAGAAAGTGAGCATAAATCCCGACATCCCAGGAATACCGTATAAGGATTGGGATTTTTCAATTGCTGTTACTGATTTCGTACAAGAATCTCCTTCTGCAAGTGGCAGATAAAAAGGAAAAAACAGGGCCACATTTTTCCTTACGTTTTTGAAGTCTACCAAGAATGGATGATTTTAGTTTATTGGTACTGAATCCCAAATTGAATATATTGTGGCAAAACAATCAGTGTCATAGAAAAACAATGTAAAAAGTGTAAAATGTAAAAAAATACATGATACAGTGGTAAAAATTAGAACACAAATCACTATAAAAAAGTAATACTAAAACAGATGAACGAGTTAAAAACCGTGAAAATGACAAAAGACAAAGGTGAAGAAAAAAATCAGATATGATGGAAAAACCCGATATCTTTCAAAAAGGATAAAACATTAGGATGAGGAGTAACACCAAGTAGATCTTTTAGAGGAATGTCATTAGTATAAAAATGGTTGTCTCTAAACTTTAAAATTTGGACACTCAACTAAGATGTGCTGTAAGGACATAGCGGCATTGCAGATGTTGCATATGGGGGCAGGCTCACCGAGGAGTTTTTCCAAGGAAGGTCAGAAGTAACATTGAATAAGTGAAAATATTGGAAGATACTAGATGGTGCCAGAAGATAAAGAAACGCCATACGAAAGCATAAAATCCATTGTTAAAGTAAAGCCTAAAAATTCTCATAAATAACAGAAGCCAAATTTAATTTTCGTGCTAAAAGTTAGAACAAATAAATTAATTTAACTATTACAACCATGTTTGCCTTGGTTTATTCATTTTCTGTTGGAAACAGCACTTTTATTATAAGATTTTTTTAAAGAATTCTGAACTGTGTCTCACCCGTAACATGATTTTTGAAAAATTTTTATAATTATATTTGTAGATGAAAATTTATACAAGTAATACATAGTATTAAACATCTAACCTTCTTTATCATATAAATTTTTTGATGACTCTTATATATAACCTATTCGTTGAAAAATTGGTAATTGTGAACCTATTTGCAACACCTGTTAAAATAGCTGTCACACCCGTAACAGCATATTTATAATTTTTTAAACATGTAAAGAAGAAACGGAAATTATTTAATTTTTGAAAAATGCTTCCTTGGGTGCTGTATTTGTTTCATAAAAAGAAATATATACATGAAATATTAAATACTGCATAGAAAAAGTGAAAAAGTCGTATGGTGTGTCACATCCGTAACAATGGAATGGCCGAGTTCCTAAAACATTGTATAACTTGAAATAATTGTGCTATATAAGTAATATTTAACATAAGGGGAAATCAATACTAAGTTTTGTTCTTGTAAAAATTCTGAAAAAAAGGAAAAAGAAAAAAACAGCGATTGTTTTGCATGCTGTGCAATAGGAGCAGTTTTTAATTATATTGTTGGGTGACTCAATTTTTATTAAAATAGACTCGCTTTGAAATCTAAAATTAATATTTATTAGATTTTAGTGTTTTATATGTTTCTTGTAGCAACATTATATATTCAAATTATAAGAATATTGTTAAAAATATTTCAAAATTTTAAAACTGAAATTCAACGTCCTTGTACCTTTAAACAATTGAAAACTTTAAAATCCTTTCTCTACGTTTATTTCTTTTTGGATTTCATGAATTCAAATGCCTTTCAAGTCCAATTTTTTTAATTTTTAAAATTACTTTCTTTTATTTAAAGAATATGTGTAAAATATTTTATGCAGGTTTTCCATTATTGATGAAATTTTGGTTTGGAATAGTGCGGCCTACTGTTTTATAACACGAGAGCTAATGAGACTGGACTTACTGCTTAAAGCTATTAGAAACGGCTACAAACATCCATGCCTTCAGCGGGATTTAAACGCACAAATTCTGCTACCGAAAATCAGCGCTCTACTCATTTTGCCATTGTTTGGCTATTGATAAAATAAATGTGCTCATGAAATTAGAAATAAGATGCTTATTTCTTTTTTATGCATAATAAATGAAAGTTTTTTGGACATTTCTTTTTCATCTATTTACTTGGAGATTCTTTTTGATTAGAAGGTATTAACTTTATATTAACTTCATTCTACTATCATTAACATGTCAATTACTGCTAATTGTTACAGAAGAAAATTAAAGAAAAACCTGCAAATTGAACACATCAACCCTTCTCTTTTATTATTAATGACTACCATCTGCGCGACCAGCCTTCGGTTTGAGTAGTTAAAAGTTCCCAAATGAAAGTTTATATTTATTTAAAAGTTCAAATGAATTTTTTATATTATATTATACTAAAAAGTAATTTCAAAAGTAAAAACATTCATTATCATAAAATGATGAATAATACATTCATTTAAATGCAATTTTCATCATAAACTTAATGTATTCTAATAAAATTAGACGAATTATATTTGACAGTATTTAACGATTTATCCTTGCATGGAGGAACGGAAAAGTATTTTTCTACATCATTTAAAGAGAACAATTGTTCCTGCTAATGAAAATATTACTCATGTCACATAAATATTGAATAATTTTTCAAAGGACACTACTGCTAGCGATGAAATAAGATTGGTTTTAAAAATTACAAACACACACACACAAAAAAAATGTACAGCTAAATTGAAAATGAGCAAATGATTAGCACTCTTATTTTACATAAAGATTAGTAAAATAAGAGGGCTACCATATTGCAGTCGAGATGTGTCATAGGCGACATAAGCATCATAATGATGCCAAAAGTCGTCATTATGACACGACAGAAAGGGTAATTTATGGTACTAAATTCCTATCTCTGGCGACTTTTGACTTCATTATGACGCGGAAATAGCCTGTGGCATATCACGACCACAATATGTTTGGTTTGGTTTGGTTTTGGACTGCTATGGTCTACTTTTTGCAACACGAGGGCTAATCAGACCGGGACCTACTGCTTAAAGCCGACTATGAACATCCATGCTACAGCGGGATTCGAACCCACGAACTCCGGTACTGAAGGCCAGTACCCTAAACATTCCGCCATCGTTCGGCCGATCACAATATGGTAGCACTCTAAGGGAAGAAATATGGTACAAAAGTAATATTATTATCTTTAAGCACTTTTTAAATGATATGAAAAGAATTACCCTTCTTAAAATATTTAATTATTTTCAACATAAATAAAAGAAAAATATATCAAACTATCAAGCGTGCCCGTGCTACGTTATGGTGAACTTCATATATTATTTTTAGACAAAGATTTTTATTTCGCTCATAACTCTAAATTCGTCACAATGCAGTTCGAGTCATTGGCATATTTATATATTTCTGTTATAAGCGTACTATAACAATATTCAGTTTTTAAACTCCAGTTTCCATTAAATCTGAGTTGTACATCAATATATTGTGAAAGCGTGTGCAAAATAAGTGCGAAAATTTGACAATAGTTTCCAAAAACGTCTTCTGCTTACATTCCGGACTACTCGGAAGCTGATTAACCTTTGTCCAATTCTCCGAAATGATCAAGGATCAACCGTCGTTTTCGCCTCATGCAAATTTTTTTTTTTTTTTTCAGAATCATGACTGTATGGGTATGGATGTTCGTAGCCGATCGGAATCGATTTTAAACAGATGATACTAATCTCATTAGAAAATAATAATGCAGCAAAGCAGCAAACCGTAGCGCTCCAAAAGAAACCAAAACATTTTCCACGAAAATCTTTATTTTCAGTACTGTTTGCAATCAACTTCGGTTATGACTAAAAACCAAAGTGATTAGTCCATTTCTATTCCACACGATTTTAATTAATCTCTATGTTAGAACAATACAAAATCAAACGTGCATAAATTAGAATATAGAGCTTTCTCAATTGTCATTATGTCTATTTTATCCAATCTGTTTTACACAATCCTTGCAAGAGTTCTTTTCCTCTCACATGTTCCTCCTTTCTGCACTCTACAGCCTCTAATTCCGAATTTTTTTGATCTATTCAACCTTCTTTTTATATCCCTGTCTTTCTGCCAATTTCGTAGAAAATAAAAAGGTGTTAGACATAGTATAAAATTATTTTCTATGGAGAACATTTCTAATATGCTAAAAATATGCAATGCTACAACTGTCAATATTGCGGAAAATGTGTGGAGGAAGTTATATAAAACCACAGATGGTTTATAAAGTTGTCCAATAACCCAGATAATCCAAAATTTGAGTTCTTAAACCCAATTCAGGATTATTAGAATAATATTGGAGTCTAAAAATTGAATAATTAAAAATGGTGCAACTAATGTCAAAATTAAAGAAATATTCCAAATTGAAATTCATTAAATAAATTAAGTAAATATGGTAATATTTACCATGTTTAATATTTATCATATAAAAAAAGGAAAATTATATTATCTGAAAGCACATTTTAAGAGATATCAGATGAATTTAGTTACTTATAAGGTTTTAATTATTTTTTCCCGTTATTAAAATAAACATAATCAAATTTCATCAAAATAGCTTAGCTAACCCCAACTTGGTATAAATGGAATAAGCTTGAAGTGTGAAAATTGGATACATAAAATGGTAATACTCATTTTAAAATAAAAGAAATAGTCCAAATTAAAATTCGCTAAATAAGTAAATATGAGAATAATTTACCATATAAAACAAAGAAAATTATATTATCTGAAAACATATTTTAAAGCTATTATATAAAGTTATTTAAGATTGTAATTATTTTATATTTCTATTATTTTTTAGAGTCACCAAAAAGTTGACTTTCTAGTAATTTATATTGCCTAAAACGTTTTCAGGGTTGACCTGTTTCTCCATGAAAAATTTTGCGAAAATTCGATCAGTTATTGAGGAATTCATAGTAAATATACAGATACACAAACATACAAACGAAAGGTTTTATATGCGAGAAATATATATATATATATATATATATATATATATATATATATATATGTAATATGGGCGAGACACATTCAAAATCACAACACAGTTTATTTCTGGTGAGATACATGAAATCCATACAACAGGCAAACACTTTTACAACATTCTGCACCCAGACAACGTGATCCTGCACACACGCACTTTTCAAGTAGGGATTTCTCAGGTAAAAAGACTGCAAATAATCCCTAAGCACAATTGATCACTTGATAAAAAATACCCTGGTTTAAAGAGAACGTGCTAACTATTATATAAAGGTAGTACAGACGGGGGCTGAATTAAGTCTATAGCGTGTCTGGAGGGAAAAATCAGAATTACCGCTCAAACCCCCAACGTACTTTATGAACTAAAGTTATTAAATTAATATTAAAATATGTAAATAAGGGATTTTAATATTACACACACACACACACACACACACATATATATATGTGTGTGTGTGTGTGTATGGGAGAGAGACAGAGAGAGAGAGAGAGTGAGCGAGAAGGGTAAAATGTATTAACCATTATGAATTATTTCAGAGACGCACGAAGCGGCTGATTGTAGAGTCTTATATCGAAAGGGGCTCAAATTTTGAGATCTTTTGGTGGGTCTGTGCATTACCTATCAGATTTCTCTCGCTGAATGTTAAACTTACGAAAAAAATTAAAATTCCCTCTGGCTGGCAGGCATTTTGAGAATTCTTTAAAAATATTGTACTACACGATAGAACAACAATTTCTCTAAGATGCTATCTTTTACTTTTCTGAAATACATCAAGAAATTTTAAATTATATATTTAATTTTAAATTATTTGTTAGAAATTTTAATATGCTTTTTTTCAAAAGCAAATAAGAACACTTAGGAAAAAATAGCTAAACCGGTGTCATTTTTATGGCCATGACTGCAACCACCCATCGAGAAGTTTATTTCATTACACACACACACACACACACACACACTATATATATATATATATATATATATATATATATATATATCAAAACCATATATCTTATAATATATGTAAATACACACACACACACACACACACACACACACACACACACATATATATATATATATATATATATATATATAATAATATATATATATATATATATATATAATACTAATAAAAAAATTAGAGCAAGCACTCCCAAATTTTTAAATAAAATCTATGATTTTACTATTTTTATAGGCTTATATGATGGGATAGCAATCAAAAGTATTTTTACTGCAAAGTTGTGGCTTGTGGTTTTACATATGTATTGTTGCTTGACAGTGAAATGGTGAGGTTAGCGGTTGTAGTTTATATAATTTGCTTTGATTTGCTGAAACGATTCTAAAGTTTCTTTAACACACAGAAAATTATTGTATGCGTCAGTAATATAGGTTGTATTTTATTTAAATAAGAAGAAGTTTGAGTTTTGCTTTTATATAACTTTAGCAGGAAATTTTCATAAAATATTACTTGAAAAATTAACCCCAAACTTTTTAAAAATTTGTTATATAAATAACTGAAGTTTTAAAAATTAGATATAAAATTTTGGGTCCCCACAAAAATGAGGGTGGGCTGTTCGCCCAGTCAGCCCGTGCTTTCTACAGGCCCAGTAGACATTCTTTAATACTACTAGACGATAACTCTTGGTATTAAACAGGTTCCGACCATTCTGTCAAGTAAGAATAGTTTAACAAATGTTAACGGTTTTATTTTTTTTCTATTTTGCCGTCGGTGTTTGAATCTTCACTTGGATGTTGTTTTCAATACATGTTTAAAAAATAAGTGATAAAAAATTAGACATAATATAATTGCACATATATATTTTTTATTTTATAATACACTGTATTTCTGCCGTTACCATTAATAATAATAATAATGAAAAAGGTCTGTAATTAATGTTTAAAGTTTTCAAATGAATAACTACTGTCTTTATTATGATTTTAAATTGTAAAACTTCTAATTTTTAAAGAGTTATGCTGTTAGCGAAAGTTTTTTCCTTGAATTTTAAGACATTCAGTGATCTGCGACAGTAATAAATGTGTAAAAGTAGTACTTAAAATTATAAAAAATTACATACTATAAAAAATTTACATTAAGACTAAAAGGAATAAACTTTATGTATAACATTTATATTTTTTGTACATTAATTTTAGAATGACGTTTATTTTTAAATTTTGAATACATGCATTTACTTTTATACATTCTTCGTTTTTATTCCTTAATAATTTTTAATCTTAAAATATTTTCTTTTCATTAATTTGTCTTGTAATTACTAGAGGGCAGCACTAAACTCACCCATAAAACACAAAAAATAACACTTCCTCGAATGTTTTGGTGCTGCCATCTAGCGGACTATTAGGGTAAAAGTATGAAATTGGACATCAAATAAATTATTTACAGAATTGTTATTAATGGGCAGAAAGTAGTGACTTGATATTGTTATGTAATACCAAGCGATACCACAATAACAAAAAATAATGATAAAATAATATAATAATATAAAAATGCATAATAAAATAAAAACTAATAAAAATAATAAATATAATAATATAATAATAAAAATAATGTAGTAAAAATAATTTAATAAAAATAATATAATAAAATAAAAGTATAATATAATAAAAAATTTAAAAAATAATATTTGACACTAATATATACGTTGATTCGATATACTTGTATATAATATAATTACATATATAGGCATGTACTACATATTTATATTTTATAAATGACCATAAGAAATGGTTACTTAGAAATTTATTGCAATAAATTAAGTCATTTTCAAAGGAATTCTTGCTTACTTCTTGCTTTTCAGAAATTTCAAAATTAAAATTTTCAAATAGATTTTACTATGATGTAAAATGTAAATCATAGTACAGAAATTTTCACTATTTCTTTAGATAGGACTATTAACAATTGAAAGGAAATTCTATAAAATTTAGAATTATCAGATATTATTAAACTGATCGGTAAGAGAATTAAAAGACTCTAGTATATTCATTTTGTTATTTTGTTTGAAGTATATGAATTTTAATGAATTTAAATATATGATGTTTATATTTAATATTTTTCTGTCTTGTATATTATATGGATCACCGAACGATGGTTAAATTGGCCGGGTACTTACTTCTCCTTGGTATAGGAGTTCGTTGGTTTGAATCCCACTGTTGACATGGATGTTCGTAGCCGTTCGGAACCTGCCTAAAGCAGTAGTTTCTGAGGTCATTAGCTTTCGTGTAGCAAAAAGTAGATCGTAGGGCTCCAAACCAACCAATCAATAGTATTTAGCAGTCATTTAAATATATTAGTAAGCTTCTATGCTTTGAGCTAAGTTATGAATCTACTGGGAATTCATTCGTATTGGTAATGGGTGGACAAATATTACACAGTATTTTGCACACCAGCGGTTAATAGTCCAGAACAGGCCCTGTATATATTCATTGGGAACCTTGATTACGCGTGATCGTAGGTTGGGAGCGAAGAGATTAGTCTAAGACAGTTTTTCGTGTAGATTGTAGTCTCTTATATGTTTTACGTATTATCATTATTGCTAATAATAATGTTGTCGCTAATAGTCCAGAACCGGCCCTGTAATATAACCTACGTTGGGAATAGTGATTACCAACACCGGCTAATAATAATAATGATATTGCGGCTGTCATATAGCTAATAGGCTTACATGTTTTACGTATTATCACTATTGCTAATAATGATGTTGCGGCTAATAGTCCAGAACCGGCCCTGTATATAATCTACGTTGGGAATTTTCATCACCTATACTGGCTAATAATAATGATGATATTGACGTTAACTGTGATATAGCTAATAGACTTACATGTTTTATATTTTATCATTATTGCTTGTAAAGATATTGTGGTTAATAGTCTAGAACCGGCCTTGCATATAATCTACGTTGGGACCCGTGATTACCCAGACCGGCTAATAGTAATGATGATATTGTGTTTAACTGTCATACAGCTAATAAGCTTACATGTTTTACGTATTATCCTTATTGCTAAAAATAATGTCGCTGCTAATAGTCCATAACCGGCCCTGTATATAATCTACATTGGGAACCGTGAATACCCACACAGGCTAATAGAATGATATTGTGACTAATAATTATACAGCTAATAGGCTTATATGTTTTACGTATTATCATTATTGCTTATAAAGATATTGCGGTTAATAGTCCAGAACTAGCCCTGTATATAATCGTTATTGGTAATCTCGATTACCCGGACCGGCTAATAGTAATAATGATATTGCGCTTACATGTTTTATGCATTATCATTATTGCATATGATGATATTGAGCTAATAATCTAATATCGGCTCTGTATATAATCCTCACTGGGGACCTTGATTGCCCGTACCAAAGGCTGGGCACGAAGCAGCTGGTCAAAGACAATTTTTTATGTAGCTTTTAGTCTCTTACATGTTTTACGTATTATCATTAATAAGTTCCTATTAAGAACAGCTTTAAAAGTCAAATATTTTTAAAAAATGGAATTTAATGTCCTTTTATGTCAAAGTAATAGAATCAAAAGATTTATGAAGACACTTTTTAATATAGATGTTGATGTATGCTTAAAACACCAAGGTCAGTTATGAAGGTAAAGAATGAAAATAAATTTCGTATTCATTAAAGTTCCTACTGGAACGCGAATAGTATAAAACAAAGCTTGTATATGTTTTCTTTTCCATAGGTGAATCCAAGAATGTGGTTTACGCTTCGACACAAAAGGAGGGAAGGAATGCAGCGATTTCAAACTGAGAAAGGTATACACAAGGTTGATTTGTTAAATATTGAGAAATGTTGTTCCATTGATTGATGTGAAGTTCCCAAACTGTTTGACCTTGATGTTAAAACAAACGAACTCGAAGTGGAACAATGGGGAATACAAAGCAATTAAATCTCATCTTAAATTTATAACATTCAATACAATTGGATTTCATCTCGTCCTTGACTAATTTTCCTATTCGTTCGAAAAGGGAATGAAAGCTTAAAAAACTTTTTTTGAGACGAAAAATTTAGTTGAGAATTGATTTCTAGATTTTTATTTCCTTCTATAAAGTAAAGAAGAATTATTTTTGTGACAAATTTCAGTGCTCAGATTGTAAAAGAAGAGCTGCAATAACAAAACCGGCCAAGCCGTCAATTTCATAACCAGAGGGGTGGTAGTTCGAGACTAAAAATCCGTCGTGTTCATTAATAGTGGCTGGGGTTCGCAAAATAGATCGGGGTCGCAGTGTCATCCAAGTTTCCAAACGATACCTCTGGAAGTGACAGCCAAACCTAGGGATCTTCTGTTTGGTGGCTGTTTTTAACCCTCTAAGCGGTTCGCACTTACAATTCCCCAAAACCGATGATGTCTTCAAAACGTACAATTCTCGACCTCCAAAAACGCTCCAAAAAAGGATGTAATGTACATTTCTGCCAGTGCTTTCTCCCATGGAGTTTTGCGGTAGGAGGGTCAGGTCGATTGTTTAAGAACTGCACCCCTCTTTGACTGACATTTATTGATGGATGCACCCCTACCCCTTGAGGCAGAAAGACGCTGATAACTTTTCATGGCTTTGTAAATCTCTATTTCGAAGTATTTCGTTTACGATAATAGATGTATCTTTAATAGTACCCCTTAAATATCTTGGATGACTTTCGTAAAAAATATAATTAAGTCTCTCAAAGATTATTTTTATTTGTACTTTTAGAATCCATTATTTCTTATGGGATGATATTCGAAACTTGACGAGCTTTATGCGTATTAAAAATTAACAATCTATAATATCTCTTTATATATCTATTTATAACCGGAAGTAAAGGGACAATAACGAGGGTGGGTCTCCCGTATTCCATTCTAGTCGACAAAGAGTGAAGGAAAAATCATAGAACGCTTTAGCTACTGACGCAGTAAACCTTCAGCGTATTTTTGAGACTATTTTCCTCGATGTGTTTGTTCCACTCGGAGGGTTAAATTATGACCTAGTGGGGGCATTGTATGACATCTTCGTAGTCATGTTTGGCATCCATATATCTGTGTGCATTGCTAACTCTATTGGAAAAATATACAAAAAAATATTCATTTTTAACATTCCTGAATTAGGTTCGACAAATACCAGTGTTACGTCTGTGCATATTCTTTCGATCCTGTGGTTCAGTGGTGTTTTCGTCTGGGTCTCGTAGTTGTTGTGACCTTAATTACTCAATGAACATTCAACGGGTTCGTTTTGCTGCTTTTATTTACACGCGCTTTTTACATGCTTTGAGTACAGTGGGAGAGCCTATCGCCCATCCTCTCGCTTCGAAACTTACATTCGATCTCACCGTCCAAGCGGGGTTACAAAATATTCTCAGTAGCGCCATCTAGTTTAGTACTAGTCGGCTATGAATTTCCTACAACGTCTGTACGTAAATACAAATAAATTTTAATTTTGAAATTTTAAATGTTTATTTTTACCATCTCTGAAAGCGTTTTTACTATTTTCGTTTTGACGTATGTACGTTTGTTTGTACTTACATATGTATCTTGCTTATATTAAAAACTATTAGGAGATTTTAATTTTATATTTAGGACTGAATACAAAATGTTTTTATTTTCTCGAACAATTGATTGGTCAAAGTTTTTTTAATTCTCCAAATGGGGAGAGTTAAATTAGGGGAGTGCATTATCGAAACATAAAATACGATTTACATAGAATTTTGAGATAATAATTGAATATAATAATAATTTGAAGCTGAGCGGAGATGGAAGTTCGAGCCTGGCAAAGATCCGCTGTGTTCATTAATTGCTTATGGGGCAAGTAAAATAGATTCGTCGTCGTAACTTTTTCTATGTTTCCAAACAATACCTTGGTAGGAGGTAGACCAAGCATTTGAATTTTCTGCTTGTTCCCTGTTTCTAAGTGAAGAGTACCTAGTCCTAGAAGTACTTGGGCCACAATAGTTCAAAATTAACATTGTTTTAGAAGAATATTCCAATGTTTACAAGGTTTATTCTATGTTTGGTAAATTACATTAGCGTACATGTTCTTATATGTTGGTTGATAACAGAATTCTACATAAGTCGTATAATATGCGATTGCACTATATCTAGCGTGTATACCATTTTAAGTGTGTAGTGGGTAAAAACAGCAATTACACATACACATACATGCATACATACATATAATATTTTAAATTAAAAAACTAACCAACATAACAATAAATCTATCTTAATAATTTTTGGGCGATTCTATCTTTTTGTGGTAAAACTTAGCGACTATCTTTCGTTCTTTCTATCAAGTTGGCAAGTCCGAAAACACCAAAATTAATTTCTACTTTAAACAGAATTTTCTTATATAACGCTTTATATAATTAGTTTTACTTTCTCCACGTCAGTAAGCTTCCCTATCGTAATGAACCATTAAGAACCCCGATTGGCTGGATCACACACCTATAAATTGTGATATACGGGTTTCTCATCCCAGATGATGCTATAATAAACTTCATCTTTCTTTTCCAAAATTATTTGTTTTCGTAGATTCTCTTCCCTTTGTTAAAGAAGAAATTGTCCATAACGTACACATATATGTATGAAACATGTAAAATTTCAGGCAGCAAAATTCAGATCACGCGTAATTGAGCGAAAGAGGTTTTATTTTTCGTAGCAGGAGAAAGTCCTACTGACTTTTGAAACATAGCGTAGCATGCGATGCTTCAGGGATCTAACGTGGTCATGGGGGTGTAGTAAGCGGCGGAAAGAATAAGATTTATCAAGAGAACTTTAGCAGCATCTTTATTTAGCAGCGTCCAGCAGCAAAACCCCTCAAAAAATGGTCGTGCGGCCTTTTATAACTTTGAAGTCGCCACAGGCATGAGAAAAGTAATGTGCTTCATCAGCAAAGTCGAACGATGACCGATTGGTTAGGGTGCTGGCCTTCGATACAGGAGTTTGTGGCTTGGAATTCCACTGTTGCATGGATGTTCGTAGCCGTTTGGAATCGGCTTTAAGCTGTAGGTCCCGGTCTCATTAGCCTTCGTGTTGCAAAATAGTATATCGTACCACTCCAAACCAAACCAAACCAATCATCAGAAAAGTAGGTTGGCTAGTTTATTTCGCCAACAGGAAGGAGATTTTTCTAAGACAAAAGAGTTTAACGCCAAGAGGCTACTAAGAAGATGACGAAATTTTGTATTTGGTGTGTTTTTTTAATATAGGATTTTGTAATTTTAGTTTAAGACTAAAGTATTAAATTTTTACATTGCATGTATGCGTACATGTTCAACATGAAAGAGAAAATTTCTTGTTGCATTTTCCCCATTTTGCCTTTAAAAATTTATCCTCTAGTCCGGGCATGTAATTCATCGATATAAGCATTAAACATTTTAAATCTGATATCATGCGTATCGATGAAAAGCCGAAGTGTTGTATTTTTTAAGAACAAACCTTCTACTGCAAAATTAAAATAATTAACAAAAAAGGAAATATACTTCAAAAATAATAAATAATACAATTTTATTTTACAAAACAATATCACAACATATTATACATACATAAAGACATAAAATCACAAAGCACAGTTTTAAATATCAGCATAAAAGAGAGTCATTTGATAAATAAGTCTACAGGAATATTTTTAAAGGGATAAAACTTTTTATCCTTTTATTTCTATTCCAATCTTTCCTCCAATTTTATAGATCACAGAAACATATGACACACTGTTCGTAAATTTAAAAACAGTTTGATACTTTCGTATGATAAATAGTATACAGATTTTTCCACTGTCAAATTGTGTCGACTGTGGGATATGTCAAGTGCAAGTAAATGCTTTGATTGATGCACTGTATAATGAAACATTAATAAAAATCTACTTCACATTCAGTTTGAAAAATTAGTATTTTCAGGGCCATAACTAGGGCGTGGCATAGGTGGCATTTGCCACGGGCGCAGCACTGTAAGGAAAATGGAATCTGAAACAGGACGATTCGCCCAGAGTAGAAATAAGGAAAATTTGAAAAATAATTTTTTTCAATTTTAAAATCCAATGTACTGTAATGTGCTTAAAAATTTCCTTTTCTTTAATGAATTTTCTTATTTTTTAAAAAATGCTTCTAAAGACTAAGCTTGTTATAGATTCTTACAAAATTTTATAAACACCATTAATATGCTTTAATATAAATCTGGGTATTCGTTTTAAATTTTTTATTTATTGAAAATATTAAATTTAAAGTTAGAAATTCGTCAATTTTTTATTAAAATTTAACTTCCAAATAAAAATTATTCCCCTCAAATAAACTATTTAGTTTATCAGTAAAATAATATCCCTAAAATTTTCAAAAATATTTTTGAGTATTAATAAGGTAAAAGTAGAAGAAAAAATTAAAAATTAATATACTAAAAACATTTTAAGAATTAACAAAATGTTTTGAATATATGATAAAAAATTCTGATATAAAAAACGTGTTTATATATTTTCTCTCTATATTTTGTTGTAGAGGAGCATACTAGTTTTTTTGCCACTGTCGCTAAAGGACCTAGTTACGGACCTGATTATTTTAAGCAACATATCTAAGGTAAATGATAGAGGTTAAAATTTAAAGTAAATAAAGTATATAAAATATAGTAAAGTCTCGTGCTTAAGCGGCTTTGTAGAAGAATGAAAAATTCAAGAAATTTGAGTAAGTAAACCAGAACCAGAAAAGAGAGAAATTTGAAATAGCAGTAATAGGTTACTATACTACTACATCTTCTGTATTTTACGTACAGAATTTAAAATACAGCAATCATTTTGAAATTATGTGTTATCCTTTCTTAGGTCAGTTGTAAGTACTAGGGTTGGAACATTAATAGTGGCAACACTGCTGTAAAAACACTACGCAACAAAACGAAAGAATGTCGCGTATACCTCTCGTAAGCTACATATCTACCATTATCTCTCAGAAAAATGACTCGTCCTTTCTACGTCATACAAATGCGGAGTGACGAAAAGAACTGATCTTTGTATTAGCTTGCGGTCTAAAGTAAGTGTTGTTAGGATGTTTTCAAAATAAGAACAACGAAAATGGATAAAAATTCAATGTGCCAGAAGTCGTACATCATGACAATGTCATCTAGGGCCTCAAAAGGCTTGTGGGGAATCTGCAATGCGTACAGAAATGTAGCAAGATGTGTAAAATCCTTCAATGAAAAACGCGAAAATGTGGCAGACAGTCATCCGCAGACATCTTTCTAGTGTCAGCCATGCAGAAGTGCAGGCTGTTGCCACACTAGTAGACAGTGATGGATGCCAAACAATTCGCGATCTGGTCCGAAAGACAGGATTTGAGCATACGACTGTGCTGCACATTCTGGAGGAACGTCTGACATGAGAAAAATTCTGCACTTACTGTAGAACTGCCCTTCTGCATGACAGTGCTCGGCCCCATACAGCGCAAGCTGTGACTGATTTGTTCGATCGATGGGGCTGGGAAGTGCTTTACCTTCCAACATATCCCCAGATCTAAGTCCTTGTGACTTAATTCGTATGATGAAGAAACCACATCGTGGCATTCGCTTCAGAACTGTTCCAGAGATTGTTGCGGCAATAGACCGGTTCATTCGAACTATCAATAGAACAGACACTGATACAGGCTTCCACATCGTTGGAAACGGGTTATACACAATCATGACGACTGTATAGAAGGACTGTAAAACATGGTGACATGAAACACTTTTGTATTCCATGTAAATAAATAGTTGCCACTATTAAAGTTCCAACCCTTGTATAATTACGTTCATGAGGCAAAATAGCTTAGGTTGAACATTTAAAATATTGTTAAATAGTCAGTTTTTAAAAGATCATGATAAGCTATTTTACCCTTTTTCATTAGTGCGGCCATTGATTAAATCTTTCTAAGGCTATGTTAAGTAAACTTCGCAACCAAATGATAAAATAGGTTACGGCGGGCATTAAAAACATTTATGAATAGTCATTTTTTTAAAGACCATAGTAAGCTATTTTACCTCTTTTTATTTGTGCTGCTATAGATTAATCCTCTCTAAGGCTGTGGTGTCTACTTTCTACCCAAGAGGTAAACTAACAATGGGCATTAAAATCATTGATGAATAGCCAATTTTTTTAAAAACCGTGGTAAGCTCTTTTACTACTTTTCTATTGAGCTACCATCTAATACGCTCTGTTTCTAAATCTTCTTGAAATATAATATTAACAATAACCCTTTATGACTAAAAAAATTCTAATATGTAATTCATTTTACAATATAAAAATATAAAAAATATATGTATATATAAAAATATAAAAACATAAAATATAAAAAAGCATTAAGTTTTAAATATCACTATGGATGAAGTAAGTATACTTACAAAGAAGTTAAAGATTAAAATTGTTTTATTTAATAAGCTTAACAAATGTCTTTTCTTAATTTCATCCCAATGCAAAAACTGTTTTAATATACCATTGCTAGAGATAAATCATCCGTTAAAAGAGTAAACTAGTTGAAGAAATATCAGCATAAAAATAAATTTATTAGGATAATATCTCTAAACGAGAAAGAAATCAGTAAAGAAATATCATTTTGAAACTACTGATATGATAATGTACAAACACAAAACAATTCAAAAAACTGCAGATAGGAGTGAAGCATGATTAGGTAATAAAACCTTGACTAACATAAATTCTAAATTAATCTACACAAAGACACATAAAAAGAATAATATTATATTTACATCGCCTTACATATTCAAACTTTAAGATGCGGAGAATGCAAATTGTCCTAACTTACACCGAGAAATGAGATAAGGAAATAAAAATAATGTAGTAATAAAATTTACGAAGAGAAAGTGGCATTTAAATTACATTTTTTTTCTCTCTGGTATAAAAAATATATAAATGTGTTACATAAAAGGATTACACATTTAGTAACGTGTAGCAAAAATAAAATAAAACGAGTTATAAGAGTGTACTCATTTGTATTCTATTTGACATTTTTCGTAGCATTAGAGGGACATGTATAACATTTTGTCATAAACTTAGGACTATAGTACGCTCGATATTATTTTACACAATTTTAGAACAATTTATATTTACAGCTTTAGCACTGTATATTACATACATAAAAACACACACACACATATATATATATATGTAAACCATTTTTTATAAACTCCTTGACAATGAGAAAGCTCAATAGCTAGCAGTAATAAAAATGCAGTCGGGCCGACATTGAAGAGAATGGCACCAGTCTAATTGAAACTTTATTCCAGAGCAGCTACAACACACATCTATTCTACTGGACAATAGAAAAAAAATCCACAGAGCTCACTCTGATTGAGCAGAGGTGCACCCAAGAGCGAAGACAGAAAAAAATTTCCCACGGTAAAAAAACTTAATAATCGAATTAAAGGCAATATCAGCAAAACGCGAAACCATTTGCCGCAGACACCTGGGAAACGTACTGAATAGACAGAAAGTTTACATTTTTAGAATAGACAGCTTTATGAAGAATTTCAAGTGGAAAACTCTCCTTTGATTATACTATTTAGAGGCTGGGAAATTTTTTTAAATTAATTAGAATGGGAAAGAGGAGGTTTTTAAGGAAATATTAAAGTTAAGTAATTTTGATATATATATATATATTATATATATATATATATATATAATATATATAAATATATAATATATATATATATATAATATATATATATATATAATATATATGTGTGTGTGTGTGTGTGTGTGTGTGTGTGTGTTTGTGTATTTAGTATGTAAATATTTTGTTTGAAACTAGACTACATTATTAATGTAATCTTCTCCTTTTTATTTTCAAAATGTAAATATTTTGAAAATGTAAGTAATGCCATAATATAAAGAAATCAACACTTTTACTTCAATAGCTTCAGTTAAGCAAACACTTTTACTCTATTAAAGAAATATAAAACAGGATTGAAACTGGTTGAGTCAGACACTACAATGATAGACCAAAAGTTTGAAAAGAAACGAGAAGATTCTAAAACCCTTACATATCCTTATCTGAAATCCAAAGTACCTAAGAGACTACTTTCTTTTTTTTTTCTAACCAAGAACTTCCTAACCCATGCTTTTGT
>CM063498.1:190810924-190818424 GCA_032207245.1 Pardosa pseudoannulata
ATATATTGCGGGGAATCAATAATAAGACGGAAACTTTAGGACAGAATTTCTTTATATTATTCCAAATGGATTTTGTTGACTTTGTTGTTAACTTCCCCCTAAAATGATATTCTCTATGTAGAAAATGCCATCATACTATAAAAGCAATAAACAACTGAAATATACCCGTTAAAAATTCAAAGATGTAAGAATAAATAGTTATAAACTAGTAAATTGTGTCTGATAACATATCATTTTTAGGGGACATTATTTTATATTTTATCTTTTTTATCGAAATCCGAATAAAATGCTTGTGTATTGACTACAATCTTATAAAGCATATTTCAAAATTAATTCCTAATTTTTCAAATATAATATATCTTTACTATAACTGGAATTATAGTTATAATTCTTTTTACATTAGCTGATAATCCGGAAGTAGGCTTAAAATAAAACTTTAAATGTATATCGTGAAGAAGTGATATTTTTTCGTTAACCTGTTACGGCTTTGATGACTTTAGCACTTATTTGCATAATAATGGAAATTTCCTTAATGTTTTTTATATTTTAAGCTTTTATATTTTTAAAACATTTTAAATACTACAAATTGTAAGAGGAATTGCGTATTAGAAATACTTACACATAGATGACTGAAATTACAATATTATTTTTTGTGAAGTGTCAGAAAACAACGGGTTTTAATGAATGGCAACACAAATAAAAAGTAGTAAAAGAGCTTACCCTAGTTTTTTTAAAATTGACTATTCATCAATGCTTTGAAAACGACGATTAAAACTGTGTATCTTAACACTTGGCATGCGGGTATACTTCATCGCCAACTTACGCGTGCAGCCGGCGTTTTTTCGTGAATCGAGCGAAAGTTTAATTATTCAGAAAGATCGTAGTAAACCGAAAACTGCTTTGCTTTTATGAACGAAACTTTTTTTATTTTATATTTTAATATACACTAAATGATTATTTAACAAAAAAAAAACCCAATATTTTTTACGAAATCACAAAAATAAACGATTTTTAAAATTTAAAGTCCGATAATCTGTCATGCGGTATACTTCACCCACTATCTTTGTCACAAGGCTCATTTTTATCAATTTTGTATTTAACAATCAAAATCCAAGCTTTAAATTGACAAAACACGACTTGTACGTTCTTGAGCTAGGAAATCGATTGAAGAGAAAATAACGCAACAAAAGAACGAGTAACTCGACAATCATAACTTGTGGAAAGAAAAAATGCAAAGCGTTGCATAGCAATGCAAACAACACGCATATAATGTCACACATACATATAATTATACGTATTTAGTATATTTGTTGTGGTTAGCGGTATCTACCACAAATCTACTAAATACTTATTTTTAAGTGTCACAAAGGCTCATTTTATCAATTTTGTATTGAACAATAAAAAACCAAGCTTCAAATTGAACAAACACGACTTGTACGTTTTGAAGCTAGGAATTCGATTGAAGACGAAATAACGCAATAAAAGGCCGAGTAACTCGACAATCATAACTTGTGGAAAGAAAAAATGCAAAAAGTTACATAGCAACGAAAAGAAAACGCATATAATGTCACACATACATATAATTATACCTATTTAGTAGACTTGTACTTAGCAGGTATCCACCATAAATCTCGTATTTTTAAGTGACCCGTGCTCCAGTGACAGACTGCAAAAAAACGTAAAAATACGCTGCCAGCACTCGAAGTGTTAAATATAACGGCTGCTAATACAACTTAACGAGTTTACCTTCGTGTGCGGAATTCGTAATGCTTACATGTTGTTAGAACGAATAAAAAAAGTACAAAATGTATGCGGAAATGAGAACTCCTCTGTGAAAGTCGCAACTCTCTCAGAATCGGTTTCGTAGTAAGGTCATCCCGATTATTTTGAGATCAAAGTACCTTTGTGTAGAGCAAGGGGGAATCACTTCCATTATAAATCGATTCCTAATGGTTGACACTCACAGCCAGACAAAGACATGGTAACGGACATGGATCAGTTAGATTGAGATTTAACAATACCGAACCTGTTATCATATCGTAATCGACATGCATCTAAAATGAGTATCCATCACAGCGAAACGTGACAGACGTAAATTGAACGGCATGTATTGATGTACAACCTAATGCCGCTTTTGCATTACACTTGGGTTATTCGAAGTTGGATCGGATTAATTTTTAAAATTCTCTGTTTCCACGGGTTAAAAAAAATCTTCAAAATGACAAAATTATAACAAAAATATGAAAAGATTTTATTTTGTTCTATAAAGATCAAATATATGCTTTTCTATTAAAAGATATTTTTCGAATAAGAAAATTATATTATTGCCCTAAAACCTGTTTTTTTTCACACCTTTATTTTAAAACTAGCATATGGCCCATCATATCACGAGATCAATAAAATTTTTAATTTTCCAGAATTATGAACTACCCTATGAGGCAGGTAAAAAAAGGTTTGTTTTCTGGCTGAGAATTATCTGGTACAAGTACAATAATTTGTTTATCTTCATACTCCTCTAAAGTCTCCCGATGACGGTCTATTTGCTAGTTTAGTTTGGTTTGATTTAGTTTGGAGTGCTGCGGTCTACTTTTTGCAACACCAGGGCTAATGAGACCGGAACTTACAGATTTGCTAGTTTAGAAAGATAATTGAAAGTTTTCTTAGCTACGTTGAAATTATCGTTGAGTTTGTCCCAATTTTTTTCACAGTAATTAATGGAAGTAAAGGAATGAAACTATCATTTCCACTACACCCTAGAGGTAGCTAGAATTTGTTGTTAATACCGGTGATAAAATTTTCATTGTAACAAAAAACAATCGATGATTAAATCTAAAATTATCACATATGTACCTAATCTATTATTTAAGCCAAATATAAAAGAAAATTATTTACGTAATATCTGAGTTCAGTGATAAAACGTATGAAAATAATGCAGATGATATTTAAATAGTTGAAAATAAGATATGATTAAATGAGATGGTTAAAGGAATGACATCATAATGCTAGAAAAAAAATATTATCAATTTATCACATAATAAATAGGTAAAAATAAGTTTAATCGTCTTTTCTTAACCGGGAAAAATAGGGATTGAAATAATGGCATTAAACGCTCGTAATGGAGGGAAGAGGTAGATTTCGAACGTTTTAAAGACGACAGTATTTTTCGTTGTGATATGAAGCATATTTATACCAATTTATTTTAGAATCGGATCGATAGTTTAGGAAAGGTAAACTTGACTCGTTTTGAATTTTACTAACTGAATAAAACTGAGCAAAACTATTAACTGAACAAAAATCCAATATGGGTGCCCTATATCCATTCCAGGTCCAACCGCTTCATAAATCTGATTTCAGACTGACATAACTTGTATTATTAATGAGGAGGATTTTATAAAAAGTTCTTTTTTTCCATTTGACAAGTTTATTCAATTTTATAAATGTTTTCAAGTTAATTCTTTTAGGTATATTTTTATTCAAAAAAAAAGTCTATTAATTTTTTCAAACTGAGTACTTTTTTTAAATGGGAAAGTATTTCTTCGATTTACAGAGGATATAAACTCAAGGAACTCAAAACATAATTTCGCGCTGTTTTTAAAATTTTTTACTTTTGTAGTATTCAACCTGAAGGAACTCAAAAAATATTTTTAAATTTTGCATACTTCTTTTATTCTTATTTGAATGAATTCTAATTACAGTTTAATAATCAATTTTAGCTTTTATTTACATACTTTAAGAATAAATCAATGAGTTAAAACAAAGTTTATAAATTGAATTATTTTAAACTGAAGATCATCATTTTCTTTTCGAAATTTTTTAAAAATTGAAATATTTTATTGGACTGAATTATGAAGAAATAAATATTTTATTAGATTTGTAAAAAATATATATTTTTAACAATTATTATGTAATACTTGAAGTGAAAAAAATTCTTCCCAGTATTTTTTATAATGAATTTTTATCTATTAAAGATTAAATTAATGGTTAAATGAATTCGAAAAGTTTTTATTCACCTTTTGTCTCACGGAGAATATCAGGACGGTAGTCAATTTCATAACAGGTAAAGGACAAGCATGTTGGCATCTACAACAAATATTGCGGTCTGATACATTTTGAAGTTTAATAATTCATAAAAGAAAGAATTATTAAATATCCAAGAATCAACAAATAATGAAGAATTTGTATGAATTATTTAACTTAAAAATGTATCAGATGGCAATAGTTAGTGTGGATGTGAAGATGACATTACATTTTAGATTTCAACGATTATTTCAGAGGTAAAAACACTTTGCAATAAAAAAACAATTGCTGCCAAGTCAGGTTGTCTAAAAAAAGACTCACAGATTTTAATCTTTAATAATTCATAAAATAATAAACATAGATTTTAATTAACAACATTGAAGGTTAAATGAATTCAAAAAAGCTTTATGACCCCTGACAATGACCTTTCACATGAACTCCCTTCATCGTACGGAGAATATCAAAACGATAGTCTATTTCATACCTGGTAAGGACAAGCATGTCGGTATCAACAGCAAATGTTGTGGTCTGATACAGTTTGATGATTAATTATTCATAAAATAAGGAATTATCAAATATCCAAGAATCAATAAATAATGAAGAATTTGTATGAATTATTTAACTTAAAAATGTATCAGATCGCAATAGCTGTTGTGGGTGTGAAGATGACATTATAGTTCAGATTTCAACAATTATTTCAGAGGTAAAAATGCTTTACAATGAAAAACAATCGCTGGCAAGTCAGGTTGTCTATAAAAAGACTGACAGATTTTAATCTTTAATAATTCATAAAACAATTAATATAGATTTAAATTAATAACGTTAAAAGATATATGAATTCGAAAACTTTTATGACCTTTGACCTATGAACTTTCACATGTGCTCCCTTCATCGTACAGAGCAGGCAGTCTATTTCATGACTGGTAAAGACAAGCGTGTATCAATAGCAAATGTTGCTGTCTGATACAGTTTGATGCTTGATTATTCATAAAATAAGGAATTATTAAATATCCTAGAATTAACAAATAATTAAGAATTTGTATAAATTAATAAACTTCAAAATGTATCCTGTCATGATGTGAAGATGACGTTAGATTTCAGATTTCAACAATTATGCTAGACGTAAAAATACATTGTAATAAAAAACACTAACAGCCAAGCCATTAAAAGAATTTTCTTTTATTAATTTGTTATAAGTATTGCTTCTTTTGTTTACTATTAATAGAATATATTAAAAAAACCATTAGGTACCTTACCATTCAGTCTTTTAAGATGTTAATGTTATGATAAAATAAAGATACAATAATAATTTTATAAATTTGAAATACATAAAGCTTTGATATCCTATATTTCTGCTGAGGTTTCTTCTAGAAAACTATAAGCTCAAAGGGTTCTCCAAAATTTAAAAGGTTAAAGACCCATTTAGTTTGCTACGGTCTACTTTTTGCAACACTAGAGCTAATGAGACCGGGACCTACTGCTTAAAGCCGATTTCGACCGGCTAAGAACATCCATGCCATAGTGGGATTCGAACCACGAACTCCGGATCCGAGGCCAGCACCCTAACCATTCAGCCATCGTTTAGGCTTTTAAAGACCCATGGAATAGATAATAATATAAATGTTTTATTGAAAAATCAAGATTAATCAAAGCAGTCAAGCAAAATGCCATCGAATGTGCGAAGAAAATTTAAAAGATACTTGTAGTTTTTCGGTGTGCTGAAAATAAAACAAAACAATTTGATTTAAGGGTAAAATATTCGGAGCCTTTGCATTTTTCTATGATAAAAAAGTTGCCTACGACTGTCTTGAGCTGGTAATTGAACACAATCTTTACTGAAGCCGTTATCAAATCTCTCCTGCCCGCGAAACGAAATCCCGACTCCATCAAAATTTCTATATTCGCAATTAGAGTCCACAAAAGCGTGACCGCCTGCTATCGAAAGTACACCCGGAAACAAATAATGGTTCCTAAGTTGCTCATCTGAGTCTGATACAGCTGTTTATGAATTCACGTTTACGCCCACCTATTGAGGGCGAGAGTAAGAAAGCAACAATCGCGGTCCGGGTCGGGGTCAAAGCCTGCCGTTCAACCTCATGACTTCCAATGTCTGGGTACGATATAGATCTGTCTTTATTAGAAGGGCACCATCCTGCAATAAAGAATCTATGTAGCATATAAAAATATTTAGACAGACCCAACTCTAAGCGGCAACACTCCAGGTACAGTCTAGGGGCATCATCAAAAAAGGGGGAGGCACCCCATTTTCATTTTGGGGAAAATCTTTCCTTTTCTCTTAATTTAGGATTATTATCTTCACCGTTCCATTTTTTTTATTCTTTTCTAAAAGCAGTGCAGAGTTCGGAGGACGATGGAGAATACGTGTTATTTTGATATCTTTTTTTTCTCTTCTTCTCGTTCACCCTCCTTGTTTTTTAAAAAATTCACCATTTATAAAGAAATTTGCAGTGTTTCTAACATTGTACGTCATTGTTAGTTTGTGCGTCAGTCTCCCTCATGTGTTACTTTAAAACAAATTGTTTGAAAGTAATACATTTCCATAACGATATTTAAAAGTTTTTAATTCAACTCATTTAAACAGTCACAGACTGTAAAGTATATCAAGTAACACTCATAACAATGAATAATGTGTATTTTTATTAAAAAAATATTATATTGTCTTATATGATATATTGTCTTATATTTTCAAATATGATAGAGTGAAATACAAATTTAATAATAAGCTATATCATATTTGGAAAACCAAACACTTATGCTGTATAGAAATATAGTTATGTTGACCAGTAACTCACTTAAGAGTGAACTTCAAAATTTTGCTTACAAAGTTAAAAATCCTTGATTGTATGAAAAATTAAACTCGGACTCGATGGTACCCTTAAAAATTAAGTTTATTCAAGCATGTATTGAAAAAATTGAAAGTAACACTCATAACAATGAATACTGTTTATTTTTTACTAAGAAATTATTATATTATCTTTTTTCAAATATGGTGTAATCAAATACAAATTTAATAATAAACTATATCAGATTTGGAAAAACAAACACTTATACTGTATAGAAATATGTTGACCATTAAGTCACTTGAGAGTGAACCTCGAAAAATTTGCTTACAAACTTAAAAATCCTGGGTTGTATTAAAAATTAAACTTGGACACGATTGCATCATTAAAAACTAAGTTTATTCAAGCATGTATTGAAGAAATTGAAAAGATAATGTGTTTTAATTATGAAAATATTTTAATGTTGTTGCAGAAATTTCTTTGACACTGATCTATATGCCTCAATGAAACAAATATTTTTTAAATTTTAAATTTATAGGGCAAAAATTGAAGAATTATCTGAAACTTGAGTCGGTTATGTATATATACATAAATAAATATACATGTGTGTGTATACACACACACACACTCTATATATATATATATATATATATATATATATATATATATATGTATACATACA
>CM063498.1:190820924-190860924 GCA_032207245.1 Pardosa pseudoannulata
TGGCCCATTCTGATCCTTTATAATTCATAAAAAAATGAAAATATATTTAAATTAATAACATTAATGGTTAGATAAATTCGAAAAGTTTTACAACCTTTGCCAATGAATTTTCACATGTGTGCTCATCTTTACACGGAGATTATAGGGATGGTAATCGATTTTATGCCTGGTGTAGGCATAAAATCATATCATATCTACAGCAGATATTGTGGTCTGATAAATTTGAATGTTTAATAATTCATAAAGTGAAAAAGAACTATTAAACTATTAATTAAAAGTTAAGGAGTAATGAAAAGTATTTTTAAATCATTAAAGAGTAAAATATATCAGACCAAATTAGCTGTTGTTGATGGGAAATCGACTACCATCTAGATATTGTCTATTTGACGAAAGTTCCTATGTGAAATTTCATTGACAAGGTCATTAACCTTTCAAATATATCTAGCATTAATGTTAATAATTTTTGAATTGTTAAATATCAAAATGTGTCAGACTGTAATAGCCGCTGTGGATGTTGCCTGGACCTGCCCCTTCCTGGCGTGAAATCGACTACTGTACTGATATTCTCCGTGCCACGAAAGGCACACATGAGGAAATTCATTGACAAGAGCCATAGATTTTTTAATATATCTAACCATTAATGTAAGTTGTTTCTTAATTACTTTTATAATGTGTGAAACCGCAATAACCGCAGTAGATGATGACATGCTTACCCGTAATTGGGGTGAAATCGACTACCACTTTGATATTCTCAGTGCCACGAAAGGCACTCATGGAGAAATTCATTGAAAAGAGCCATAGATTTTTGAATATATCTAACCATTAATGCAAGTTGTTTCTTAATTACTATTAGTATGTGTCAAACCAAAATAACCTCAGTGGATGGTGACATGCTTACTTGTACTTTGGGTAAAATCGACTGCCACTTTGATATACTCAGTGCCAACAAAGGCAATGATGGGAAAATTCATTGACAAGAGCCATAGATTTTTGAATATATCTAACCATTAATGTAAGTTGTTTCTTAATTACTATTAAAATGTGTCAAACCACAATAACCGCAGTGGATGGTGACATGTTTACCCATACCTGGCTCGAAATCGACTACCACTTTAATATTCCCAGTGCCACGAAAGGCACTCACGGAGAAATTCTTTGACAGAGATCATAAATTTTTGAACCTATCTAACTATTAATGTTCATAACTTATATCTATCTTCATTATTTTACTGATTAAATTTCAAAGACTGACAGCAATTTTACTGTTTTCGGTATTTTAGACACCTAGTAAAACCAATTGAAAGTCATTTATCAAAACAAAATGTGTTTAAACAATGGGTAAACTTGAAATGCACAGAGAATTTGAGAAATAGGGAGAAAAAAAATTAGATAACGGTGAAAACTTCGTTAAATAGAGAATGCACTTCATTGTTTGAAGTTTATTTTTATTTTAAAATGTTTGGTTCCAAGGAAACAGGCGCACAATAGAGGTTGAACTGTATTTTATTTATCACAAAGCTCAAGATGTAACCCGTAAGTTTCAATAAAATCAAAAAAGATTTTTTTCGAAATATCCAGTCATGTCAAAAGTTCAGGGGAACTGAGTAAACTGTATGTTTATGCATTTAGCTGTGCAATTATCGATGCTAATGAGTGAGCGTTGTAACTTTAATCAGCTAAAAGGGATATTGTTACATTGATCCCTGAATAACTTACATGATATGTAAGTTATATCAATACAGTAGTCGATTTCTCGCCAGGAACTGACAAGTGTATGTCAACATTCACAGCTGCTATTGCCACCAAATAAGAAGTCGAAGTTTAATGCACACAACTTCATATTTAATATGAAGTTCAGAACAAAGATGAGCCTCACTGAGAATTAACAGGTTCTCAATTATTCTAATATTTACAGATTTAGTTTTGCACAAAAAGTTTTCCTCAAATCAAAATCTATAACGCTGAGTCTGTTTGTTCAAAAGTTGGCAGGATCGAAAGTATCTAAGAAACTTGCTACTGAATAAGATGAAATCTTTCCTTCAATCAATCCTGTTACACTGGATTTGAAAACTTTAATAATCAGAGTGGGTTGGCTGATTTATATCACCATTTACTGGGATTGGAATGCGGAGAAATAAAAGCACAAACTGTAAAGTTTACATAGTTTACCATTCAGTTACACGGAAAATCTGCTAGTTTAACTAAAAGTGTATGGGTCACTTTAAAGACCATGTGATACATACCAACACTCTTTCCTAAGCCTATCTTCGTCATCTCTTGCCCCCAAAGCTTGGTCCCTTTCATATTGATGTCGATCTAAGCAGCCTCTCATTTCTTCTGTAGCTCGAGCATTACAGCCTGTTGGAAGCAAAGATTGTCATATGGTATTTAATGTTAAAATAATTTTTAGTAAATCAAGCACAAACAAAACGTTTTAATTCTGTATTCATTTTATTCAATCTTGTTCTGCCAACTGTTATAGAGAACTAGATCAAATTTGAAGTTGCTGTATTAAACTTCATTTGAAGTTGCTGTAACTGTGCTCTAATTTGTAACTTCAGTTTCATTGCTAACTGTAACTGAATGTTAAGTATGTTAATAAACGGTACAACATATAACATGTCGTAGTCGCGGTAGAACATATTTTAAAATAATAATGGATACGTATCTTAGAGCACCTAAGGATTTAAAGGTGGCGGCGAAAGTTCAAACAGAATTTTGAAAATTTCTAAAGGCCGGAAATCGTGCTAAAATGACCGAAGACGTAACAGTGGCAATTCTTTTTAATTGTGTAGGTGAAGAATCCGTAGAACTATTTAATACATTTTAACTTACAGCTGAGCAAAAGAACAATTTAGCAGTAGTTTTAAAAGCATTTTTGAAGACCATGCTATTCCGAGGATAAATATTGTTGTGGACAGATAGCTGTTTAATTCCCGCTGTCAAGAACCGCATAAAAGCATCCACGAATTCGTAACGGAATGCAAAAAGCTCGTTAAACATCGTGAGTTTGGAGATCAAAGTGAAAGTGTAACCAGAGATCGCATTGTTCTTAATAATGCTGATACACTATTGTAAAAAAGATCATTACGAGAAGGAGATTTAACCCTGGAAAAGACTGTTGACATCTGTAGAACTTCAGATTTGAGTAGGAAAGAATCTGAATTATTGCAGTGTAAACCATAAATAACGGCTTGAACATCAAAACGAGCCATTTTTCAAAGATGGTCGAAATGGTACTCATGCTAATCTTAGTTAATCCATTTCTAACTTTGTGACAAAAATTGTGAAATCAAACGATACACGATGTGGTAAAGAAATTAATCTCCCAGAAAGGTTTGACGTTGCATAGATGTAAAAACACATGTAAAAGGGAAGGTGTTGTATAAAATTCTATTCGAATCTTAAGTTCTTCTTCATTCTTAATTGTAACTGAGTGCTTAGTAGGTTAATAAAGGATACAACATAAAACAGAAGCTTCATGGGAAACCCAGAAGTACAAAAAGGGATATTTGAAAATAAAAATTTACTGAAAAATTATTTTAAACTATTTGCTTTATTACGAGAGTTAAGAGCCTCATACGTGGTTCAGGTGAACTATAGGTTTAGACATATCATAAAATCTACAGTTAACTGAATTTTAAATGTTGGCCTGACACTAGTTTTTAGATCACTAGTGCTTACATATCTGTCGGTTTGTAGTAGATAACAATTGCCCTTAAAGTGAGAGGAAGAAACATTTTCATTTAGCTTTCTAATGTTAATTTTAGGGAATTTATTACATTGAAGTTTCTAAATTATATACTGATTTTATTTAAGTAAGGTTTTTAAAAAATTCTTCCTCATTAAACGGAATTGCTAAACAAACGTAACTGGTCTCGCTAAGGCGGAAAAAATCGATTTCTTTAGGAAAAGCCAATAAAATGCAAAAATACAGGAATAATTCATAAGTTTACTGAGCAAGAGGTGAAATATTCAGTGTCAGATAGTGGGAGTTTTCCTTTTGTAATTTTAAGAGCTAATGGGTTAGCGAGTGTCATTAGAGAGAAAAAGAGCAGGGAATCAATGAATGAATGAGTGCTTTTGGATTAAGCTTTTATTATAATCCTGCCTGCTTAGGTGATTTTGTTTTATCCTTTAAGATGAGAGAGAAAATGAGATGAAAGAGAAAATCTTACCCAATCTTCAGATTGAATAATTTTTCACTCAGTTTAACCTGGCTCATTATTAAATAACTTTCTTTGCAATGTTAGACTTTTAAAAATCGAAGTGTAATCAGGAATCAACTTGGCGTGTTCTGAATACGAACTTCGGAACTCGAGCACTTTCAGTGTTTACCGATTCTTTCTAGATTATTAACTAAAATGCAAATAACAACTGTTTCAAGCTACACAAGATTTAACTTTTTTAGTATAAGACCTTATTTATAATTCCAAATTGTGTTCTTTAAGAACATAATTTTAATCTTTCTTTGCCCATTTCATATTTATTTTCTATTTATTCAGAAATCGCATAGCAGACCTATCTACACAAAACAAAAACAAAGACGCTTAAACAAGTATCTTAATGAATAATGCAAGGCGCCTTAAAATGTAAATGTCTACACTTCACTGCTTTAGCAATTTTGTGCCCAATTACAAGTGGTTTTCTATTTATTATAGAACTAACAAATTTGCAAGAGTAGTATAGTAAATATTCAATCAGTAACCGAGTAAAAGAGGCTTATCTTTTGGTTATTCCTTTATTTACTTTATATTATTTTTAAGTATTCCTTTCTTTTTAAACCTATAATATTAACAATTCAAGAAGCCTTGAAGTGATAAAAATGTCTACA
Source organism: Pardosa pseudoannulata (assembly GCA_032207245.1). Taxonomy (NCBI): domain Eukaryota; kingdom Metazoa; phylum Arthropoda; class Arachnida; order Araneae; family Lycosidae; genus Pardosa; species Pardosa pseudoannulata. The sequence goes on from CM063498.1 coordinate 190,825,759, forward strand.
CTTACAAGACATACAAGGCGATGGTACAACTGACTGCTTTTAGAAATTGTGTGTAAGTTATATGCTAGTTTATGGTCGTATTAAACAGGCCAACATTTTGTAATCAACAATTCCATATTAACCCTCCACAACTAATTGTAGGGTCATAACCGTCATGGTTTCTTATCGGATATAATTGGTTAGTGCCGGTAACTTTTGGGTACGTCATTCCAATAATTGGTCTTATCTGCAACACTTTTTGCGTCATAGACTAACATGGTGTTGTTAGGAGTTACTGAGAGAACAATTTCTTCATGTAATAAGTCTCTTACCCAATTTAATCCTCGGATTAAAAAATCTATGTGGTTAATTTATTCTTATAAAAAATCAGCCAGCACCTCAATTATATTAAAAAATTACTTTAAAAATTAATACAATAGTGGTATAATATGTCATCAACCTATAACTAAATGAATAAATATTTTTAGTTGATTCTTTATCATTTCATCATCTTTTTTTAAAGCTCCAATACTAGCGTCAGTATGTCCATACATAGCATATTATATATACGATAGGCTTGCCCATATAGTTTTCTAATTTTTAATGAAATAAATGTTCTTTTTTAAGCTTTGAATATTTATACAATCCAAAACTAATTATAGGTTATTGTGATAAGCCAATCGTATATCTCAAGTATAGAAAGTGACTATCAGTGTATTTCTAGTCATTGTTTAAGCTAGAGTGTTAAGCAGGGTACTGCTTTCTTTGAAGCAAATAGAACCCAAGTATCTCTCGAGGTGAAGTTTAGCTATTTTCCTTTATACGCTCGTGGTCTGTTTTATTACTATCTATAAACCATTTAATTTAAATAAAAAAAACGTACTAAAAGTTTTAAGAAACACAAGGTTTGGAGCAGCGAAAGGAAGTCAGAAGCTGGAAAAAAAGGAAACTTGCGTGTTGTGTTGCTGAAAATTATTGTTTTACATTGCCAAAGTGTATTTGTGTTTTATATTGCCAAAGTGTATTTTTGTTTTACACACCACAGAAGATTTTACTAAATGAAGTTATTTACAAATAGAATCTGCTTTCAGATCTGCGTAAAATTTTATGTTAAAGACATTGTGTTCATTTATACACAACTGTTCTACTTTAAAACTTACTTTATGCTAAAAATTTCTCATTGAATATTCATTTGTAGTAAATTTAAACTTCTACATTATAAGTGGAATCGGTATGAAACAAATATATTTGTCAAAATATATATCCATAGCGTATTCTTTTTAAATTACGAAAAGTGCCCTAAACTCTCAGTTGAAAAAGGAGACATACTGTCAAAAAAGCTCAGATCTGAAAAAGTTAAAACAAATAAAGTTAATGATAATGCAATAACTCACCCGTGACGTAAGGAGAATTACCCGTCAGTGGAGCACTGTAGACACCAGTCAAATGTGATTCGTCTACGTCTATTTTGGCGCTTCCTGCTTTTTTCGTGGCACCAGCAGCAAGTGGAGCAACTGACAGCGGAGGCAGGTGCTGATCTAATGGATCCAATTTATCCAGCGGAGTCACCTTTCTGGAAATAGTGTCCGTTGGCTTGACCACTCCTACGAATCCTTCGTCCACGATAGGCGATTTCTGGGGGCCAGACTGATGCGGGCACGTCCACACCATGTCGCCTGCACTGTCCAGCAGGTAATTTCCCATGGACAATTCATCCTCGGCATCGCACTGCTTCTTGATGACGTCGCCAATGCAGTGCCGAAAGCGATCGTACTCCCTGTCATAGAACAAGAATATCGTTTAGTCCTACAAAGTACGGTTTATAATACTGGTCATTTGGTTTGCAAAATATATTTTTAAAATAATTCCGGTAAAAAAGTTTCAAGTTACCGGAAATTTCCAAATACAAAATTTTCATTTAATGTACAGTTATAACTGTGATACGGCGACTAACGATCATATTCAGAAATTGCAACCTGCACAGATATAAAATGTCTCTATCTGTCAGAAGGGCACCTCGATACCTAACAGATGTATTTCATATTTCAACTGAAAAATTGGAAGCAAATATGCAATAATAGTATAAAAAGTAAAACATACCTTTTAAATCCAAAATACAGTTAATTTCGAATTGCAGATAAAAGCGTAGTGGTGATATATTTTGTAACCAGTCATAGTTCTTTTCTGTACTATCTAGTATTATGATCTCTAGTATTATCTCTAGTATGATAATGTCTAGTATTATGATCTCTAGGATTATCTCTAGTATAATGATGTCTAGTATTCTCTAGTATAATAATGTCTAGTCTAGATCGTAGACAGTTTAACTGAAGTCCTAGAGCAAATATAATCATTCCATCAATCACCGAACTGCAACGATACTAACCTTACTGTTTTTCTGTGAATTCTACATTTTTAACTGCTAGCATTTGTACTTTTCACGTAAGTTGCTTTATTATACATTGAATAAGATGCTGTTATCTTCATCCCGGATTCCGGGAGATTGTCTTTTACTAAGTACTGAATTAAGCATTTCGTGAGATTTAGCGGTTTTTCTAATTGTTTGCATTAGACGAACAATGCGTTTGGTCTTTTGAATTATTTTTATAATAAGGGTTCAACTGTATACAATGTAAACTCATTTATACGTAACTTACTTATACCGAAAACTTTTCGTTCACGGAACTTTCACGAGAGCTATGTAATAAAGTATTCACTTATACGAATATTCAGTTATACGAAACATTCGCTTATACTCGTATGAAGAAATTTTCGATCCCCTACGTAAATTTTCTAATATACGCTTTATTTAGTTATAAATTGAGAAAAAGATTTTTCGCGAATAGACTTTTGGTCGTAATTTTGTTTATAGGAGACGTATGTGTATGTGTGTTTACGTATTATATGTGATTATCTACACATTTTTGTGCTCAGTTTTCCATATGTAGGCTTATAGATGATTAAATTATTGTAATCACTTGACATCTTATTTTACTAATTATCTCTAATTAAATGACTAAAAGTCTTTAAAAAGTTAAAACTGTATTTAAATACACTTGTAATATAAATAACCAATTAAATAATAAACTCATTTATATACGTCATTTGAAACCGAAGAAATATATCCAAAATCAAATTAGTTAACCTTTCAGTGAAGTTCCAGCTGATACGCAATAAAACATTTAGAGAATCTGGATTTAATGCTACGGGTAAATAAATTAATCTAGAAAAATTCCAACGTAATAGAAAGAATGGAAAACAATACCATTTGCTGTAACTCTAATAAAGTGAACTTTTAATTAATCTGGGTCATAAATGTTTTCCATCGTCAGATAATAGTAGCGTTAAATGAGAAGCATAACAATACTTTGTGATTTATTCGGGTTATTTGAACAATAGCTGATGTACATGTATTTGCCAGATAAACAAATTAAAAGTAACCAGCTTGAACTGCAAAAATTATAGTTACGTCATCTAAGAAAGCTAAACAAAATACTTTTTCAACGCATGAGAGGACTGTATTAAATTAACACTGTACCTAACAATGTCTTCAAATCGCAACACATCTTATGAATGATGATTTCCTCTCAAAATAGCATATGCCATTATATAAATGAATATGTGTGTGTGTGTGCAATTTTACTAATAACTTAATATTTATTAAGTATGTATAACAAGTGTGTTTTATACACACACACACACACACACACACACACATATATATATGTATGTAAATATATACATACATACATAAGCCCATTCCAGAATTTTAAATAATGTTTCAGTTAATATATAAAAAAAAATTTGTATCAAATTTATTGAAATTGAAATAGTAAATAAAAATTTAAAAAATTGAAATTAAGATTTAAAATTGAATTTTGATTAATTACGCAGTTTTAAAAAATTGTATTTGAAAATGTATTTTTATATAAACAATAAAAGGCTCTGTATGGTCGGGGGAAGGGGCTCTTACCTTTCGATCTTCACTTCGGTTTTGCATATATATATATATATATATATATATATATATATATATATATATATATATATATATATATATATATATATATATATATATATATATATATATATATATATATACATATATATATATATAGGAAAACCTTTCATGAAATACCTGGTTAATTTTGTTGAAAATTGCTGGCTAAATAATTGGATAGTGGTTTATTAGTGTTTACATTATATAATGTCTTAATATTGTCTTATTATTAGAGAGCAAACACCAAAACAATAAATAATTAGTTCTTGAATATTGAAATTGAGAAATTTTCCGTATTCATTAAACTGACTGTAGAACATAAAAAAAACTAAAAATCCATTAAAATAAATGCTTAATAAATTACTTTTCAGTACACATTATTAATAAATATTTATATTTTACTTTCTCTACACGAAAAACTTGAAAACGTATCTTTAAATGTTGTTAAGCTGTAATATATATAATTTCACCGTTTCCCCAGAGATGCTAGTTCTTTTTTCTTTACTAAGAATTGTTTAAATGGAGAATATTAGTTTCTTTGAGAAACAGATGCTGTGCTCTCAGCGAGAGAGGTGAACTGTGAAATTAATTCGTAAAAGATTTCAACACGCTTGTTTACAGAACACTCAGACGTGAAGGAAATTTCTATAATGTTTTATTTAGTATATTTAGCTATGAAACAAGTCTGATGGTACGGTACGACTTTGTATCAAGTTTTTTATTTAATGCCAAACTTTATACTTTATATCAAGTTTTTTACTACATGAAGTTTTAAATTAGTTTAAGATTCAGATTATTTTGTAGAAATGTCAGAGAGATTCTCAAAATAATTATATAGAATTCTATAATAAAATCTCATACAGAATGAATTTATAACTATAAAAGCTATTAACACATTGTATGCGGGACACGTACTAGTACTTTTTCTGACGATTGATACTTAAGTGAGGGTCACGTACTAGTACGGGTTAATGTAACAACATGGTTTGTTTGTGGGTACAAAAATAAGGGTATATACAGGAAAACGAAGTCGAATGTTCTTGTCTACTACATAGGTTCTGGAAACATTTAGGCAAATAAAAACTAGTTTTAGGTACGGTAACATTGTCGGGTTAAAGTTTACAGCGCGGACTTTGGGGTTATTTCACATGCTCAGAAAATGTTTCTTAAAGGATGAAACAACGAAATTGATTCTCCGCAATTTGTCAAAACTGTGAATACTTACGCCAAACTCCTGGCCAGATGAAAGGTAAAAGTCTCCTTTAGATAATGTAGTTTTGATATCATGATTTTTTGCAATAAAAATTGCACATCTACACAACAAGTATTAGCATTTTTGAGGTTTTTTTTAGCTAACATATTGTATGCGGGACACATACTACTACGTTTTCTGACGATTGATACTTGAGCGCGGGACACGTACTAGTACGGATTAGTGTAACAACATGGTTTGTTTGTGGGTACAAAAATAACGGTATATATAGGAAAACGAAGCCGAATGTTCTTATCTACTACATAGATTCTGAAAAAATTTAGACAAATAAAAACTAGTTTTTACATCAGTCGATGCTGAACCACAGAAAGGAAAAAACATTAAAACTATATACTACTATTTCTGTTTGATTTTCATATTTACGATACTATTATATATTTCTCCACACAAAATATATTTTTTGTTTACAAAAATCTTATGGTTGTTATTTATATATTTGTTTATATTTTTCAATATAAAATACAAAAAGTTGGTTAAAAAATTAAATAATTTTCGATCTATTCAGATTTAACTGAATAACTAAATTTATGCACAAAACGCTCGCTCCTGGTACAATTCCGCTGTGAAATGTACTCGAACACAATGTGTTAAGATTACACTTTTAAGATGTAACTCTCACCTTTTTTTTCTTCTGTAAACATTTAACAATTAACACATTTTAACACGCTGACTGCCATATCAATTTACTGTGAAATCTTCACACCACGAGTACCGCTGTACAAAGCGTATTCTGCTAGGTATTCCCACCGAGATTTTAATATTGCGATTATATATTGGTCTCAAGAATAATCTCTCGTTCCATTTGTGTCCATGGTATTATTTCTTTTTATTTGTGTTCATTACTTCGCATCTGTTTCTCAACCAGACCCTTTACACGATTAGTTTGAATCTTTTCTGAGTAAATAGGATATCACTTAAAATCTTTAACTCTAAGTCGTTGAAATGTTGAAAAGAAAAAACTTATTTCTTAGTGAGTCAAATACGAGGGTCACTGATATTTTTTTAGATATAACTAGTTTTTTAAACATACTAACAAAGTTTTATGTATTCAAAGTAGTCTGAACATAAGTGCACTTTGTAGACGAATTTTAAACAAATTAAATGCCTCAATCCATTCATTTTTTTGGAATTGATGAAAAAATGCATTTCTAGCCACAGCAATGTCTTCTTCTGAATGAAAATGACGTATACGTATGTTCTTTTTTAGATTACAGAACTACCAAAAGTCACACACAGTTAGATAGGTGAATACGGTGGATGTTCTATCACTTTCATTTGTTTTGTTTAAGAAACTCAACTGTTAATCCGGCTGTATGGGAAGACACATTGTCATGGTGAAATATTAGTCCCCTAACATCCACTTCTTGTAGAAGTTGTGGAAAACATTTAGTGGTATACCAGTTTGCTGTTACTGTCTTCTGTCCTTCCAACTGGATTTTGACCAATCCCGTACTTCTGAGGAAAACGGCATACATCACTTTTTTTTCAGCGCGTTGTTTTTTCACTATTGTCGGCGTGAAATCTTCAAAGACCAATGCTTTGATTTCTTGACTTGTTGGAATGTCAAAAATACGGTATGCACGTTTCATCACCCGTTACAGTTTTAGAAATAGTGCAATGGCCACTATCATTTAGCAATTTAAGAGTTTCTTTACTGATTCTGACACGCTCCCCTTTTTGGTGCCAGTTAGATTATGGGGTAACAAACTACTTTTTTCATATGTAATTCATCATTAATAATTTTGTGTATGGCTGCAGAACCAATGTTAAGTTCATTTTGTATAATTGATAGGTACAGCTATTATCAGCCATTAACATATTTCGTATAAACATTATCCGATTACTACGCGGCGAACTTCCTGTGTGTGTTCTTCATCCTGAAGAAAATTTACTTCTGCCAAATTCTTTAAATCTGAATACAGTATCACGAGCTGAAGATTCATCACCAAATGCCAATTGTAACCGTTGAAAGCATTCTTCTTGATTTAATCCTGCTTTAAAATCGTAGAAAATCATAGCTCGAAAATGTTCTCGAGTCAACTCAATTTTGTCTTCTATTTAAAATTTATTCTACGCCAAACAAGTTGAAGTAAGTCGATAAAAAATTCGTCTACTGTGTTAAAAATTCTTTGTATTTTAAAAATAAAACCGTTATTTATTTATTTATTTATTTTTTGTAAATTCTCTTCTGCGCTTATCTTAAAAATCTCAGAGTAACCCTCTTACAGTGGACATAAACGCTTTTACGAGACTTGCAATAATTTTCTTAATAAACCATTTTTGTATTACTTTTAGGACAATTCAATAATTTTTTTTTCTTCCTGTTAAATATCTTTTCAAATACATACAAATATATTTCGCAAGTAGTCACATAAGCGTCACCCCAGTAAAGGTGACGCTGCCCGATTAGAAACTTTGTTGATCCGAATACGGGTGACGCGGCAGTCAACGTGTTAAGGGCGCATAGTAGCTTTCGAGATTTAAAAGTTTTGCCACGAAAAGTAATTTATTTTTCGAAACAACATAGAAATGATACACGAAATGAAAAATGGAAATTCACGTAAGACGACTTTTGAAGCATGTGTATTAAAACTTAAATGTGTGTATCAAATTGAATAAAATGTATGTTTCATTCTGTAAACCTAAAACTTTAAAGGTGTTCATGCGAAAAATTAAAAAAATACCTGTTAAAAGATTGAAATTAAAAAAATTAGCTTTTATCTTACTCTATAATAAAATATATTTCTCGCATTAATATAGTTGAGGTTCATGGAACAATAAAGGCAGTTAGCATCTATTTAATATAAAAATTATTTTCTAATTTACAAATTTCAAAAATTATTTTGCATGTAATGGATTTCTACTTTTTCACCTTGATGATTCTCTTAATTTAAAGATTTTTAGAAATTACTTCATACAACAAAACTAAATATTTTTTATAAAGTCAGACCCTTATGAATGATCTAGAAAATCTAAACACATTTAATATAAACACAGCAGAAATTTTTATTTTATACATAATCAAAAATAACCTTAATAGAGTAATGACTTTTAAGCTAGAAAGGTACTATATCCCTTTAATACATTACCATGAACCCTTGGGTACAACAGACTTCTAGGTGCAATGTTCCGCTATATTTATTGCCCCTTTTCCCTAAGAGATGTTCTAAAGGTGATTTCATTCATGTTCTTTTACAATCCTCACATATAGTTCTCCTGATACTTTAAATAATTCTCTTACAAGACGTATTAATAAGTTGGTTCGGATCGAGGGGTCTCGATCCTCTTCAAAAATTTTTCAGTGTATGAATTACAAGATGATTTTTTAAAATTATTATATTTGGTGTACATTACTAGTTTCCACTGCAAAGGTTGAAAGATTATTTTCAACCAAGAAAAAAATAAGAAACATATCTTCTAAATAATCATTAATAGTTAATTTTCCTGAGGTCTCATAGATGTTGATACATTTAGAATTACTTTTGGTACATATAAACAGGACTATAAATGGGGATGAAAATTTAATAAGTTTGAAGAATGAATTTACTACTATAAAACTGTAGTTATAGATTATGCTTGTAAAATATTCTATATTTCCGCCAAAAGCTAGCCCACTCTACAGCAATGTTGGGTTGCGTTTTTTGCAACATTGTTCTTCACCTCTCCAAAATTCGGAAATATCCTTACGCTCTCCCCTTTGGAGTGGAGGCGAAGTTATACGCCTAACTGGAGAGAGGATAGGGGGGCCTGGGTTTGTCTAGAAAGACTTGGTCTGAGGAGGTTATTCTCGGACGGTGGAAAGTTCGTGATCCGGCGTTCCAGTAGAACGGTTTTAATTTTCTCGAGGTATGTTCGCGTCTAGCTAAACGGAGTTTGTTAAATGCTTATAATGCTCCTTGTATATAATTGTAAATACTGAAGTAAAATGTACATAGCTGTGAATGTAGGAATAAAACCCAGAAAAACCATGAAGCTTGTCTCGGCACGCTTACTACGTCACATGCTATACTTATTCGAGTTTTGTTGTCATACTAAGTATGTAATTTAGTAAAAGAAAAGTAATGGGACATTTCATAATTCCTTTCTTAGTATTTTCTCATTTTCATAATTGTTCGTAAGATTACTATAGTTTAAATTACTATAATCTAGTAAATACTGGAGATTAAATTATAAATGATCCAGCATTTACCAGGCAAATTTAAACCTGATAATAGCTTAGTGTAGATTAAAGACACAATATGGTTGCAAACATATTTTTCAAGATATAATGAAATGACATTCAGTATTGCTGATATGTTTTAACTCGAATTTATGTATCAGGCAAAACTAAGTATGTGTGTATCTCTTTTGTATGTATGTGTAACAAATATTTTTATGAGATTGCGTCCTGTAGCTCTCTTTTATTGCGTCCTAGCTCTCATCACAGAGTATTATAACTCCAAATAAAATAAGGAAATTTTTCTCCTTTATGGCATGTATTCACCTATTTTACGTATAGTATAAACGATTAATATAGCGTTGGCATATACCACTGCTAGATCGAAAATAAGTATCCATCAGTATCAACAGTATCTATCTCCAGGGATCAATGATCCGCCTCTTGTGGCTTTATAAATGAGACTTTTTCTGTCACTACTGACACAGCCTCCCATTTAATAGATGTACAAAGTGCCAATGGTAAAATATGACATGTATTCACCTATTTTACGTATAGTATAAACGATTAATATAGCGTTGGCATATACCACTGCTAGATCGAAAATAAGTATGGAAAATTGCATAATTTTTATTGCTAATTAAATTCGGCTATTCGGGTATTGGGCAAAGAATTCAACAGTATCTATCTCCAGGGATCAATGATCCGCCTCTTGTGGCTGTATAAATGAGACTTTTTCTGTCACCACTGACACAGCCTCCCATTTAATAGACCTACAAAGTGTCAATGGTAACGCAACACTGAAATTGAGACTTTTTTCTGTCTGAGTTAACGTGCCACACGTGGAGAAAACCCATGGCCAAACGCACGAATTGCTTGCTTACCTGCAGGAGACGTGGGAAACGGCAGCATCACGAAGAGCGAATATCTTTTCGCATTTTTTCACTTGTTCCAAGTGGAAGCACTCGTAACTCCACCAACCTGAAATGAAATGAAGAGTCAGCATACACAAACACGAAACAACAGATGGGACTCTTACGCTTGTTATCTTTTATGGATCCATAAACAGACCGTAAGTGTGCTTCTCAAGATCTTGTTTAAATATAGATGTTTTCAGAGGGAAAAAAATCTGAAGTGTTCTTTTCTATACTTTACAACATACTCGGACATAAAAAATGTGTCTTACGGCTTAAAAGTTTTTACAATGGTTATTTAATAATTTACTTATTTACGTGAGAGTTATCCGAATAAAATTTAGTTGAATAACCGATATTTTCTTCTCACTGAATTACAAAATCTGGTGTGTGCATCACATGGATCACATGACTTTGTACGCATATTATATAATACAGTAGAATCTCTTTTTAACGTCCCCACGATACAACGACCCTTTCGTTAGAACGATCATCTTAAAAAGTCCCAATTATTTTACCATAGGAATAATGTTAATTTTGAATAATTACAACGGCCCCAAGCGTATTATTTTCGTTAGAGCGACGGCCAATTTTAGTCCGCAGAACTCATAAGCTAGTGGGCTATTTGAAAATTATTGTACTCTGGTGCAACTTCAATTCGATTCCGACGACGGAGAAGAAATCTTCAAAGCTTTTGAAAAAGTGAATGAAAAAGAAGCCTTCAACGCAATCAATGCCTTGTGTCAATTTTGAAGAAAATTTAATTCTGAAGATTTCCTTCAAAATCTAACGGATATGGAATCAATGATAATAAAAAATTCCCAAATGAACTTGAAACAGGCGTCTAACTTTTTTTCAAAAATTAGTAACGGAAATGCAAATAAATAGAAGTGTTCTCTAGGTATGTACTGTTGCATTATTTCTTTGCTGAATTTATTATTATTTTTTCAATTCGTTACAGCGACCTTCCGTTACAAGGACCATATGATGTTGCTCCCACAGGGGGTCGTTATACCGAGGTTCTACTGTATATTTTTTCTTTGTGCGTTACTTTGTGCATCACAATCCTCATTCGCACAATATCTTCTCAGTACTCATAGAAGAATTTGTTTCTCAAGTTAATTCTTCAAATCGCAATGAAAAACATGGAGCACATCAAGATGTTATAATAGCCCTAAAATCGAAATTTCATCCTTTTATGGTTAATCAATTTCGAGCAATGCCCACTCAGCATTAATATACGTTGAAATTATTTTCATTATATAGAGTTCAGAGTGCAACCAAAAGAGGAGATGCACACCTAGAAATTATAAGAGTCCTACAAAAAAAATTTTATTTTCTACAGCTAACAATTTTTGGAATTATTACAGATATAAGTCAAGAGAAAACTAGTCAAAGCTCTTTCATAAATGGTCGCAATGAATTGAAAGTTTCCTTGTAGGTGCATATAGACGCAACTCTTAAAACGTTCCAAGTTCAGTTAGTCATGGTAAAAAAAAAATATTTTCATTGACTGTGCATGGGATGCTTTCAATTAAGCTCTCATTTTTAAACAATTAATTCTAAAAGTAATTACTATCTTACTTTCTCATTCTAGATCTTCGGATAAATGCATCGCTAATAAGGTAATGAGTTTTTAGCCACCAGATTAAAATCAAATGACATTAGTTTTGGAATCTTACAAACTGAAGTGTATATCACTTTTGGTTATTTCTAGTATTCCATTCATTAAAACATTTACCGAAAACTATCAACCTGTCCATTATATCAGGTTCTATGACTTATAAATATGATGGTACCAAATATTTTATTTATTTATTTATCAAAGGCTAGCCTGTTGACTATTAAGTCATTAAGTTATGCCCTTCCCGGTCCTTTTCAATACTCTTGCAAAAACATAATGCATTGCATTTGTCTTAATGTTTAGCAGTCATATCTTGTAAGGTTGATCATAAAAAACACACAGGGGAAGTGACAATATTAAAACGATAAAGATGGGCAGATAGACAATCGTACTCAGTCAAAACTCTTAAAGTGGATGTTGCAACTGAACGAGGCCGCTGCAGGAAATGAATGCCCAAAGACTCTTTATTTCTAGTTTTTAGTAATTCCAGTTTTGTTTTTCATCAAATATTGTACAATCTTTTTTGACTGATCATTTGGGTCAAAGTTTGTATATATTTTTTAATAACAATTTTCTCTCTCGGTGATCGATGTCTGTTGCCCTTTAACTCTGATTGGTATTGCGTTGCCCGTGAGTTTTAACGCTAGAACCGGGGGAGATTTGGGTCTACCTAAAACCACGGGCTGGGATAAAACTTTCACCAAATAATATGAATTTATGTAGTTACTTAAAAAATACATTGAAATGCATTGGTATATAATGATTTTTAAACATTTAAGTATTATAAAAATTGATAAAAAATAATAGGATATTACAATATCGAAAAGTATATACAGTTAGAAAAATATACAGGCAACTTTAATGAAATTATTTAATTTCTTATCATGGCAGTAGGGGTGATATAACTATCTAGGTTAGAGGAGTTTTCATCAGACAAGAGAGTGGTGTTAGGAGTTGTAAGAAGAACCCTAAGTACTGCTCAGTTTTTCGTGCTGAACTCATGGCTATTGAGGAGGCTTTGAGTTATTGTGTAAATGAGGGAGTCCATTTCGACGTATGGATTCTGAGCGATAGCCGAAGCTCTATTCAGCATCTGGCTGAGTGGTGGAGGCATGGCAATAGAGCAACAGTTAATATTGTTAGGCTTTTAAACACTTTAAACGTTTTTCACACTGTATGTTTTTAGTGGGTTCCGTCACACGTGGGAGTACATGGAAACGAGATTGCGGCTGTACTGGCTAGAAAGGTCAGTCTTATGGATTGTATTGACGATGACTGTCTCTCTTTCACGAAATTTAACTCAAGGGCGAAATTAGATGTCAATTTCTCCTGGAAAAGGGCCCTACAAATAATTGGTATACTAGACCACTTTGGTGCGGCCTTGCATGAGGCAGAAAGTAGATCCAAGCAGACAACTATTGCTAGGCTACGTTCTGATCATCTATGTGCCTAGCGGCATCTGTCGGGCCTAAAAATGTATACCCTTTGTGCGAAATGCTGTACAACAGAGGGTACTCTGGAATATATTTTGATGTGTATTGGATGTGATAAGAGTCAATTGTGTTCCAATCTACGTGCAGTTTTCCGGATTCTGAAAACTCACGAGTTTATGGACTTGGTTTGATGCTGCTGTTAACCAAATGGGATAAGCCACACACAGTTTGTTATCATTCAAGGTTATTTTTTACACAGTTCAGACTCAGTTAGGGCGCTTTTTTATATATATTTTACACATTTTCTACCTATCGGTATTTTACAGCTAAATATGTACAGTTTTGTTTCCACACTTAAAAGTTTAATAATAAATTATTTTTCGTATACGCACAGATTCTTCAATATTATATCTTCCTAAATTTTTATGGGTATAAAATTAGGAAAAGTCAAGAAATTTATTTCAGTTTCGTTAGTAATTTTTTGAGAATATTGGACACAAAATAGATTTTCGGTTAAAATCACTCATCTCGCAGTTCTAGCGTTAAGACGACGTATACTTGGATTAATTCTAATTCTAAGACGGCAGACGGCTATGACACAGGCTTGCAAAAACTTATCACATGATATGACAAATGAATCACGGCAAACCGGGCAGAACCGGCCGATTGGTAGAGTGTTGTTCTTCGGTACCAACGTTCGCCGGTTCGAATCCTGCAGATGACATGAATGTTTGTAGCCGTTTGGAATCGGCTTTAAGCAGTAAGTCCCGGTTTCGTTAGCCATTGTGTAGTAAAACAGTAGACTGTAAAGGCTTCAAACCAAACCAGGTCAAATTTTGTTATGACCGGAGTTATAATTTCGCTGATTATTATGTTGAGAAGTAGTTGAAGTATTGCAATGCCCATTACACTAAATCTTTCCAGGTAATGATACTTTGTTTCTTTTTAAGGACCTTGTAATACATCTTCCTGGTTGAACCTAGTATTCCTTTTACTGGCGAAAGTAAAAACTTCCATTATACTGCCATTTCTTATTGGACAAAGACTTTATAAAACAAAGGATACTTTGCATGTGTGTTACAAAATACTAACCACGTGAAAATGAATATAAAATCTAACTCTCTATGTAGATATAAGTACGCAGATCTGTTTATTTGGTTTACACAATTTCTCAAATTAAAATATTTTGGGTTTTAGAGATTGAAGATCTGGTATTAGTAGAGAAGTTTACCTCCGAAAGTGTCGCAGTTGTCTTCCATGTACTTCCATGCTCTCTCCATGAGATCTCCACTGCGGTTTGGTGTTGGACATCGCGTTACCTGGAGAACCAGACAGTTTAGATTTTCCCTAAGTTTTCTGAAATAAATAGAAAAACACGGGTGAGAAAGATTTCAGAATTTTCCTATAAGCATAAATTCTCTATAGTACTAATCTTACACACTCAATCTGTCTCTGTCAAAATAAATATGATTATTTATTTTTGTGAAGTGTAACAGTCATAGATTTTAATCATGTACATTTATTCTGTTGATATAAGCGTTGCAATCTTACCATTTCCCTAGATGCGGCATCTAATCTTGTTAAAGTATGCACCTCGCACACTTTAACAAAATTAGACAGAAAAGGTCGATATTTTGTATTTAGGACTGTTATAATGTCTAATTGTGTACTTTTGACTACAATCTGAACTCCTTTCAAATTTCAGTACAACATTATTAATACTGGGGGCCATAACTCAACTAGAAGCAGTAAAATGTTGAGATCTTGTATTTTGGATTATCATAACATATATGTTTTCTCATCCTTCTTTGACTGTACTTCACACTCTATACAACGAAATATTTCCATATACAAACGTTGTGGCGCATAACAGGAAACCGGTTAGCCGTAAAATGTTGAAGTTTTGTATTTAGTACTATTAACATCTAGTTATGCACATTCCCCTTTAACTGCAATCTATATAATAAAATATTACATCTATATATATACTGCAACTATATAATAAAAAAATTTACTATAACGTATATAAATGCTGTGGAGCATAACACAATAACGGTTAGCCTTAAAATTATAAAATTTTGAATTTAGGACTTTCATAACGTCTATCTCTGTGCAATTGCCTTTTTGATTGCTATCTGCACTCTATATAACGGAAGTTTTCAATTTAACGTTTATAACTCTGTGGGATATAACTAATAAGTTATTGGTCGTAAAATGAGAAAATCTCGTATTAAGGACTATTTTAAAATTTAGCAGGTGAATCTTTATCAATATCTGCACTTTATATAACTAGCAGGTGTATCTCTTTATCGATATCTGCACTCTATATAACTAGCAGGTAAATCCCTTTATCGATATCTGCACTCTATATAACTAGCAGATGTATCTCTTTATCAATATATGCACTCTATATAACTATCAGGTGAATCTCTTTATATCGATATATGCACTCTATATAACTAGCAGGTGTATCACTTTGCCGATATCTGCACTCTATATAATTATATAATCCCACAACACTCCAGTTATAAACTTCCCACCTTTTCCAGATGAGCGAAGGCAACCAATTTTGTATTTAGTACTATTACAACATCTAGTTGTACAGCTACCCTTTTCAATGAGATTTGCACATCATATAACGAAAATTTTCTATATAACGTTTATTAACATAAAAAGCAACCAATTACAGAAGTGCATATCAGTCTACCAAACAGTGTGAACTGCATTCTTTTTTACGTCTGATACAATACTCTGCTCTTACTTTTAAATAATGGCTCGTATACAATAAAGAATTACGCCATTTAACTACTGAGAGTTTAAAATTTTTATTTCAATTCACCAACACAAAGAAAAAACACTGAATAATGAATCTTAAGGTTTTAAAATGATAATAAAAGAATTAATTCGTGCTTCACTCTAGTGAATTTTTCAGTCTGGTGATCATAATGGGTGAAACCTAATAAATTTTTTTCCCGGGCTCAATTAAAGTGAGGCTTCGCATCAACTGTTGATTCTCTCTCCTAGGAAACCTCAACTTTCGCAGAACGAGTCTTCATCCACAACCAGGTTCATCGACATTGAAAATGCAAGACTCTAATAATGCACGCAATCTAGTTGACAGAGTCCTTAATTTTCTCTTTTTTTTTCCTCAGGAGTGGATGGTGGATACTAAAAAAATACAAAGTGCGAATTGCGTAAAAAGGGTTAGGGTTTCTTCACAGGGTAAATTTAATGTGTCCATTTCTTGGGAATGGGGGTTAACAAACTGAGACGGATACTTTCGTGGGATATGATTATTCTTAATGAGCACTTACTTTGCAGGGAACAGAGGTCGGGCAAACACGCGTGAGGTTCACTGAGGTATTGAAATACGAGCTTAAAATTAGAGCTTTGAAAATTGAAGTTATAGTAATGATCTCTCTCATCATTTTAACAAAATGGTACGATGGAATTAATTTTTTTAATGTTATTAATTTTTACTGAAAATGATTGCAGCTTACTTTTCAACATATAATAACAAGTGTATAAAGAATAATAGATTCTCCAATTTTATTTAGCGTTATAAGAGAATAAAGTAAATAAACTTAAGGCTATTAATATATCTAGCATTATAAGAATGCTATACAGAAAGAGTGAATAATTCTGAAAATATTATTTTTATAGTTATGCAGTTAGAGCAAACACTCGTAAAAATTGAGGTATTGAAATATGAACAGCAAAATTAGAATTCTCAAAAATCCACGCTATAGTTGTAATATCTCTCGTTATTTAAGCAAAAAAAGGGAATCATGGAAATTAATTTTCATTATGTCTTTAATTTTGCTGAAAAGTACAGCAGTTTATTTTTCAGTATAAAACGGGTTTATAAATAGACAGGTTTATAAATAACGGGTTTATGATTAGGATTTCATGTTATAAATAATATTTTTAATTCTGAAATCGGACTATGAATTTCTAGACTTAAATGGTTATCATATAATAATTAAAGAGAAAAATTAATATTTAACTACCGTTAATTCATAAAAGACAAGTGTCACTTTATAGGGACAGCTAAAGAAAAAATTGTAGAATGTAATTCTTTCTCAGCAAGAGAGTTTTTTTCGACGAAGGTAGATGACATTTTTACTATAAGCAATCTACGAAATTTTCGAGTATCTGTCATTATTTACAGTTTTGTTATTTCGAACGACATTGCATCCTTTTCTGAGTACATATGTTCATTTTTTCGGAAGGTACATCAACTGAAATAGGGATAAATAGTTATATATATTATCAAGCTTCTATAGTACTATGTTTACATGATATTTAAAAAAAATGTTATCACGAAGTTTTTTTCTCTCTTTTATTTATAAACGACCTCCTATGACAGAGCTAAACGATGGGAAAATGGGTTTGGCGCTACTCTTTCGTACCGGATTTCACAATGCATGGATATTCGTAATCGTTTGGAATGGGCTTTAAGCAGTAGGTTCAGCTCTCATTAGCCATCGCATAGCAAAACAATAGACTGTAACACACCAGACCAAATCTAAAACATTTGACAGAGATGGCGAAACTATGGCGCGCGCGCCATAAGGTGGAATGCGAAAAATAGATATTCAGTTATTTTTATTCACTTTCAATTACTGGCAACAATATAAAAATCTTATTTCCTACACAAACAGACATCAAAGTTGAATCCAGTAACGAGTACGAGTATGAACGGTAATATAACAAGTAATCGAACGAAAGAATGACTAGTACCTTCTCCTACCATATACCATGTGATACTTGCGTTTTCTTGGGAATGTATGTGGAATTAATTACAAAAAGAGAATCGAAACTAAATTGTAAATTATGGCATAGCGTTGGGTCTTGGTTTCTTATATTTTATTATGATAGTTGTATGCATCAAAACTGATGTTTCGAGATATGGGGGAATCATTTTTTGAGAATCAGAGCCCCAATGAACGACTACATTCTCCTTTGTTTTGGTTTAGAAAATTTGATTTTAGAAATATAAAAGTATAAAAATGTTACAAGATAAAAACGGAATTTTTAAATATATGTCTCTTAAACCATCTTCAAGCATCTTTAAATGTATGTCACGTCAAGCAAGCTTCAAAGCTATTGGCGTTGGCCACGTGACTTGTGTAAGTAAATTCTGATTGGTTGGCACAAACTATTTAACCCCGATGTACAAGCTTTGTCAACAGTCGTTCGCAAGAGTTGATGCATGAATAAACTATGTTAGCTTGATCAAATCATTGCATTTCGTTTTCACTCGTCTATGGTTCACGACTACAGGCTAACTTATCAGAGAGGAACTCCCTTGAGACGAGGCAAAAACCTCATCTCATATATGTGTATGTATGTACATACATACATACATACATACATATATATATATATATATGTGTGTGTGTGTGTATATATATATATAATTATATATATAATGTGCACATATTGAGTGCGTATGTGTTTGTACACAAGTTTGTCTTTACTTGCTTGCATGTATGTTTTTGTATCCGTACGTAATTTTTTATGGAATTTTGTAGAGTTAATTGAGAATAATTAAAAAAAAAAATAGCACCCATTGCATAAATGGCTGTCTATTAAACAATCTCTTTTCTATAAATTTTAAAGTATGGCTGGATCGTTATTTGATAGCCTTTTCCAAACTAACATCTTTATGGCCATTTCATTCGTGTGACTTGAAGTCATACATCCCGCTTGGTGAGCAATAACTGCTCTCTTGCTTCATTTCAAAGTCGACTGCTCCAATAATATGGGTTTCCGTGTAAATTATCACTGTGGAAGACGCTTATTTTGAAAACATTTCGCAGTAACCTAATGAATTATACCAGACTTGCGTGCAGTGATGCTGTAGATAAGGTCCATTAAAGCTAGACAGCTGAATTTGCTTGAAATGCATTTCAACAGCTGAGTCCAAAGTGAGATATGGGCTCTACTAAACTTCAGCGAGATTTGGTAGGATCGTACTGTATCTACTTCTTTTTTCTTTCAAAAATTTATTTCTTTACAATACATTTCGTATGTACTTTAGAAATGCTTGGAAGATATTCTTTAGGCCAACACTAGAACAATCTATTGGAGCCATTTTAACTCCCAAGTCAGGTATACTAGTCATGTATGTATGTATGTATGTATATATATATATATATATATATATATATATATATATATATATATATATATATATATATATATATATATATGTATATATATATATATATATATATATATATATATATATATATGCAGTATATTAAAGTAATTATCCCTAAAATAGATATCAAAAATTCTCCTTTTTCTCCTTCTCATTTTTAATATGTAATTTCCCACTCATAAAATGTGAGGTAAAGGAGTGTTCTCCAACTTAAATTCTTTTTACTTATCTCTCAAAGCTAACACTATAATAAATGCTAATTTTCTGTCCACTGGCCACATTTTTCAGCTGTTCCAAGAAAACTGTATTGCTTCTGCAATGATCAAATTGCTGTCTGTGCGTTTTCCAGCTAGCTTAAATAATGAAGGTCCGGTCTTGACTTCTAAAATTGCCGAAATAACTTAAATCTGGTGGGATCAAAATCGCTTGACTCGCTCTTTGTGGGCTGACATCGCTTACAAATCTGTGTATTATTCGAGCATTCTATGCAGAGCTATTGCACTATAAAGACTATCGGTGATGCATTTCCAATTTTCAATAAATAGGGAATTCTAAAACACGTGGGCTGACATCGCTTACAAATCTGTGTATTATTCGAGCATTCTATGCAGAGCTATTGCACTATAAAGACTATCGGTGATGCATTTCCAATTTTCAATAAATAGGGAATTCTAAAACACTAGACCCCATTTTTCTGGTGCTACAATGACTACAGATGAGTTACGCTGCCAAGCAATAAAAATATGGTCTAATTTTTCAGCGTAATCGGTGACGAATACTTCGATGTTAACATGTATATATATATATATATATATATATATATATATATATATATATATATATATATATATGTGTGTGTGTGTGTGTGTGTGTGTGTGTAATGACTTTTTTTTATCACTTTTAGTTTCTATTCTATCTTTCGGCATTCCTTTCTAGCAACCCTAGCGAATGTGTCCCTATGGATTTCTTCCGGTTGCATAGCTAAAAATAGATTCTGACGCTTGAGGTACGTCATCCGCGTGATTTGTAGGTGATTGCTAATTGGCTGGTACAACAACTATTTAAACAGATCTAAAGTGTTTGCGAAAAATTTCGCCCGTAAAAGTAAACATGAATAAATTACTATAGATTGATCTAAAAATTCCATTGGCTTTATTTCTTTGTCCTTCTTGTATACTCAACAAGACTGCAGGAAGGATATATCCGCTAGGAATTCCTTCGAGAAGAGGTAAACAGCCTTCATTTCATCTCTCTTTCTCTCTCTCTGTATATATATATATATATATATATATATATATATATATATATATATATATATGTCTACCTCTCATTCTCTGTATGTATATATATATATATATATATATATATATATATATATATATATATATATATATATACATGTATATATATATTGTCACGTTGATGTTAGGAGAACAGACGAGGCACACAAATAGCGGGAACGCACAGCTATTTATTTAGCATTCAATAGAAGGATATCAAATTGAACTGAATTGATTCAAACTGAACTACTAGCTCTTTTGTACCAACGTAGAATATTCTGGAAAATCATTCCAGTAATTTAAAGTATATTCTATTCCTTTCTAGATATAAAGGAAATTAAATTAAATTAAATGGGTTTTAAAGTTCCTGTCAGATTTTGATGCGTGGACCTCCCGAACAGCAATCTGATGCCATGACCACTCAGCCACAAAGAGTTTGAAGACAAACATTATAAGGGGCAATATATGCACACACACACACACACACACACACACACACACATATATATATATATATATATATATATATATATATAAGGAAAATTCTCAGGGGTTTTTCAAAACTTAAATCAAAGGCTAAAAATTCCATCGTCATTTTGCATTCCTCTTTTTAACCCCTAACCTAAATTGACCACTGGGCTACATATACCCTCAGAGAAGGGGCCTGGCCAATTATAAACCTACATGGCTCTAGCGAACAATTTAGGAAATTTCCAAATAAGAAGGAGATACACGCTAGCGGAGACAGATTTTTCTAGATATTCTAGATATCCCGTCCACCAACGTTATCTTAATAAAGGTGTTTAGCTAAACGGTATCATTTTTATGGCCATGCTTGCAACCCCTCATAGAGAAATCCGTCTCATTACATATATATATATATATATATATATATATATATATATATATATATATATATATATATATATATATATATGTTTGTGTGTGTGTGTGTAAGTATGTGTGTGTATAATTACATATTTTATATTGAATATGCAGCGTTAATTAGAATTTCAGAAGGAAGAATTGAAACCATTAAGTTTTTTCTTAGAGTGATAATTGGTCATTTAGCATACCAAAATAAAATACTAGTAGAATAGCAAAGTTTTCTTCTTCATCACTTTGATTTCAACACATGCATCGAAATAGCCACTCAGTCATCAAGAAACCTTTTATAGCGAAAATGACTCTGGTAAATTCCCCCCAGGCAACGGTCTGAAGTAAAACACTGATATCATTTCAACTCTATCATTTACCAGCAAGAACTGAAGAATTTTCTTCTAATTATACGTCTTTGCTACATAGTCTTTAACTATTTTAGGAAGATTGTTATGAATTCCTTATTAACTTTCAAAAAAAATTTTCTTGAAGATTAGCTCTTATACAAAAAAGAGGTCTGATTTTAAGGGAAAAGCTATTGCGTGGCAAGGCAATGACCTACAAGAGTTTATATTTTTACTTTTTTTAAATATTGTGACAAAGAAAATTTTAAAGAAAAAAACACAAACATCGGCTTGCTCAAAAAATTCTGTATTTAAAACCTACTGAGCCCCGAAACAAACAATTAGCTACAAAGAATTAATATATAAAATAATTTTAAAACAGACAAATTAAATACTATGAATGGTCCCAACGCGAGACGCGAAGAAGAATTCCTTCCGAGAGAATGTAGCTTAGTCAGTGCTCTCAACAGTAAAAAGGAACTTAGATCATTGAAAAAAGTTACCTATTCGCTAGCGACAACTGGAAAATTTAATTAATAGATAATTGCTTTAGTGTTATTTTTGAGAGACTGATAAAAGAATTTTAATTCGTAGGCACCCCTTTAGATAAGATATTTTGTGGCTGGAAAAATAGATTTCAAGGAATAAGAATGGGAAAGAGGAGATAAAAGATATTTTAATTGCAATAATTTTAATATATATATATATATATATACACACATATATATATATACATGTAATAATTATTTCCTCTAGTCACAATAATTATGTAGCCATTATTATTTTTACTTGCCCGGGCTATTGGGCAGTGAGAAGCCTAAATCAGCTAACAGTAATAACGATCGATTCAGTCTGGCCATATTGACGAGAACGGCACAAGTGTAATTAAAACTTTATTTCAGAGCTGCTAAAACGGATATCTTTACTATTCAAAGACAGACAAAGGAGAGACACAAAAATTACTCTGCTCGAACAGAGGTGCACCCAAGAGCGAAGCCAGAAAGTATTTTCCCACTTACTTAGCGAATCTAAGTGTAAGATCAGAAAAAACGCGAAGCCATTTGTCGGCGACAGCTGGGAAACGTGTTGAATAGACAGAAAATTTGCCTCTGTAGGATAGAAAGCTTTGGAAATTGTATCGAAAGAATTTTAAGTCGAGGACGCTCCTTTGATTAAGATATTTAGAGGCTGGGAAAAAGATTTTAAGGAATTAAAATGGAAGAGAAGAGATTTTTAAGGAAATATTAAAGTTAAATAATTTTGATATATTAGATATATATACATATTATATACTTAATAATGAAAAATAAATATATTGAAGATAAATGATAATGACGAATATAGTAGTAACTAGGCATTTCAATGCGTTATATTAATACTTTATATGTTTCTAATAACTTGAATACAATACTAGAATGCACAAATTAAATGCATAATACTTATATGTATGTGTGTGTGCATATATGTATGGTATTATATGTGTGCATATATGTATGGTAAGTTGTGAGTATTTCGCTGTTCTAGTGTTAAAAGAAGTCTACTGGAATGAATCTAAAATTGTTTTGAAGAGAAAAAAAAAAACCCCGCGAATTTTGATGAGCCGTAAAGTTTCTCTCTTTCAGATAGTAAAATTTTTTTAAATAGGATGTTTAGTGCTTCGGCTGTAAAAAAAAGCCTTTGAGCTTCCTTTTCCTGTAGTAGTAACTGCGAGCATGTAAAAAGAGTGCGCAGGTTAACAATGGGTATTGTTAAATGTAGTGTTACAAACAAAATGCTTATCTCCCTTTCCGATTGCAGGTGAATGTGGTTAAAATGTAATATATTTTTTTACCTTATTTCTTAATGATTCAGCTTTTCTTATTTGAAAGAGTGTTTTTAGTCGTACTTCAATGCAGAATTTCGAGCAATCTACTCTCTCATTAAAGAATAATGTGTATTGTTTAACTCAGCGATGGGTAAACTCTTTTCAGGGGGGCCGAAAAAAAAGGAATATAAATGGCTATTCATTTGATGAAAATGCTATTCTAAGCATATTTGTAAGCCTTCCACCATTCACGACTGCGAAAATGTTACGATAAATTAAATTTTTTATGCACTTTCCATACCGCAGCTGGGACGTCTGAAGATTGTTTTTATAGGGAATGTTTTAAAACATTTCCCCTATTACGTACTACGCAAACAGGAATTCCTAGGTCAATTTCTATTGTTTCGCTGGGCTTTTGTAATATTTTGTAGCTTGTTAAATATTTACACCACACGCATGGTCACGGTTTTAAAATTCGGAATATGTTTTTCTCAATTTTTTTTATAATTTTACGTTAACCATTGACCTGTATTATTTCATTTTGTATAAAGAAGAATCTATAATTTTTATCGTTTTCATGGAATAAAATATGTACATCTAACTGGTTTTTTATCACATTTTAAAGAATTATCTGATGAAGAAAACTATAGGAAGGTTTTAGAGTGATAACGGTTTGAGTGGAGAAGGTTTTTATTTATTAATTTCTCTTATTTCTAATTTTTAAGAATTCTAAAAGAAAAAAAACAAGTGTCTGGGATTTTGTACTATTTTTTAGCTTGTTCGTAATATTTACACAACCCTCATATCACGTTTTAAAATTCTTTTTTCTCAATTTTTTTTTATAAATTTACGTTAACCATTGACGTGTATTATTTCATTTTGTATAAAGAAGAATCTATAATTTTTATAGTTTTCATGGCATAAAATATGTACATCTAACTAGTTTTTACCTCATTTTCAAGAATTATCTGATGAAGAAAAATATAGGAATTTTTTACAGCGATAACGGTTTGAGTGGAGAAGATTTTTATTCTATTAATTTCTCTTATTTCTAATTTTTAAGAAATAAATAAAAGCTTTTTAAAATCGAAACTAGTTTAAAATTAATTTTTTTTACCATTTAAAATTCGGAATATATTTTTTTTTCAATTTTTTTTATAATTTTACTTTACTCTGACGTGTATTATTTCATTTTGTATAATGCAGAATCTATGATTTTTATAGTTTACATGGCATAAAATATGTACATATAATTGGTGTTTACCTCATTTTCAAGAAATTATGTCATGAAGAAAAATATAGGAAGGTTTTAGAGCAATGTACAATAATTAATTTAAAATATTTTTATAAAAGTGAAAAGTTGAAAGGTATTCTAAATAAAATTTATTATAAAAATTTAAATCTTTTATGTGTGTGGTAAATACATTAATAAAGACATCGTAAATTTATAAGAAACACTTTATAAAAGCATATAGTAAATGAAATTTTAATGTAAATTAAACATGCTTTCCCATACAATAAAAAATTGGTATATTATGTTACTCTTTTATACATGGTTAGAATGAGAACAATAAGTGCTAAAAAAGACAAAGACTTTATCTTATTTGCTCCTATGCATGAAACAATTTCAAGACCTTGGCAAGTTAGAAAATTCACGATTTTGCAAGGTTCATCGTGCTATAGGTATTGAAACAAAGAAATATGAAAAGAACTTTACATGAAAAGTTGACCATTTGAATACATGTCTGCGTTGCACTTTTACTTTTCCAATTTGGTGGAATTATATCCGCTGATAGTTAGAAATTACATTTTTCGCCTCGATAAATGTAATGACTATTCATCCTAACAGTAATCCTTGGCGAGATTTCTAATCTCGCCTGTTAAGAAATTCACGGGCTAGGACAATGACCGATAAAGACTTAATGATGACCGGTGATAAAATTTCATCTCTGCAACATAACCAGTTCTTCAAACAACACGAATCAAACGATATTTCACTTATGCATGGTTTATTTGTATCACAGTTTTATTTATTCCGTTCGTTGCCTTCTATTATCCCTCTAACCACCCTCTCCCCCATTCTCTTTTCTGCGGTAAAGAATAAAAACGGAGACAGAATAGGTAATGAGTAACGGATTAAGAAGAGTGGCGACATGGAGGAGCAGTTACGAACAGGTGTTGGCATCGAAGAAGACAATTGGCGAAATCACAATGCGATGGCTTATCGAAGTGTTGTAAGGAAGTTTGTGCGGTTTAAGGCACATTCAACCCAATGTTATCAAATCTATTTCCTCAGTCTATATAACTGTCAACCGAGATGGACTCAAGGGATAGCAGTGGCTACTTTTATACGGTTTGGTTTTTCTGAGGATATACAGCCTCATGCTTGTACCTGCTGTGTAGCTCTCCTAAGGGTTTTTATTTGTTGACAGTAATCTTAGGCTAATGTTTTTGGTTAGTACATAAAAAAAAGTTTTAGGTGTTTGCGTTATGTTAAAAAAATAGTTAAAAGCTTACGTTCACTCAGATCTTATGAAGAGACTAAAAGCATAATTATAAAAATACTTAAATTACTTATTTAAAATTTTTTTACCATTTATATCAGTGGTTCTCAACCGGGGCGGTGAGCTTAGTTTGGACCTCAGGGAGTTGTGGCTATATCTAGGAGGTAGCGGTTAATATGAGTATGTTTGTTTATTTAAATTAATTATAAAATTCCGAAATAAATTTAATAAATCAAATATTCAGTTTACACCATTTATACCAGTGATACAACGAACTTAATCGATGGAATCAGAATTAGTAAATTTCATCTTAGTTTTCACAAGTGTAAAAGTTGGCTTCCCGAAATTTAGTAAATATGTTTACTCAACTAATAAGTTTTTTGTGTTGTTTTCGGATTATTCTTTTCTGATTTTTCCACCTCTTCGATTTACATTTATTATTTGTTTCCAGAGTTGTCTAAGTACATACGAATATGGTATTTTATCAGTAACTATGAATTAAGAGAAATTATACTAAGAGTTTTTCATCTCATAGAATATTTTGCTGCCACAAAAGTTATCGTTTAATGAAAATAAGTGCCCATCAATACAATCCATAATTTATAGCCATCAATACAATGGCTATAAATATGAAATCGTATCATTTTTTCAGAAGCATCTGTAAAATGTTCCTCTTGATAAATAAAATAAAATTTTGTGGTTTTTAACGGACGTCATTGACAAGTTTCGGAAGAATCAGCAAACTCATTATTAAAATGCAACCGATTGATAGCCTGTTACGATATACCAAAATCGATTGCTAAATACGAGGAAACTCATACCATCGACAAAGAGTTGATGTTACCGGCTGTGAACGAAGTTTTAGAACTGTCTTTACACTATTCAGTCGCTTCCATCGTAATCAAAAATGTCACTTTAATCAACGATACAGTAAAACGACGACTTGATTAAATAGCTGAAAACGCTGAAGTATTCTCCTTATGGAAACTTTTGATACACACCAAATTTCCTTACCAAGTTGATGAATCAATATTGCCAAATAATGAGACTTTACTGTTGATGTAAGTCCGGTTTGTAAAGGTAGAAGAAGTCATTTCAGAGATGTTTTCGTGATAAGTTTGATGGAAGATCCTAAGGGCTATTTTTAATTCTGTCAAAAATTATTTTAGAGAAAAAACAATTTCTCTTGCAAACGTTATTTCTATTTTTACTGATAAATGTCCTCCAATGATGGTTCGTCATCACACGGTTGCAGAGGTAAATGCCCTCCAAAATCTCATCGGTCCTTTACATATGTCATTTTTGCTGCAAACAAAATTTGAAATAATCATCTCAATGATCGATAAATCGTTCAACTATGTAAGGAGAACGATGAAGAATTCAATTACTTTCTTGTACACATTGAGGTTTGGTGAGCCTGCTTTAATAAGTTCTAAAATATTTTGCTTTACTTCCTCAAACGGAATGATGACGCTCTTAGAGAAAGATAACTACAATTTAAGCTCGATGTTGCTTACATGACCGATTTATTTACAAATTTCAAAGAAATGAATTTGCAACTTTAAGGTGACGAGATTGATTTCATTATAACAAAATCAGTACATAATCTGTACAACCTTTGTTTGCCAGAATCATTACTGGTCTCCCCAATATCTGTCCGAGAGACATCATTCTGTATTGAGGCTGATCCCCAACCCGTTTGGCGTCTCCTGGTCCATACGTTGTTAAACTTACAGCGATCGTCACTGTAAGAGAGAAAAGTCGCTTCAGGCCGAAAGTGAGAGTTGGGTGCACTGCAAAGTAGAACTCTCTCTGGCCTGCACTGTTGGGATACTGCATCGTTTTAAGATCGAATCATCTTTAGGACTGAATTATGATATTACACTAACAAAGGCAGTTCCCGGATTACCTTAAGATACTCACTTTTAAAAATATTAATGACATTTCTGATGATCCGCTATAGATTTACACAGAGGTGATGATATTATTGGATGATTTCGGATACAGCCTAGGTAAACAATCCGGGACTCAGGGAATGATCTAGCGAACAAATAACCTCCAGAATTTTTTAAAAATCCACATTTCTTAAATCCTCTTATCAATTTAAAATAATTCCCCTCCTTTTGAATTAAAAAAAGTGTTTTGAAAAATTTACAGCCTTAAAGATTAAAATGACCTGCCAAAAATAAAATTGCCTTCATTTCAAAACATGTTTAAAGTGCTTGTAAAGCACTTGGTGTGTATACAGATAAAATTTAATGACCACACTTTTCACCATCCTTAGATGGAGAAAGGCAATTTCGGAAGTGCTAAAAGTCGTGATGCTCATCGGAGTTGTTTTGGAAAGCACGTAGGCACTGCGTACGAAATTCCTCTGGCTCATCTGATGGCCTGTTCCTGCCCACTTGTTGGACGAAAAATCGTGAGACGTAGGTTCGGACACACGCGTTATATCGCAGGGTGCCTTATATGATCTATGGTTAGAGCACTTTGAGGGCGTCTGTTGAAAAATGTAAATTTACTTCCGCCATACGTATCTGACTGGAAATAGAGTAATTGTGCTTTGGGTTATCATACTACCTAAACATATTCACAGTTCTTCTTTTAAAAAACAGAGATTTGTCACATCCGTATTTTCCCATTTTGATTACTTTTATGTGAGATATATGAATCATCAATATGACATTTTCAATTACATTCTTATAGTATTTATGTGATCAGTAGTTTTCTTCGGCTTGACTGTTTTACTTAACTTGACATTTCACGATTTTCTACATTTACTTCTGTTTCTATCTAAATCATAAATTACTTTGTGGTACTTATCACATGGAGACATACTACCGATTTCTAGCCTGACAGAGAGATAGAGATATTTTCTATAGAAAAAGAGTACTTTTAAGATAGGTTGGTGCTAAAATTTCCTGGCTAGATGACAAATTTGAAAAAGGTAAAAAATTCGAAGAACATACTTTAACACAGAAATTATAAAATTTGAAATTAATCAGTTCGTTTTGTTGTCTTGAGAAGTATTAACACTTCTTCACATGACAACCTGTACAAGTTCAAAAAGATTTATTTTACAGTTCTTGTTCTCGATGAAGAAAGTGCGGATTTCTCATGTAATAATGAAAAATTTAAATCAATAAAAGGCCTTATCACATGTCAATCTCAACCAAAATACACCGGTTGAAAATTTTTTTGTATCACACGAGAAATGTGCACATTCTTCATCCCAAAAAGGGATCGTCAGCTGAATTCGTTGTTTTTTTCAACACGTACAGGTTGACGTATGAAAAGGCTTTATGTTTAAATTTTTCTCAGGATTTGCACAGCAAAAAATGAACACAAATTATCAAATTTTTCACATTGGTATTAATAATGCAAAATTATTTATAAATGCTACTTCTGCAAACTGAATTCGCTGATTTTTTAACCCAAATATGTTGACGTATGATAACGTCTTTAACTGGGTTTTTGTTATGCTGTTATGCTTGTACCTATTTAAATGGCTAGTATTCTTGTGCAGTATAATAGATGAATAAAAATTGACTGCCGAAGCACAAACAACCTTGAAATTAATGTTTTTATGCTTCTTCTTAAAATTATTTTAATTTGGTCGGGATAGAAAGTTTAATGGTATCGTTATCTTACAAAACTGTTGAAACGGAACGCTTTATTTTATTTCTTTACTTTTCATTATATGATTAAAATTCAAACATAAACATTTAATTGCATTTGAGATTTTAATTATTTTTGCGTTTCCAGGTTCATATAGAATAAATATATGGCCTTACGAATCGGTATGTGTGGGTAGAAATGCTAGTTATACAAACATATTATCTTCCTGCTTTGGTGATCTAAGGACGGTTTAGTGAATCCTGTTTTCAATTTATACATGTTTTCCTTTCTCTTGTTAAAAACAGATAATGCCACACCCGGTTATGCATTCATAATCAAACAGGGAAGGTGAAGAATATTGTTCAAGGAAAAACACAGCTGTAAATTTACAAACCAAAGACTTCATGGAATCTAAAATTTACGAATAAAGTGTATACTAAATGTACTTATTTTTTATAATTTTTCGAAGCATGATACTCCATGTGATGAGATAATATCTGGAATATGGGATTGGAAAAGACACTTCATGCATGGAATAATCTGATATCATAACAAACAACTAGACTTCTACATGCAGTAGAATGTCAGGGAGCCAAAGCAAATATCACTAAATATAAATAATGTAAATATTTCAAATAAATTTGATTCGATGAAATGTATAAATTATTTAATTCATACTTCAGTTTGATGGGTATTAAGAGTCATATATATATATATATATATATATATATATATATATATATATATATATATATATGTGTGTGTGTGTGTGTGTGTGTGTGTATGTGTACACACACACATATATATGTAATATATCAAAATTATTTAACTTTAATATTTCCTTAAAAGCCTCCTCTCTCCCATTCTAATTCCTTAAAATCTTTTTCCCAGCCTCTAAATGTCTTAATCAAAGGAGCGTTCTCGACTTAAAATTCTTTCGATCCATTTCCCAAAGCTTTCTATCCTATAGATGTATTCTGTCTATTCAACACGTTTCCCAGCGGTCGCCGGCAAATGGCTAATCGTTTTTCCTGATCTTACCCTTAATTTCCCTGAGTAAGAGGGCAAAATATTTTCTGTCTTCACTCTTGGGTGCACCTCTGTTCCAGCAGAGTGATTTTTGTGTATTTCCTTTGTCTGTCGTTGAGTAGTAAAGATGTCCGTGTTATCAGCTCTAAAATAAAGTTTCAATTGCACTTGTGCCGTTCTCTTCAATGTCGGCCGACTGCATTGTTATAGTGTGTTTATTGCTAAGTGTTTAGCTTTCTCCTTGTCCAGCAGTTTTAAAATTAATGGATTACACGTATATATCACACAATATATATATATATATATACAATATAATATATAATATGTATATATATATATATATATATATATATATATATATATATATATATATATATATATATATATATATATATATATATATATATATATATATATATATACATATGTATACATATATATATACATATATATATATATATATATATATATATATATATATATATAAATACATATACATATATATATATAAATACATATACATATATATACATATACATATATATATATATACATATATATACATATATATACACACACACACACACACACACATATATATATATATATATATATATATATATATATATATATATATATATATATATATATATATATATATATATATATATATATATATATATATATATATATATATATATATATATATATATATAATTCTTCTGTCCGTGTGTTTGGAATAGAACTCCTCCTAAACGGCTGGATTGATTTTGATGAAATTTTGTGTATGTAATTAAGTTGATTCGAGAATGGTTTAGATTCACAATTTGATCCGATAGAAAATGTTTTTATTAAAAATCCAGAATTGCGAGCTTATTGAAAATATTATAATGCTTCTTGAAATCCTTCTCTGCCAACTTATCTGTGGCGCAGTGGTCAGTGAAACGGGCTTCAGTACGAAAAGTCCCAGGATCGAATCCTTGTACAGGCGATGGTAGAATTTAAATTTAATCTAACTGCGTTTGTGATGACTGTACACGTGGTGGACTCAAGTGTTTTTAAAATATTTTTTCCCTTACTTTTCCATCAAAACATCTTACATTTCCATTCAATTTATAATTTATTTAAAAACATTTTACAATTTTTGGATTTACAGCGTTGGAAACAGGACGACATCTGTCGCGTCGTCTAGTATATACTATATAAGCAAGTAGCAATAGCATAGTAGACAATGGAAAATAGCAAGCTTCCAGACTTTGTAGCGTTTAGAGATTTATTTCAACTATGCATCACGTAAATAATAATAGCATAAGGTATCTGTCCGTCTGTCCTCGAATTTATGAAACGATTGGACCTGGAATGGATAGAGGCATCCATATTGGTTTCTGGATGAGTTAGGGTTAGCAAAATTCAAAGCGAGTAAAATTTATCTTCTCCTAAACTATCTATTCGACTCTGAAATAAATTGGTATAAATATGCTTCATATCACAGCGAAAAATACTGTCATCTTTCAAAGCATTCGAAATCGACCCCTTCCCATTTCGAGCATTTAATGCCATTATTTCAAACCCTATTTTCCCCGGTTTAAAGCAGGTGATTAAATTTATCAATTTATCACATAATAAATAGGTAAAAATAACATTTTTTTCTAGCCTTATGACGTCATTCCTTTAACCATCTCATTTAATCATTTCTTGTTTTAAATTATTTAAATATCGTCTGCATTATTTTCATACTTTTTATCCCTGAACTTAGATATTACGTAAATAATTTTCTTTTATATTTCTCTTAAATAATAGATTAGGTAGATATGTGATAATTTTAAATTTAATCATCTATTCCATTTTGTTGCAATGAACAATTTATCACCGGTATTACCAATAAATTCTTTTCATAAAAGTCTAGGGGCCGGCTAACCGCGATTAATCTCTGTTTAAACGCAGAATAGCGTCCAGCCATTGGTTGGCACCATGGGTTAATCGAACTTAATTGTTAAATGACTTTGGTGAGACCGGCCCTAGGTATATCAAGAAAGCATGTGTTTAATTTTCTATTAATACAAATATTTATACAAAAAATATTTAACCTTACGATGGCCGATTGTTTAGGGTGTTGGCCTTCGGTTACGGAGTTCGTGGGTTCGAATCCCACAGTGGCATGGATGTTTGTAGCCGTTCGGAATCGGCTTTAAGCTGTAGGTCCCGGTCTCATTAGTTTTCGTATTACAAAAAGTAGACCATAGCACTCCAAACCAAACCAAAAAATATTTTGTATAATACAAATATTCTATTAATACAATTTTTTACCTTCTTCATAGGGTATTTAATAATTCTCGAAAATTAAAAATTTTACTGATCCCGTCATATGACGGGCTGTATGCTGGTTTGAATATAATTTTGTTTATTAATTTACATTTCTAGGGGTATTGTACAAATGGCATTACCTAGTCTTTTTTGTCTGAAAATCATACCCTAAGATACGGGTATAAATAAAATTGGTTGAAATCAACTATAAGGTACTATGACACGCACCTGAACAGTAAAGGGTAAATTATAAAGTGTTACGTGGTAAGATTAATGTAATATGTTGCATTTCATGTTGTGGAGATGTAGGATTTGAACAAATGTCGGGCAAGAAGGTTAAGAGCGTGGCATTGAACTTTTTAATCAGCAATCCCAGAAGTTACAGAACCATATTTTTCTCCTACATTCTAGGGCACAAACTCGGGGCATTTCCTACGAACACCCACCCGGGGCAAGGTCAATAGAGTGGAAGTCGCAAGATGAGCCAGATCTGTTTTTCGGGCACGGACCACGCAAAAATTGCGTCTTATGATGCATATTTTATGCTCACACCAATATCCAGGCGTGGGCGCCCACCTTGCGCGCCCGAGGGAAAGGAAAACAGGTTGGGAAATCTCGAATGCGAAAGACGACATCGACGGCCGTTAGTGTATCAGCGCGATCGGATTTTGTTTTCTTGGAGATGGCTGCAGCTTCGTTTTATTTATTCAGGAATGGATTTGTGTTAACATGTCACTGATGTAGGTTTCGGTCGGAAACCGCAGGGATGGGCACGCGGAATGGAATTGCAAGATGGGCGATTTAACGCTGTTATTAAGGTGAAAGAATACCACTCCCGAGCACTTTTATATTATGTAAAACTAATGGAAAATTGAGAAACAAAGGCATAATACTGGACGAAATGTAATGAAAACTGCCATTTATCGTTTGATATATATTCAAGTTTGTCTATTAAAGTTATGTAATACTAACGACAGTCTTCTCTGCTTTGATTCGTTTTTTATTCCTCATGATGTTTTCTGACAAGTCATTGCTGAAGAAGGGCAAAAAAATATCTAAAATAATCCTTTATTAAAATAACCTCTACACTTTCAGCATGCATCCGGACTCCGTTAAAAGGTATATTACCCGTTAATAGATAGGTACTAAGTACATAAACTGCTTTCGAATAACTACAAAACTTCCACCATAGCTTCATTAATTACTTAAATTCACATCCTCAGTTAGCCTTATGTTTTTAGCAGTTATCACACAATACATTCTTTAAACAATAAATTGTTAGTTGTAATAAAACCTTAAAACATAAATAACCCCCCTAAGTATGAAATAAAATCCCATGCGAGTAAGGTACAAAGCAGTGTAATTTAATAGATAAAAACTCAGATATGTTCTAGTCACAAAACTATTTTTCTCTTTAATGAAGAAGTAGCTCGTTTACTGCTATAAAACAGCACTTTTTTGTTAGTTTTTACTCAATTTTGTACTTTTATCTATTTGTATATTCTTTCATACTTTTATTAAATGAGGTAGTTGTATTTGAGACGCGATACGTGGTAAGATTCAGCTGGATGACTGTAGTATGAAATAATGCTTACGTGCATAAAACTGAACGCTAAACGACTAGGTGTGTTTTAAATCTCTTTCATTACAAATGGGCTATTAAAGACTATTTCTATTTTTTTAATGTGATGTAGACAGAATTTCTAATCCTTTTGTAAAGAGAAAGGTAAATAATGTGTTGTTCTTTTGGTAAGTCTTGTGGATGGTGACGGCTATATCCGATCCTTTAGACATTTATTGCATATGAATTGAAGCATATCCAAAATAAAAATTGTAATTATCCGCCAAGGTATGTG
>CM063498.1:190865924-190910924 GCA_032207245.1 Pardosa pseudoannulata
AAATTATCTTCTAATTTACAAATTTCAAAAGTTATTTCTGGGTAAGTAGATTTTTAGTTTTATTCCTTACCGTATACATGTCACGTTTAGTTTTATATGATTACTGCGTCCTGTAACATAACTGAATAATTTTAATATAAAGTTAGAATATAATTAATGATTAAGGAAAAGTTTTACTGTAAACAGAGAAGAGAATGTTATTTTATATTGAATAAGAAATAGGTTATTATTTTAATGAATTTTCAGTTTGAAAGTATGTGGTGAACCACATTTTCCCCAGAATCAGTCTTACTCGCCGATTGATTTCGAGTCTGTTAGTAATGGCTTTCACTCTTACAAAACCACGGAAAACAACTCTACTCAGCTTAGAAACAGCACAGAATCCGATGAGTAGACGAACTATACATATATCATTTTGCGAACGAATCTTGAAAGATGTCTTTTATTATTGTTTTTAGTTATGTGTTAATATATTGCATAAATTAATTTGACATAGCTTTTTGTCTCCTTTAACAATCGTCGCTTAGGTGTGTTTGTACACACCGACGACAAAATAATTGTGATTACAGAACCGGATGGATAGAAGAACTATACATATTTATATGTGTGTATATGTATATACATTTATATGTATATATATATATATATACATACATATATACATACATATATATACATATATATACATATATATATACATACATACATATATATATACATATATATACATATATATACATACATACATATATATATTATATTTGTAATCCATTTTTCATAACGCTCCTTCACAAGGAGAAAATTCACAGCTACACATATAATGAGAAATATATTTCATATTTAAGAGAACTCAGAAATCATAATTTTAAAACTGTTATTTCAGAGCGGCAACACCACACATCTATCCTTCTGGACAATATACAATCATAAAGCTACAGAGTTCACTCTGCTCTGACACTCATATACACCTATAGAGCGCTGACAACAAGAATTTTCCCACAACAAAAAATGTTAATATAGAGAATATATACTGCAATAACAGCATAAACGCGAAATATATACATACCAGCTTGAAATACTGCGCCTATAGACAGAAAGTTTACAGTATATATAGGACAGAAAGGAATGTTAATAAATATACTCCGTTGATACATTTAGATGACTGGTAAAGATAGATTGAAATGAATATAAATATAGAGAGGATTTTTGAAGAAATATTAAAGTTAAATAATTTTGATATATTACATATATATATATATATATATTATATATATATATATATATATACATATATATATATATATATATATATATATATATATATATATATATATATATATATATATATATATATATATATATATATATATATATATATATATATATATATATATATATATATATATATATATATATATATTTCAACATGCGTATCCCGCAAGATATCTTTTATTATTGTGGTTAACTATGTATTAATATATTGCGTTAAACTAATTTGATGTGATTTCTTGTCTCGATTCAGAATCCCTACTTATATATGTACAAATAGAAGGTGGAATGATTGTGTAAGTTTACATAAACGGCTGGGGCAAATAAAATAGGTTTGTGGTCGCAATGTCCTCCAAGTTTAAACGTTTTCTCTGGAAGTGGCAGGCTGGACCGAACCTGGGGGGTGTCTTCTTCTTGGCCCCTGCTTCTAAATTACGAGGACTCAGAAGGGACAATATTACTCACGTGTGTAGCATTCCTTTAACTGAATATGCTAACCAAGTGGTGCTAAATCAATAACAGCTTCTCAGTCGTATTTGAAATAAAGATATAGGTCTGTATTGTTAACTGCATTGAAAAAAACTAAATGTGTTTACAGGTACTGTGTTTCCTTAAAGGCTCTTGAAACTATTCCCTAGGTGCCTTAAAAGGTTCTTACTCTCTTCTTTCGATGGTATCGGATTAACCTATCGGTCCGAGAGTTCCTCGTGAATGAATGACAGATGGAAATGTGTAAGCGAATCACAGGATAATTTCCTTTTCGTAAGGATGATCAAAACTATGGGATATATCTAGACAAGCATCTGACCTTCCGGTGTTTTGGATCACCCTTTCATTCTCAGTTCATGAGAATATGCGAGCGTATTGCGAAGGTATGATAGAAAATAATAAACAACAGACATCAGAACATTATTTTTGTTTCAGTCCTCTGGTAGTTTCTTTGTTACGATTAATCCTATTATCCTGTTTTATACATTTTATAAAAGGAAACTGGTGGGTAAATCTTAAACCATTTGTCAAATTCTGCTGTCGGGTCATTTTCAAATTTTGGTTATATTTATTGTCCCTGAAGAAAAAAGTGGAAAAGGAAGCATAAATCAGTGGTTTTCACATTTAAAGTATTTTTTACACTTTTATCTTTAAATACTAATTGCTAGTTAGTTTGTGAGAATATTTGAAGTCGTATCTAACTTTGAAATTGTGCAAAACAAAAAGTTCTGCTTTTTTTTTACATGGTCTCATTAGCATTTGTGCTCCTAAACAGTAGACAGTAGTACTCATAGCCAATCAATCAATCTACTCTTTTTTTATAATATCTATCAGGTTTACATCAAAGAACTTATTATAACCTTTCTGTATATTTAAATCCTTTCATAGAATGCCATTAACAGCTTGTTGTAATATAAAATATAACTTATTTAGAAAATTCTAAACCAAGTTTTATCACGTGGGTAGTAATATAACATACATTTTCCCCAGAATTCTAATGTATTAAGTGTTCTACATTTTCGTCATAATAAAATAAAACTAGTTATTATATGAGTTAACAAGTCTTAAACATTTCCTGTTTTTTATATAATTAAAAAAAATTGTCTTTCAAAATAGATAATAACTTTTAGATGCACTAAACGCTTTTGAAGATATAAGAGCCCTTAAAAAAGAGATGAAAGACCCCTCAAGAGTCTCTTATATTCTTTCGAATAAATCTCTTTTAGTTTCATAATATGCGTTTATTTACACGCCTTTCATTTCCTGACGGCAGCTCGAGTCTATCACTTAGTGTTGAATCTAGATTACTAAGACATGCATTTGTTGAGGAAATATCCGGAGGTTCTTTAAACAAACACGATGTTATTTGGTTTCGCGTGACGTAGTAAACTTTGAAGAGCTGTCTATGTAAGAATATATTATTTATTGCTAATAGTCCAAGTGCGAGTAGGAAAACCGCAAAAACTTCTCGGGGACTTAACTATTATAGATATTTGAATAAAACTGGGACCACAGAACGTTTTAAGTGAGAAAACTTCTTAAACAGAAGCTTCTTAAGAGGATTCGACAGTATATATTCAGCCGTAAGAGAATATGGGATATACTATTACAGATCTTGAAGCGCAGTGTGCAGTGGCTTCGCGCTCCCACAACACAGGTCCGAGGTTTGATCCCCGGGCTGGGGATGGTTGACTTAGCCTTTCATACCTTCAGTGGGTAGATTAACTGAGGACCAAGCATGCTTGGGAACTAAACACAGGGAGTTCCGCTTAAGATTGACCACCTAACCGGAACATATGCTTCGCACCCCAGAGCCTTTGGTCACATAAACGGAGGTTAGCACCTTAGGTCCTGGCCCCCTAGGGGCTGTTGCGCGAAGCAGTAATTACTTTAGTTCTATTACAGATCTTGTGAAATTTATGTGTAAAATTGTAGTTAACTACTCTACGCTCACAGAATTATTTAATTCTTGGAAAATAACATTAATAGATGAAGTTACAGTCATTCATATCACTCTATAGCATCAAAATAATGCATAAAATGAATTTTTCTTTGCAAAATTGAATAAAAATGCAATGAAACCTAAAAATTGCACTAAGATACAAGGTTTTCATAATTTTTTCAGTTTAATTTAATTAAG
Source organism: Pardosa pseudoannulata (assembly GCA_032207245.1). NCBI lineage: Eukaryota > Metazoa > Arthropoda > Arachnida > Araneae > Lycosidae > Pardosa > Pardosa pseudoannulata. Next base: position 190,869,823 of record CM063498.1, read on the forward strand.
TTTAGAAAATTATGAAATTTTCTCAATCCACAGGACAAAATACGAATAAAAAAAGGGGGGGGGTAAATCGCTGGTTGAAATTATTTTGCATTTAATGATTTATATTGCATTATTATATCAAAATTCGTACGCTGCTTTAAAAGGCTTTAATTTTTTTTTTCAATATGGAAAAAAGTCTTAAAAACTGCTTTTTTTTATGTGAAAGTGCTTTTCTTGTTCTTTTCTCCCTCGCACATTATTACTATCGCACATTTTTATAATAGTATTCATACCAGAACCATTTGATAGTATCTGCTTATTGCAGACATAGTACGTGTTTTCAGTTGATTACTATTGCAATATTTATTTTAATATAATATTAATAGGTAACCAACTTTCCAGTATAAATCTTTAAATTGTATTTTGTTATATTATGTTGTCAGTTCACATTTTAATATACATAAACAATAAAATTTGAAAGTACAATATATATTTTCAAAAAATCTGCTTTGCTAAAGCCGCATCAGTCGATGTATTCCTAAATTATTTAGAATAAAACCAAATGCAGAATTGTAATAACTATATCTGCATTAATATCATATCGTATCAGTAAAGGCTTCCCGTTTTTACACTTCAAATGGAGTATAAACCTTGTTAATAGAATACACTTTTTATTTTGTTATTATATCATGAAGGTTTCATTGTAATATACATAAATAGTACAATTTGAAATGCAATAAGTATATTTTTAAAGTTTGTCTAAATAGCACAAAATATTGATAAAAATATTGCAAAAAATGATAGAGACTAAAAAATATAAGATATTATAACTAGATCTAGACTGCTATAGCTTGTGTCGTGTGTTCCAATGCAGCTCGTGGCATTTTTCGAGCCGTTAATGCTCAAGGAGGTTTAGATTAAATAGTAATACCCCCCTTACACACGCACACACACGCGCGTGCTTGCTTATAGCCCTCTTACAGAGATCTTTAAGGGAGAAATGGTTTAACACTTTTTGGGGAAAATCATATCGCATTTAACGTGTTCGAGATACTGATTCAGCTAGTTCCATGATATTAACTAAAGACTTTGTAAGAAAATAGATATAAATAATGTATTTTATTCATCTTCTGCGTTCTATTTTGCGATGAACATTATATATGGAAGTAGTTCACCTCATCAAAAAAACACATCTACATATTTATGTGTGTTTCTGTGTGGTCGCGTGTTATATTGTTTCAGGTCCAGTGGATTCAAGCAAGAGTGGATAACCTTTGTAAGACTACTGACTTCATAATTGGAGAGTAGAATCAGATTCTTTTCAGGAAAGACTGTAAATTATTGGTTTCCGTTAAAAAAAATTGTGTTATTTTAAAAATTTCACTCCTAGAAAGATCTCGTGGTATCAGCAAGATGAATATAGATGAGATATTTCTTTCTAAACTATTTTTGCATTACGTCTAAAGCAAACTTTTAGTAAAGGAACTTTATAAGATTAAGGTATTTAACTGGGCAAACAAGAGTGGATAACCTTTGTAAGACTGCTGACTTCATAATAGGAAAGTAGAATCAGATTCGTTCAGGAAAGACTGTAAATTACTGGTTTCCGTTAACAAATTGTGCTATCTTAAAACTTTCACTCCTAGAAAGATCTCGTGGTATCAGCAAGATGAGTATAGATGACATATTTCTTTCTAATCTATTTTTGCATTACGTCTAAAGCAAACTTTTAGTGAAGGAACTCTATAAGATTAAGGTATTTAACTGGGCAAGCAAGAGTGGACCTTTGTAAAACTACTGAATTCATAATAGGAGAGTAGAATCAGATTCTTTCAGAAAAGACTGTAAATTATTGGTTTCCGTTACAAAATTGTGTTGTTTCAAAACTTTGACTAGTAAAAAAGATTTCGTGGTATCAGCAAGATGAGTATGGATGAGATACTTCTTTCCGAAGTATTTTTGCATTACGTCAAAAGAAAACTTTTAATAAAGGTACTTTATAAGATTAAGGTATTTAGCTGGGCGAGCAAGAGTGGATAACCTTTGTAAGAATACTGACTTCATAATTGGAGAGTAGAATCAGATTCTTTCAGGAAAGACTGTAAATTGTTGGTTTCCGTTAAAAAATTGTGTTATTTTAAAACTTTGACTCTTAAAAAGATCTCGTGGTTGCAGCTAGATGAGTATAAATTACTTAGTTCTTTCCAAATTATTTTTGCATTACGTCTAAAGCAAACTTTTAGTAAAGGAACTTTATAAGATTAAGGTATTTAACTGGGCAAACAAGAGTGGATAACCTTTGTAAGACTGCTGACTTCATAATAGGAAAGTAGAATCAGATTCGTTCAGGAAAGACTGTAAATTACTGGTTTCCGTTAACAAATTGTGCTATCTTAAAACTTTCACTCCTAGAAAGATCTCGTGGTATCAGCAAGATGAGTATAGATGACATATTTCTTTCTAATCTATTTTTGCATTACGTCTAAAGCAAACTTTTAGTGAAGGAACTCTATAAGATTAAGGTATTTAACTGGGCAAGCAAGAGTGGACCTTTGTAAGAATACTGACTTCATAATTGGAGAGTACAATCAGATTCTTTCAGAAAAGACTGTAAATTATTGGTTTCCGTTACAAAATTGTTTTGTTTCAAAACTTTGACTAGTAAAAAAGATTTCGTGGTATCAGCAAGATGAGTATAGATGAGATACTTCTTTCCAAAGTATTTTTGCATTACGTCAAAAGAAAACTTTTAATAAAGGTACTTTATAAGATTAAGGTATTTAACTGGGCAAGCAAGAGTAGATAACCTTTGTAAGAATACTGACTTCATAATTGGAGAGTAGAATCAGATTCTTTCAGGAAAGACTGTAAATTGTTGGTTTCCGTTAAAAAATTGTGTTATTTTAAAACTTTGACTCTTAAAAAGATCTCGTGGTTGCAGCTAGATGAGTATAAATTACTTAGTTCTTTCCAAATTATTTTTGCATTACGTCTAAAGCAAACTTTTAGTACAGGAACTTTATAAGATTAAGGTATTTAATTGGGTTTAATAACCGTTTTTGGGGAAAAATTAGAAAAATCTCTTATTTATCTAAAATACCATAATGTTAGTTTTTTTAAACAGTTTGTCTTTTGTTTTTAAGATACACCAAATAAAATGTATGACAACTTTTTCTTTTGATTCATAAACCGGAGATAAAAGTTTAAATAAATTTTGTTTTTATAAAAAGTCAAATTTACGTCTTTAATTTTAAAATAGACTTTTTCTGATGATTTTAATTTAATTCTCTTATAAATTATATTTATAATATAATCATTATATTACTATTTAATGCACTTAGCAACCATTTCGGAATATCTAGCACCTTTTCCAATGGTTTACATAAAAAACAAAACTTTTGGTCTATTAAAACTTTATATCACAGCATTTGGCTGTACGTACAGTGGAAACTCTTTTATATGAAATATTCATTTATATCAAGAAAATCTCAAGTTTTTAATACACGTTTTCTATTTCTTTTAACATTTAATATTATTTTAATTTAAAAGTATTTTATAACAAGTATCCATTTTGTGTATTTATGCATAAGTTTGATGAATACAGAAAATCCTATATTTAATGTAGACAAAAAAATTTTTGTTGTTATAGTTTACGAATATTAATATAAATATCTTTTTTTCTAAATTTAAATTACGTTTATTCCTTAAATCTATGAAAACCAACTATTGTTTTCATTCTTTTCAGTGGCAAAAACGACTACTGTCCATATATATATGACGTACTAACATATTCGAAGAATTCTTTGCCCTGCAAGTCTTCGTATAAGTCAATATTCTTTGTATATGTGGGAAAAGGATATCCATTTGAAACAATTACCAATCATCTGCACTGAAAAACAGTCAGAATTCCAAAGATGTTATAAACACAAGAAAAAACTTAACACAGTTTTGTCAAATTGTATTTAAGGCGTTAGATGTCTATCAGGATAATGTTCTCGGAACATCCTCTGATGTTCGGAGACTGCAAATTTCCCATGTGCCGCACCGATGAGGACTAGGTGCAGTATTTATTCTTACAAGTAGGTCAAGCATAGAGCGGCTCGTTAGTGTCGACCTTTATCTCTAAATATAATCGCGATGAATGAGTAATCAACCAGGTAAAACATAGTTCTAACACAAACAAAACAATGGAACACACCGGCCGTGCATGGCTTCCTGTACGAGACACCGTTTACGATTACAAAACATTGCGGAGCATAAGCTTCTCAAATCGTAGAAAGTTTTCGGGAGTTTCAAATGATAAATATTATATCTTTCAAACAAGATCCAAAATGCCCAGCGTTGTAGGATGATCGTATTTTAATTAATTCATCGTAGATGGACAAGTGCTTAGAAATCATTTGATGTAGTTCGCTTTATTAGAAAGAAGATTTGAGAATAAGCGATATTATCTCTTATTCTCAAATTGTCCGACGTTTTCCGAAGTTTCGAATGTGAAAGGATATATCTTTTAAACATGATCAAAAATGCTTGGAGTAGTAGGCTGATCGTATTTTAATTAATTCATCGTTAGATGGACAAGCGCTTAGAAATCACTTGATGTAGTTCGCTTATTAGGAAGAAGATTTGAGAATAAGCGATATAATCACTTCTTCTCAAATCGTAGGACGTTTTCGAAAGTTTCGGATGTGAAAGGGTATATTTTTCAAACACGATCGAAAATGCAAGGAGTAGTAGGATGATCGTATTTTGATCAATTCATCGTAATATGGACAAACGCTTAGAATTGTTTTTTGAATTTTGCTAAATAGAAAAATATTTGAGAATAAGAAATATTATTGCTTATTAAAACCGTTTCGAAGTTTTGAAGGTAGTGGATGACATATCGTTCAAAAAAGTTAAAAAAGGCTGAGGTTAGTAACATGATTAATTAATTTAATGTCCGACAGATAAATGATTAGAATTGTTTATTGTAATTCCTTTATTAGATTGGTTGCTTGATTAGTGTGGAGCGCTACGGTCTACTTTTTTGCTACGAAGTATAATGAGACTGAGACCTACTATTTAAAGCCGATTCCAAACAGATATGAACATCCATGCCAGCAATGGGAGTCAAACCATCTAACTCGTTTACCGAAGAGCTTCACCCTACCTATTCAGCCATTTATCGGTCTTCTAATTAAAAAATTACCATTAAAAAGTTAAGAATTATTTTATTTAAAGAATATTGACAGATAACATAATAAAAAGTTACCATAATTTCTGAGTTTATATGGCGCACACAAAAATTGACAAAAAGAAAATTAATATTCATCGGATTATGAGACTTTCGGCAGTTTTTGATTATCATTTCTTATAGCAATTCGTTTGAAGGCGAATTTTGACTGTTGACACTGATAATCCTTTTTTTTTATCTCTGCTTTATTGTCCATTTCTCTAAGTATTCTGCTAAATAGGCAGGATAGGACACCCTACACTGATATAATCAAAATACACTAATCTCCGGTCTACACATACCGTACCGAAGTCGGTTCCGCCACATTTGCACGGGAATAGCACTCGCTGATACCGATCGGGTTCATACTGTACGTAAGGTTTTCAGTGGTCACTTTTCCAATTAAAAAGTCACGTATTTGCACAATTTTTACTTTTTCCACCTTTTTCAGTTAAAGTAATAAGTTTTTTAAGAAAATTAAGTATGAAGGACGATGTCAAGAATCAGAAGACTTGAAATGTCAATACCTTTAAAGCAGTGTGGTGATTACTCAATTTGCCGAAGATTGACGCCATTCGCATCATTTCTGATTAAGGCCGTTGACGTAATCTTCAGTCTTCGTTAATATGTCTTGTATATATTAGTCTTTGTAAAGTGTTTTGTATATAATTTATTGTAATGTATTTTTACATATTGCAACATGAATTCATTAATCTGTATTGATATTTGTAAAGTTTTATATTTATCGTAGTTTTATTTGTGGCAACGCGTCATCTTTGTAAATATGCAAATATCTGTATATGTTGTCTGCCCATAAGAGTCAGTGGGCCAATAGCACCAAGCTGGGTTGCATCGGTGCTGATGTTTATTTGTGATGACGTTTATTAATTGTTTTCATTATACTATCTTAAATAAATGCCTGTGTCTAGAACTAGTTGTTTTATTTAGATTTGTATTGGTTTGAAGTGCTACGGCCTACTTTTTGCAACACGAGGACTAAGGAGACCGGGACCTACAGATTAAAGTCGATTCCGAACGGAAACGAACATCCATGCCACTGTGGGATTCGAACCCAAGAACTCCGGTACCGAAGGCCAGCACCCTAACCAATCGGCCATCGTTCGGCTTGTTTTATTTAACTGCACCATGTGAATCCTTTCTGAGCATGGTTATATATGTTGTGATCCTTGCGGATACTTCTTTTAGCATCGTCGAGCCATAGCAGGGGTCCCCATAGCAGTATTAAAGAAATATCTACATATTACGGTATATTACCCAGCCGTATTGAGCAGTACCTTTAAATAAATTTCTATAAAAACACAACTTATTATTGGACAAAACAAAGAAATTTCAGCTGTTATTAATCTAAAGGGGTCTTTGACATCAGTAGACTATAAACGACATTGAAGTAAATGTTCGCAAAATCCTCCTTTTCAACATAAATAAAAATGTTAGTACAATAACTTCGTACTTGCCTCTTCCATTATTAAGCAAATTCTCTCTAACTATCATCATTTAGTTAACGTAACTTATTTATTTTTGTAAAGAACTGAGTTTTTTTTAAATATAGAATCATATTGCATAAGTAGAAACCATGTATATCTTATATGATATATTGAAGGATTATGAGAAGAGTTTTCAAGAGGAGTTCAGGTGAATAAACAAAGCATATATATATATATATATATATATATAATATATATATATATCTATATGTATGTATGTATGTATATATATATATATGTATGTATGTATGTATATATATATATGTATATATATATATATATATATATATATATATATATATATTAATTAAAAAGGAAATAAATATAAAGATAGAGAATTGGAACGAAACGGAATAGGAATTGAAATACTTGAAGCGGTTGGGGGAGGGGGATTGCGACCCCCCAATCCGGCTAAATGACCATTTTAATCAGCTCCCTGTCACCATAAGTACACCAATAAAGACGTACTAATTGTCCAAAAACAAAACATACAAAAATAAGACTATGAACTAAAGTAAGATTAAAATCAATATATAAAAATTAACCTAGGTATACATTAAAAACTACCCCAAGAACATTCAATATCATTATAAAACCCACTAAAAATCTTATACTATGCATACATATACGTATGCCCAACCCACAAGACGTAGAACATCTTCTTTACTTGTTTAAGATACTTAAGTTTAGGTAACCAGCATAAGATACGGTCAACATATTCCTCAATTAAGCACTACGCTACACGAGGGCTAATGAGACCGTTGTTTAAAGCCGATTCCGAACGGCTACGAACATCCATGCCTCAGTGGGACTCGAACCCACGAACTAAGGTCGGTTAACATATCGTTCGGCATTCCTTAATTAGATTATTCCTAAGCGAAGTAGATTTATCTAGTCTAGTACAAGGTATCAATTACTAATAATAATTCTTATTTAATCTTTTATTTTTTACTTTTATATTATATATATATATATATATATATATATATATATATATATATATATATATATATATATATATATATATATATGTATATATATATATATACATATATGTATATATATATATATATATATATATATATATATATATATATATATATATATATATATATATATATATATATATATATATATATATATATATATATATATATATATATATATATATATATATAAATATAAATAAATAATTCTCCACTTCAAATCAATTAATGGAATTAATTGGTTAACAAATTAGTGTATTATATTATGAACATAAACACACTATGTTATTATGCAAATAAAAACTCTGTTTAGGTCACATTTTAAAAAGTATAGGCTTCATAAACGTCTCTTTTTTTTTTCAGAAAAATTGTCACTTATTCCACTATTTATGAACTAGATTTGTGTCGAGAACTATGTGTACCGCGCAGTGTGAGAGAGAAACCCGAATAAATTGTGGAACAGAGGCATGAAAAAGGTTTAGTTACAAAGATTTCTTTGGACTGGTAACAGGAAAAATTAAATTCCTTCAGTTATACCACAAGTGTTACATCTCAACTTTTAAACACGTATAAACAGCGACATATCTTACCGAAATCCCAGTATCTGGAAACTTAAAAGTAGATTAATAATTTTTATCTCAACCCCCTCAAATTGAAAAATAATTCCTCTGACGTGTGGATATTTTTTTTAAATCATATAAAAATTCTTTAAAAATTTAAAACGTAAATATCAATTTTAGCTAAAATGTGGGTTTTCTATCTGGAAAAAAAATTGCAAATTTCTCATAAATCTATTTCGTACAAAAATTATTTTGAAATAAAGAATTCAAAATTATCGTTGTAAAAAAATGCAGATATCTTATAAATACTCTAATCTATTCCGTGCAAAAATTATTTTTAAATAGAGAATTCAAAAATATCGTTGTATAAAATAATTGCAAATTTCTGATATTCTAATCTATTTCTTGCAAAAACTATTTTTAAATAAGGAATTAAAAATCATAGTTGTATAAATCTAATTCTGCTGTGTCTAAAGTTTTTTTTAATGTCAGAAATCAAAAATTTGTTTTAGTAATAATCATGTGTGATCAATCGATGAAACTTTAATTCAAAAATTGAATTTAGTACCGTAATTTTTTATGGATTCTACGAGCAAATTGTGTTAATCGTAGTATTGCAGTTTAGCAACAGTTTAGCCAATCCATCTTTTAATGTGATACAGTAACTTTCGAGATTCAAAAAACTTAACAGCCTTTATAATTATAACAGCCTTTTTTGATTTATCATAAGAAAAAGTTCCTCTTCTTTCAGAATGAATTTTTGTATGTTTTTCAAAACTTCTCTATTTTTTAATATTTATTATTCTGTTTTTTTCATCTCAAGTATTATTTTTTTAAATTACATAAAAACATACATCTAAAGAAAAATGAAATATATATCTATACATATATGCGTGTGTACACATATATAAATAAATACATATATGTATATTAGAACTGCGTATATATATATATATATATATATATATATATATATATATATATATATATGCTAGAATGACAATTATATAGTAACTGTACGTTATAAAAAACTACATATTAATACTTTAGTCTTTTCTATACACAACTCTACGGTATAATAAAGAAATGTACTACACAAACACATATAATAAGTATATATGTATGTGTGTACATGCATATATATATGTGTGTGTGTATATATATATATGCATATATATACATGTATATATATGTACATATATACATATATATATATATATATATATATATATATGTGTGTGTGTATGTGTGTGTGTGTGTGTGTGTGTGTAGACATATACAAATATCGGTTGACATTCTTGGCAAAGAGAGTAAAAGAGCTCCGAGTGTTCTAGCGTTAAGTAATCTCTTTTACTTTCTTAAGGAAAATGAAACTTACTCGTATATCTTTCCTTACATACGATTTTAGAGTGGTATAATTAAACACCAGGGTAACATGAATCTTTTATGTAAGGTCACTAAAAATGGAAATTTAAAAAATGTTTTATAAAATCTGCAAATATATGAATGGTTAATTAAATGTCTTTTTTCCACTATTAACGTTTAAAATTATTGGCAATGCTTGATACTAACATCATTCCTGTAACAAATTTTTTTTAAATCATTGAGATTTTAAAAATTCATTTAATACTATTTTCTTCAATGAAAAATATAATTTTTATTCCCTACAACCAGTTTTAAATAATATAATACAATTAGTGTAACAGAATTCTTCAGTACGTATTCAATAAAATGCATATTTAAAAAATGTTTTTCAAAATACTAAATATAAGAAACATAAATTAACGTCGTCTTTTATCATTATATATTACTATTATTAAAAAAAACTATTCAAAAAAACTGATAACGCATATTAAAAAAAAACTTTTTTAATTGATTTATATTTACTATTATTTCTAAAAACTTATAACGCATATTAAAAAACTTTTTAATTTATTTATATTTACTATTATTCAATAAATTGATAACGCACATTAAAAATTTTAATTGATTTTTTTTTCAATTTTGTTAAAAAAAATTCTTTACTATGATCTAGCATGTAAAATGCATTAAAGCTTTGAAATCATAGCTACACTCCAGTGAAAAGAAATTTTTTAATGTTTGTTTAATAAAAATGAATATATAAAAGTTAATTTAAGAAGTTAATATATATGTGAAATTTATTAATAAATTTCATAAATCTATTACTAATATGGCCATAAATATAAGAAGAAAAGTCCTTTTTGTTGTATCTGTATTCAATATTAGCGCTTTAAAAAGTTGGCAACACATGATATTATAATAATTGCTTCAAAGACTTTTTTTTAAATAGCTGAGTTTTTAAAAGTAGATTATTACTACTCTCTCATATTTCCTACAATCAGTTTTAAATAATATAATACAATTAATGTAAAAGCATTCTTCAGTACATGTTCAATAAAAATGAATATTTTGAAAATGTGTTTCAAAAATTACTAAATATATGGAATATAAATTATCCTCTTTTATCATTGAATTTTCTATTAATGTTTCAAAAAACTGATAACACATAATAAAAAAATTATTTTTATTAATTTTTCTGCATATTCGTTAAAAATTTTTTTACTATGTTCTAGCATGTAAAATGCATTAAAGCTTTGAAGTCATAGCTACACTCCAGTGAAAGAAAATTCTTCAATGTGTGTTTAATAAAAATGAATATATAAAAATTAATTTAAAAATTAACATATATGTGAAATTTATTAATAAATTTCATAAATTTATTACTAATATGGCCACAAATACAAGAAATATAGTCCTTTTGTTGTATCTGTATTCAATATTAATGTTTTAAAAAGTTCGCAACACATGATATTAGCATAATTGCTTCAAAAATTTTTTTTTAAATAGCTGAGTTTTTAAAAGTAGTTTATTACTACTCTCTCATATTTCCTACAATAAGTTTTAAATAATATAATGCAATTACTGTAACACCAAAGTAACGGGGTCCTATGAAAACCTCACATAACAAAGTAAATACCAAAAAAGGCAAAACAACTCACCAGCTAGAAAAAGGAACACGAATAGCGTTTTTGAAAGGGCCAGTCCAAACTCCATTTGTGAATTATAGTGGTATTCCAGTTCAGACAGAGTCACTACTGGGTACTGTTCACTTTTGGACGTCCGGACGGCACAGCACTGAACGAAAAAGGACCCACGTGCGCGCAACGAACCCAAAACAATGAAACTGAAACATTTTTGAAACCGGCGGAAGATGTTAAGATTCAGGTGGTGGTTCTCGTTCCGCACGGCGCATGCGTCAGGTAAACGAGGTTGCCATTCCGCTCGCGATCGTCTTGGCGAGAAAAAAACAAACAAGCCAAGGAACGGATTTTGTTTGTAATAGCGGAAGTTGCGCGTAAACATAACCTTGAAAATTTAGTACGGAGTTGTAAGGAGGCGGAGGCAAGGGTGCTGCCCGGATGTAAACATACATAAAAATCGAATTAAAGGGAAATAAATATATTAAAAATCGGACGTAAGTGAAAGTGACGTGATTTGTGAAGGTAACTAGATATTTAATGCTCTCACCTCGAGAAGAGATAAATATTTTAGTAACAGTAGTTGAAGAAAGCGAAATTTAAATACTCTGTTATGTAAGCTATTCCATAATATTAATATTAATGCATAAAGGAATAACATGTTACATAACATTTTTCTACTAAGAGTTAAGTGATACTGTAAATTATCTTTGAATAATATTCATTAATTCGTGTAAATGACCTTCGTATACGCGTATAGGCATGTATCGCATAAATATAATTTCCCTTGAAGGCATAGGAATATAATTTAAATTTAGTATATACCAATTATCCCGTAATTAAATGATTTTATAAAATAATATAAATGATTTATACTGAATTTTAAAGCCCGAAAATTAGCTGATTTCGTGATGCTTGATATTGCCATAGGACGTTTTTAATTTCATTGGACATTAAACATACAACAAGAAATGTTGCTAACAATTTTCACTTTTTTTTCTCATGTGCGCAATGATTGGTTATTGTGTGTACTTAAATAAGAATATTTTACAAGTAGTACCAAACAGAAAGGTACTTCCTAGATTTTTTTAGTAAGTATAAAATTATTTCTATCCTTTTCGTCTTGCCGCCCGATGACCGAATGGGTAAAAGGCTACTCTTTGGTTTTGTTTTGTTTGGAGCACTATGATCTAATTTTTGCCACAGGAGGGCTAATGAGACCGGTACCTACAGCTTAAAGCCGATTCCGAATGACTCTGAATATCCATGCCACTGTGGGATTCGAAGCCACGAACTCTGGTCCTGAAGGCCAGCAGCTAATCTTTGGTACCATAATTCGCTGATTCGAATCCTGCTGCTGACATGAGTATTCGTAGCATCTCGGAATCAACTTTAAACGGTAGGTCCCGGTCTCATTACCTCTCTTGTAGAAAACAGCAAGCAAACCGTAGTGTTCCAAACCAAACGAAATTCTTTTTTGTCCGAATGGGCATAGCCAAACGTTGTCCAAAAGGAAGGACGCTGATCTTCGAAAGTGTTTGCTGCGAGCATAGATGTTCATAGCCGTTCAGAATCGGCTTTAAACAGTAGGTCCAGTCGCAACCCCCACTTCCCCTTCTCTGAGTTTTCAGAGGAGAGCGAACGCCACAGGGGAATTTGGATTAGTTTGGTTTGGTTTCGAGTGCTACTGTTTTGCTACACGAGAATCCGAGTGCAATCTGCTGTATTCGCACGCAAATGGCGACTGCGGTGCGACGAGTGCGCTTCGGACACTTCAAGGGAGACCGGCGGTGTGGGGTGACCCAATACTTGCTATCTGCCCACCACAACCAAGAGAAGCCTGGAGGACCTCATGGCCATATGGCCTTGGATCGGTGTTCGATCGATTGTTACAAGAGGGTTAACGAGACCGTTACCTACTGCTTAAAGCTGACACCGAACAGCTACGAAATCCCATGTCAACAGTGGAATTCGAAACCGGTAAGTTCGGTATCGAAGAGCAGCGCTCTACCATTCGGCCATCATTCGGCGAGCCACAGAGCGAAGAACGGTTATAAAATCGACTAAGCGTGGTAACCCCCAAAGAATAATTAAATAACATTCCTCCTCTCCTTTCGACTGACCTCAGAGTAAACAGTAAAACACAGATACATATTAATATAAAATTTTATTTCAGCGTGATGCTACAGTACATATTAATATAAAATACTATTTCATTAGTGTGGTGCTACAGTACATATTAATATGAGATACTATTTCAATAGTGAGATGATATAGTACATATTAATATAAAATACTATTTCAGAAGTGTGATTCCGCAGTACATATAAATATGAAATACTATTTAAGTAGCGTGATGCTACAGTACATATTAATGTAAAATACTATTTAAGTAGCGTGATTCTGTAGTACATATCAATATAAAATACTATTTCAGAAGTGTGATTCTACAGAACATATATAAAATTCTATTTCAGCTGTATGATGCTACTGTACACATTAATATAAAATACTATTTCAGTAGTGTGATGCCACAGTACATTTAATATAAAATACTATTTCAGTAGTGTGATGCTACAGTACATATCAATACAAAACATATCAGTAGCGTGATGTTATAGGACATATTAATATAAAATACTACTTCAGAAGCATGATGCTAGAGTACATATTAATATGAAATACTATTTCAGTAGCGGGGCACTACAGTACATATTAATATAGGATACTATTTCATCAGCGTGATGCTATAGTACATATTACTATAAAATACTATTTCAGTAGCATAATGTTACAATACATATTAACATAAAATTCTATTTCAGCTGCTTGATGCTACAATAGATATTAATATAAAATACTATTTCAGTAGCATGATGCTATAGCACATAGTAATATAAAATACTACTTCAGCAGCATGATGTTACAGAACATATAAATATAAAATACTACTTCAGAAACGTGATGCTGCAATACGTATTAATATGAAATACTATTTCAGTAGAGTAATGCTACAGTACATATTAATATAAAATACTATTTCATTAGCAGGATTCTATAGTACAAGACTAGACTGGAAAATTTCTGTTAAAAGGTAGCCTTACATCGAGGAATGTATTAGAATCACTAATAACTTGTATATAAAGTGAACTGATGCTCATTAAGGATTTCAATCTTTCATTTTGCATCATATCACTCTTATGTATTTAAATGCATACACTCTCAAATTTTATATATTTAAAAAGTGAAGGAAATTGACAATTCTATAAAAATGCCACGAGTTTCCTGCAAAAGTAGCAATTTCGTAGGAATCTCGTAGAAAATGCTTTTCAACAGTACGTATTATTCTCTTATTTCTCTTCTCCAGGGGTCTTTGACATCAGTAGACTATAAATGACACTGAAGTAAATGTTCGCAAAATCCTCCTTCTCAAGAGAAATAAAACTGTTCGTACAATAACATCGTATTTGCCTTTTCCATCATAAAGCAAACGACGGTTCTCTCTAACTATCATCGTTAAGTTAACGTCGCTTATTTATTTTTTACATCTTAAGACAATGCTCCTTTCTGGTACACGACTAGGACCTTGGAAACGCTTTCGCTTTCAATCGGATGAAGTGCTATACAGTTATCATTGCAGTTATCTGTACCAACCACACGCACACAAAAAATGACCGCAGGTGGGCTGGAAAAAGGGATCTCGAGCGGGTTATGCCTGACCGACAACCACACACACGCATTGAGCTTCAGAATACCCCCGTGCTGATTTGCACGCCAAGCAAGAGATGCAAAATACCCGAGATTACGATCGCCCGTTTATCTCTCTCTAGCATCTTACCATTTCGATTTCGTAACGGTCGATCGGCCTTTAAGAGAAAAGAATAGAAGCACGCATCGGGGTAATGTGGCCACTTTCGAATACCTCGAGTTTTTTGTGTTTTTTTTTCAGCTGTCTGCGAGGGCGGAAAGCTGCTTTTTTTCTCTTCCCTTCCCAATACCTTTGTTTTAAGGGATTTGATTCGCTTTGGAACGCTACAGTACACTTTTTTGCTACCCGAGGGTTGATGAGATCAGAACAAACTACTTTTAAAGTGGCTCACACACTGTCAGTTAAACTGCGCAGTCCAACTCTACAGTTGGACTAGATAAAAAAAAAAATGTAAACAATGAACTGAACTGACAGTGTGTGGAGAACAAAAATTTTCATTCAGTTTTAATCTTTGTGTAAATGGACGAATACTATTAATAGAGTCGACCGAGGCATTTAATAATACATACACATGCATTCATATATATATATATATATATATATATATATATATATATATATATATATATATATATATATATATATGTGTGTGTGTGTGTAACTTTTTAGTTTCGTTAAAAGAAGTTCATTAGGAGCTCTCCGGTATTCTGTTTTGCTACAAGAGCGCTAGTGAGACCGAGATTTACTATTTAAAGCCGATTCTGAACAGCTACGAACATCCATTCCAGCAGTAAGATTCGAATCCACGAAATCTGGTACCAAAGAACTTACCCATTCGGTCACCGTTCGACTTGATAAATAAGAACAGGTGATAAAAGCAAAACATTAATTCCTGTGACGTCGCGATACTCCATTAGTTTCACAAAGAAGTTTCGTTAAAACCCAGGCCAGGGTGACATTCTGTTTAGAAAATTGACTCTAAACTACAAAGGATTTTCGGTTCGACACACCTTGAGATGTCCGAGGTGATTAGAAGGTCGGACGCGAAGCGGAAAGGGCAGACTCTCCGACGCCAATCGGAGGCTAGCAGGGCGACGATGAAGCTAATAGGAAAAGCCAATAGAAAGAGGTGAAAGGTGACGTCAGGCGGTGCGTGTTTTCGCCGGAAGAAGATTGAGGACGGGATAAAAACAAGGTAACGAGAGGTTCCGCTGTGTTTTTTAGAGAGCTACTCTCCAGTTTTTTGTGGGACTCAAAGAGTCCAAGTTGTACCCCTGTACAACCGTACATCTTTCGGGCACCTGACCGCAGATTGCTATTGAGGTTCACAACGAGCCTCGGACTTTGGGTCCTAACCAGGTCATCCTGAGACCCTGTGATTTTCATTCGGAAACTTTGTAAATAGGTATATATTTAGTCCAGAATAAAATTTGTTATTGTTTTAAGCTGTACGTCGAATCACTACAACTTCGACACTCACACGCTACCAGAGGATCCAGTGACGTTACATTCCAAACCCCGACTAAAAACAATAGTCTCTGCAAGTACCAAAGGCTGAGTACATAAACATCCTCACAAGAATCAAACTACATTTTTCGAATTGCTGATCATTTTGAAACCTTTCCTAAAAGCGAATCTACTGTTATTAATAATTTTCGCAACATACGAATCACATTAGGAGCAACAACTTTTGGTTTATCAATTAAATTTTTGTATAAAAAATATTTTTCCGGTTTGAATAACTACAGTAAGTCCTCTATTTAACGTAGCCGCTAAATCTCTAAAGGAAAATTCATTAAATAAAAAAGTGGTTAAATAGAGATTCACTTCTTAAATTACATAAAACATATTTTAAATATAAAACTAAACATTTAAATATCATTAAAATTAAGTATTCAAAAATTTTCTTTAAACGAATATACTTTTTATTTTATTTTACCAATCAAAAATAAATGTGCGAGGAAAATAAAAATAAAGCAAAACATTGTCTGAAAATACACTAGTCACTCATTAAATATTTTTCATTAATATTGATTAATTTTAAAGGAAATAACGTGTTTATTTTAACAGGCAATTCTATTATACATTATCACAGGCATACGTAATTTTAATTGCTGATAAAGTCTATTAGTATGCTGAGGGATATTCAAATATGTTTTTAACACTAGAAAGCCCGAACCTTCGTATTTCCTCTGTTAATTGGGTTGACCGAGGCATACAAAAATATATACACATACATTCATTCATATATATATATATATATATATATATATATATATATATATATATATATTATATATATATATATATATATATATATATATATATATATATATATATATATATATATATATATATATATATATATATATATATATATATATGTGTGTGTGTGTGTGTGTGTGTGTGTGTGTGTGTGTGTGTGTGTGTGTGTGTGTAAGGAAAAGTAAACAACTTAGGAAAACTAATGTAGGTATTTTGTATAAAACACCAAAGACAGCCCTCATTAAGGGCCAAGAAAATTCTAAGGGATTTTCAAATCTTAAGTCAAGGGCAAAAAACCCAGAGTTCCTTTGCTTTCCCCTTTTTAACCCCTAACCTGAATTGACCACTGGGGCTACAGTTCAAGCCCTCAAGTAAGAGGTCTAAACTTTTAGGACTGTTTACTGCCCCAGCGGCCAATTTAGGGAATTCTAGAACGAAAAGGAGATGAATTCTAAGGGAGAGAGATTTTCCCAGAAATTTTCCTCCAGATGTTGATCCAGGTGGAACTTTATGTTGACTGTTTTCTCAGTTTGTCCCGATAATGAAGAGGGAACCCGTCCACAAACTTTATGCTAATAAAGGTCTTTACTAACACGGTGTCATTTATATGGTCATGACTACAACCACCCGTCGTGATGTCCGTCATACTATTACAATATATATATATATATATGTGTGTGTGTGTGTGTGTGCGTAATTCAGGAATTATAAAACTGTTGGACAAGGAGAAGCCTAATCAGTTAGCAGTAATAACGATGCAGTCCTCTGACATTGAAGAGAACGGCACAAGTCTAATTAAAACTTTATTTTAGAGCTGTTTAAAAAACTACATCTTTACTAGTCAACGGCAGACAAGAGAAAGACACAAAGGTCGAAGAAGAGGTGTACCCAAGAGCGAAAACAGATAGAATTTTTCCAAGGGACAAGAAACTTAGTTATTGAATTTAACTGTTAAAATCAGGAGAAAAGCCGAGCCATTTGCCAGCGACAGCTGGAAAACGTATTGAATGTACAGAAAATTTACATGTATTGGACAGAAAGCTTTGGGAATGCATTTAGAGAATTTTAAGTCAAGGACACTCCTTCGATTACGAAATTTAGAGGCTGGGAAAGAGCTTTTAAGGAATTAGAATGAAAGTGAGGAGGTTTTTAAGGAAATATTAGTTAAATAATTTTGATATTATATATATATATATATATATATATATATATATATACATATATATATATATATATATATATATATATATTATATATATATATATATATATATATATATATATATATACATATATATGCATGTAGGGATGGATGGGACATCTGTAATTATGCTTAATTTAAACATTGATTTTGATATCTAGTCTTCCACAAAACGGAAATCCCATAGTTCCATATTATCGATCTCTCCTATCGATCGTTAAACAATAGAAATTGTGATTTGGATTTTTGCTTGCACATTTCATGTGTGGTTAAAATGAGAAATTAAAATGACCTTCAGACGTCCCATCTGCCATATGGCAAATGATTTATCGTACAGTTTTAGAAGACACATGTACTGGAAGGATAACAAAAATATTTTCATTAAGAACAGCATTTTCAACAAATGAAAATGATGTTCTCAATGAATTTTACGAGGAATGTAAAAACTACGACCCGTGAATGAGATGTGGCCGACCTAGAGGTTCTACCCAGCAAATTTTATTCTTTTCTTTTTTTCGGTCTGCTTTAAATAGTTTGCATCACTCAGTTAAACATTACTTATTACTCTTGAATGAGAGAATACATAGGACGAATTTTTACATTGACGCATAGTAAACACACGCTTTCAAATGAGAAAGGCTGCATCATTTAGAAAGAAGGTAAAAAAAATATATTACTTTTTAACCACATTCACCTGCAATCAGGGAGCAGATAAGCATTTTATTTGTCACACTACATTTAACAATGCCCATTGTTAACCTGCACACTCTTTTTACATTCTCGTACTTATTACTACAGGAAAAGGAAACTCAAAAGGTTTTTTTCACAACCGAGTCACTGAACATCCTATTCAAAAAAATTTACTATCTTAAAGAAAAACTTTAGAGATCATTAAAATATATGGGGTTTTCAAAGCAATTTGATTCATTCCAGTAGACGTCATTTAACAGTAGTACGTCGGATTCTTGCTATTTGCCACTAGTTGTTTCCAAGAATGTCGTGTACACTCACATATATATGCATTGCAGAGCCAAAAAACTGGTAAGGCATGCGTATGCAAATGAAAAGATAAGAAACCAATCAGAATAAGTCACTGTAGTCAGCAACTCCTAAATGAGACAATAAATGTCTGGCACACTTGTGAGATCGGTTACTGCTGCTACAATGACAGGTTATCAAGATTTAACCCTTTGAGGACGGGTGCATCATATAAACAACATCTTTCAAATTGACTCATTGAACGAATATATCATTAATGATATTTTAAGAAGAACATTTAATTAGTGTTCCTTATTGCCACTAGAGGTAGCCCTGTGTCTGTTATACGTGAAACTGGTCTACTAGAGATCTTTCGGTTCAATTTAAAAGATGTTGCATATATGATACGCCCGTCTTCAAAAGGTAAGTGAGTTTGAACGGGGTGTCATAGTCGGTGCACGAGAGTTGGGACATAGCATCTCCGAGGTAGCGATGAAATTTGGATTTTCCTTTACGACCATTACTCGAGGTACCGTGAACCCGGTAAAAGATTAAATCTCCGACATCGCTGTGACCAGAAAACGATCGTGCAAGAATGGGATCAACTACGACTGGAGAGAATCATTAAACGTAACAGAAATGCAGCCCTTTCGCAAATTGTTACAGATTTCAATGCTGGGTATCAACAAGTGTCAGCGTGCGAACCATGATCGATATGCTCGGACGAACGAAACATCATTGATATGGAATTTCAAAGCTGAAGGTCCAATCATGTACCCTTGATGACTGCACGACATAAAGCTTTACGCCTCGTCTGGGCCCGTCAACAACAATAATGGAATGTCTGTGACATGAAACACGTTGCCTGGTCTGACGAGTTTCGTTTCAAACTGTATCGAGCGGATGGACGTGTAGGTGTAAGGAGACAACCTCATGAATCCATGGACCCTGCACGTCAAAGGGGACTTTTGGGACTGGTGGAGGCTATGTGATTGTATGGGGCATTTGGTGCAGTTGGAGTGATATGGGACCCCTGATACGTCTAGGTACAACTCTGACAGATGACACGTACGTAAGCATCTTGTCTGATTACCTGCACCTAGTCATGTCCGTTGTGCATTCCGATGGACTTGGGGGATTCCAGTAGGATAATGCGATACCCCTCACATCCAGAATTGCTACATAGTGTCTCCAGGAACACTCTTCTGACTTTAAACTCTTACTCTGGCTGCCGAAATCACCAGTGATGAACGTTATTGAGCATATCTGGGATGACTTTCAACGTGCTGTTCAGAAGAGATAATCTCCACCACCTCATACTGTTAAAAATGTTTGGACAGCACTGCAGGATTCATGGTGTCAGTTGCCTCAGGCACAACTTCAGACATTAGTCGAATTCATGCTGTGTCGTGTTGCGGCACTTCTGCGTGCTCGCGGAAGATCTGCACGATATTAGGCAGGTGTTCCAGACTTTTCCTCTCTTCAGTGTATATGTAACGGAGCGGAATTAATCTCGTACGTCACATAAAAAAGTTTGAGCCCCTATTATTTTGAATTGTCCGGGCTTAATGGTTTTTGAGCGAGCCTACGTAAATTTCAGTGTTCGATCCATTAAAAAGAAATTGTCTAACTTAGAACTTTGAAGTTTAAGTCTGAAATGTACGTCTTTACATAACAAGAGTGAATAATCGAATGGTTATGAAATCACACTTCTATTACTTCACTAAACAGAGACGGATCCCGCGAATTTTTTCCATGAAAGTATCAGTTTAGTCAACGTTATGCAGAAATTTAATTTTGGAAGAGTGAACCATTTTTTCCTTATACAGCTGGAAAATATGGCGAGTGGACGGAAAATTAGGATTTATTCTAATATTACTTTTGGTAGACTTGTAAAAAAAATTAAGTTGGCAAACACTCCTTTAAATAAGACGTTATGCAGATGGGAAATTAGGTAGGAAAGACTGAGAAGGGGTAAAAGGAGAAGATTAGATTGATATTTTAGTTGTAATAATTTTTATATACTGCACAAATATATTTATATATGTGTGTGTAAATTTATATATATTGAGATAGAGAAATAGCCATATATTACTGGATTTTATAAAATAATATACATATCTTGGAGTCGAAATGGCTCCAACGTGTATCCTAGTGTAACATTCAATGAGGAGAATGAATGACCTTAAACAAAGAAAAAGATTTATAATTAACGTATATTTATTTAGTATTCATTGTGTTGTCCGTGTTCTGCAACAGGAGCGTTATGTTTTAATTATAGATTTTATCCCTATAAAGCAAACTTGAAAATATATCTCAGTAATAAATATTTCACCAACAGTGTTTAATCACAATTAATTTAGACGTGCTGCCTAGCAACAAGCACAAAATATTTCAGCATCAGTAATTTAATTCCCGTCCGTCCAAGATGTGCTGGGTTTCACCTATTTTGCGAAATCACGTGGGCTGTCTACCCACTCCATAGCGAGAATTTGGTGTCAAATAAGAAGACTCTATTTAATACCCTTTTTCCTCCTTCCAATAGAATAAATAGGATCAATTTCTTAAAGAAGTTAGTGTTTCACCAGAAGGAGAATGTTTCAATAAAAAAAAAACTAGAAGGGAAATGTTAAATATTTTTTATTCAAATTATTGGTCTTTTGGAGATTGTTATTCTCGATTTCCCCGTCCCACCCTTGTCAGCTCTTTTCACAGATTTTATGTATAAAGTTAATTGGAAACGAAAATAGAGGTTATTAGCAGATTATAAAATTACTATTTATCTATAAAAGTGTTAATTGTAAATCTAGATATTTTTGGGATTTCGGTCGCTTAGACGGAAGTGGGATGAAAGGACTTACATCGATGAACTTTAAGGAGGCATTTCGAATCTAAAATTAGTGAGTTTACAATCCATGCATATCGAAATCGTCCTTATCCCAGTGTGATCAGGACCTAAATGTTCTTTGATCACAGTAGCGTGAATTATGTTTATCGCTGTTTGAGAATCTAATTAAGACGGCAATGTTATGCGGTAAATTCTTAACACTTGGCATGCGGGTATACTACAAAGCCAACTTACGCGTGCAGTGGGCGTTTTTTCGTGAATCGAGCGAAAGTTTAGTTATTCAGAAAAATCGCAGTCAATCGAAAACTACTTTGTTTTTATGAACGAAACTTTTTTTATTTTACACTTTAATATATACTATATAATTATTTAACAAAAAAACCCAATATTTTTACGAAATCACAAAAGTAAACGATTTTTAAAATTAAAGTCCGATAATTTGTCAGCGCCTATTTCTTCATCACTATCTTTTGTCACAACGGCTCATTTTATCAATTTTGTATTCAACAATAAAAAACCTAGCTTCAAATTGACCAAACACGACTTGTACTTTCTGGAGCTAGAAATTCGATTGAAGACGAAATAAAGCAACAAAAGACCGAATAACTCGACAATCATAACTCGTGGAAAGAAAAATTGCAACTTGTTGCATAGCAACGTAAACAACACCCATATAATGTCACACATACATATAATTATACGTATTTAGTATATTTGTGGTGGTTAGCGGGTATCCACCACAGATCTACTAAATTCGCATTTTTACGTGACCCGAGCTCCAGTGACAAACTGCAAAAAACGTAAAAATACGTTGCCCGCACGTGAAGTGTTAAAGATCTGTAAATAAATGGAGCTTTCGCCGAAAAGAGTTTGGTTTGAATCTTTATGGACTACTTTTCTTGCTACACAAGAGAAGATGATAGTAAAAAAAAAAAAAAAAAAATTGCCGAATGATGGCTGAATATGAGCTGCTCTTTGGTATCGGAAGTCATGAGTAAGAATCTCACTGCTGGCTTGGATGTTCATGGCCTTTCAGGAGTTGATTTCGGTCTCACTAGCCCTCGTGTAGCAAAACAGTTGACCGTAGCACTCCAAACCAAATTAAACCAAACAAACTATCTACACTCTCAGTCAACACAAAAAAAGCGAAAGTTTTTGAATGCGTAAGCACAAAAAAAGTGTAGGAAGGAAATACGCATTGCATCATAAATTATTCTCATCTATAAATTATAAATCATTGTAAAATAGTTGTTTAAAGAAGTATTTTAATAATATTCAGAAAAAAACTAGGAGCAGGAATAAAATTTATCTGCGAAATCCCCCAACGTTTTAAATTATAAAGCGGAGTAAAATCGGTGTTATTCATTTAAAAAAAAGTATTTTTATAATATCAAGTAAAAAGACAGTCACATGAATAAAAAGTATATTATTTGATAAAATACCTGTGAAATCACCCAACTGTTATCTAAAAACTTTGGCCGAACGATGGTTGAATGGTTAGGGTGCTGGCCTTCGGAACCGGAGTTCGTGGGTTCGAATCCCTCTATGGCATGGGTGTTCGTAGCCATTAGTAATCGGCTTTAAGCAGTAGGTCCCGGTCTCATTACCCCTCGTGTTGCAAAAATTAGATATTAGCTCTCCAAAACCAATCTAAAGACTTTTGTTCAGTTGGTTTGTTAAAATACTCCCAAGATAACTATAGATATTTTGAAAAACTTTCTAAGAGGTATGGAATTAAATAGTCGTGACGGTATTTATAAAAAAATTATTTTTATGAAAAATTAATTTAATATTTAGTCAAGGCTATCAGATAGAAGAAAATTTCTCCGAAAAGTACGCTTTTTATGCTTATATATTAGTGACTAAAATACGGACGGACTTTTGGAATATGAGAAATGCATATTGCTACCAGAAGTTCATACGATTGTGGAATATGTATAAGGGCAAATTTAATTAATATAATAACGGATATATGAGGAAACGCTAATGAGCAGTGAGTAACTAACTAACAAGCCTCAAACAATTGTTACAACAGACCTGAACGGAGTCACCTGTATCATTACAAGCCAGGTAGATAAGGTATGCGGTTGATTACTGGAATTTCCCATTCGCAAATCACTTCTTTCGTCACTCAATGAATCCAACTCAGTTTCAATAAGCTTATGAATCAAGGGACAGCGTTATTCAAGGGCAGAGAAAAGGTATATGAACGAAGCAACAAATAAAGGCTCACACATGAGGAAAGGTGAATTTACGAGGATGTAAACCCCTATCTCTCTATGTGACGGCCTCTAACGAGGTTTATTATACAAGCATTCAGAAACTTGTTCTCTTAGTGTTTTTTATTTTGATATTAACTTATTGAAGGCATGAACTATCTTAAGACGGTATATCTATGAGTTAAATGTGTAGTCACAGCTAAAACTTTATGGGTAAATGATAGGATAATTTACCCATATTTTTTTATCCGAAAAGGGGTAGTTACGAGCATAAATATTAGAATCAAAAATTGTACTTCAAAGTTTTTTGTGCTCTTTTTTAATATTTGTCTTGCTAACAACTTGGTTATTACAGTTTAAATTTCAGTTTTGTAAATGAAATTTAATAAGTAATTCATTAATTAATCACACTTTTATCTATTTTTCGTGGGATGTTTCCTAACCTCTTGGCAACTTTTCAAGCGGATCACTTTTTCCTTTATTTAATAAGCTATTTTTAGAAAAAAAAATTAACAATACTAATAAAACAAAAACAGAGAAAGAAAGCTTAAAATCCCATGTAGATAAAAAAAGATATGATAGAATTAATAAGAGGATAGATACATCAACTTTAAGCAAGTTGAAATATTTCATTTCAACTTGCTTAAAGTTGATGTATTCTCTTAAATCCTAAAAAAAATTATATTTATGATGACAGTTTAAAGGGTTAAAATATAGCATAAGCTAGTACTATAGAGAGGCCTGAAATAAGACACGGGCTTAAGGCCAGGTTTAAGGTAAAATAGGTACTGCACCTATCTTCAGGAAATGTTTACCCTCGTATCCATTATGATCTTTACTTGGCCTTTTTTATTACGAGGGCAACGAAAAGGTATATGAACAAAGCAACAAATAAAGGCTCACACATGAGTAAAGGTGAATTTACGATGACCACCATCTATCTATGTGATGGCCTCTAACGAGGTTATTATACAAGCATTCAGAAACTTGTTCTCTCCGAGTTTTTCTTTCGATATAAAACCTTTCTCTTCTCACAACAAACACTCGAATAATACTCAGAAAGGAAGATGACTTCTTCGCATGCCTTTTTTAGTCTTGCCAATGTCTGACCTGTTCGCAAGTTTGGTCCTTTTTTTTCTTCTTAGATATGAATGCAAATAGTCATTAAGCAATATAAAGGCTCATTTCTGAATTCATTTTTAAGCTGTAGAAAAAGAAAGAGAATGAGGATCAAGTTTAAATGAATTTAGTTTTTGTGGTTGTTCAGTTTTAATCATTTGAAGAAGTAAATAACCTAGGGGCCTGTGAAGAATTCCGCTTATGCCCCCTTTCGAAGTTTTTTCCTGTCAATGTTTTGCCTTTGACTATCTTCTTAGGCATGATACATGTTTACCATGATTTTGTTTATCATCTATATGTGTAAAGAGTTAACTGAACGAAGAATTAACTAATCATTTGGTATATAGTTAAATACAGATGCATATTATCCTTAAATACAGCTGGTTTCAGATGCGTACCCAGAAAGAGTGCAAAGAGACATGCTGACAAGATATTCTTCTCAAAACTGAAATATCCACTATATAATAAAAGTCTAAGTTGTCTATCCGTCTGTCCTCGTATTTATGAAGCGCTTGGACCTGGAATGGATAGAGGCATTCATATTGGATTCTTGATGAGTTAGGGTTAGCAAAATTCAAAGCAAATCAAGTTTATCTTCTCCTCAACTATCGATCCAATTCTGAAATAAGACTGTAATTGGCATATATCACAGCAAAAAATACTGTAGTTTTTAAAACGTTCTAAATCCACCCCTTTCCCCTCTTTGGAGCGTTTAATGTCATTATATCAAGCCCATATAATGTCATTACATAAATTTATCAACTTATCACACAATAACTAGGTAAAAATAACATTTTTTTCCTAGAATTATGATGTAATTCCTTTAACCCTCTCATTTAATCATTTCTTATATTAAATTATTTCAATATGGGCTGCATTATTTTCATACGTTTTATCACTGAACTAAGATATTAAGTAAATAGTTTTCTTTTATATTTGGCTTAAATAATAAATTAGGTAATATGTGATAATTTTAAATTTAATCATAGATCATTTTTTGTTGCAAGATAATTCTCAGCCAAAAAACAAACCATAATTTTTACCTGCCTCATAGGGTACTTTACAATTCTGGAAAATTAAAAATTTTACCGATCTCTTCATATGACGGCCTATATGCTAGTTTCAGAATAATTCTTTTTCATCCTGATTTTGTTTTGTACCTGTATGCTTAAAGAATTAATTGTGTGGAAAATTAATTCAACCTTTCATTTGATGCACAGTCGACGATTGAATATGTAGGGATTTGTTTTTCTGTACCGGAGTTCGTTAGTTCGAATCCCGTTGAGGGCATCGATATTCGTCATAGTCAATCGAAATCAGTTTTAAGAAGTAGGTCATGGTCTCATTACGTCAGTGTATCAAAACAGTTGATCTTAGTACACGCACCAAACCAAGCTAAAGCCAATAGGGTACTAAACTAAAAATATCACGTTTCTAAAATTAAGAATTTTATACAGTGTTCTGGTTTCACTTTTACCCTTTTTTATATCTATCTAAAAATATTGTGTAAATCTTAAAGTTTTTTCTGTAAAAATATTTATTAATGGTTTCACTTGTTATTAAGTAAAAAATTTATCAAAATTTTCACTTTTAAAATGTCAAACAAAAAATGCTTAGTTTACGATTTTTACATTGCCTAATTGTATGCTTAGCATATTACTTTTAGAAATTTCAATAATATAAAAGTTTTTTCGTGTAAAAATATTTATTAATGATTTCACTTGCTATTAGGTATAAAATTTATCAAAATTTTCCCTTTTAAAATCTCAAACAAAAAAGGCTTAGTGTACGATTTTTACGTTGTCTAACTGTATGCTTAGGTTATTACTTTTAGAAATTTCAATACTATAATACTCAACGTTATTCTTTTTATTTTCACCAACGTACATTTCTTTAGTTAGGAAATTTGTTGAATATCACTAAATGAAAACAAGCCTGTTAGAAATTAGTGTTGATATAAAATTTATAATCAGAAGTTAAAGTATGAATTGAAAAGTTTTTGGTTTCAAAAGATATTTTCAATTTTTAGTTATGTTAATGAAGGCTTGATCCACTTCATTTTTAACCAAAACTTCTCTGGTGTTTGTAATGAAAATTGAAGTAGATTTGACCAAAAAGTTGAATTTGATTTGGTTTGAAATGCTACGGTCTACTTTTTGAAACACGACGGCTAATGAGACAGGGACCTACATCTTAAAGCCGATTCCGAACGGCTACGAATATCCATGTCAGTGTGGGATATGAACCCACAAACTCCTGTGAACTCCACGAAGGCCAGCACCCTAACCAATCGGCCAACGTTCGGCTTAAAGTTGAACTTGAAAAAACAAGTTTTGTGTATAAGTGTTACAATAAATAAATGCATGCTCAACTTTTACTATTCAGCAACTAAAAGATCTACGTCTTTGTATATTTTTACCAGTTTACACCTTTTTAGAATTTGATGAATATTTCTGAATAAAAACAAACACATAAGAAATTAATGATGATATAAAATTTTATAATAGGAATTTAAAAGTTAACGAATAAATTGAAAATCTTAAAAAGCTATTTTTATGTTTCAGTTTTGTTAAAACAAGGCTTGATCCACTTTGTCTTTAACCGAAACGTCTCTCGTGGGAGTAATGAAAATAAGAGAAGATTTCCCTATTAAAAAAAACTAGGTATGTACTTTGCCCTTGAAAGGTCAAAATAAAGAATACCTAAATACGTATGCGAAAGCAAACCAAATAAACATAGTATAAGTAGAGATAAAAGATTATCACGTTATTCCAGGGCAGTAACGGTGGTCAGGAGTTTTTTAGGTTAATCGCGATTTAACTCGAGGGCTCAAAAGAGTAACACTTGTAAGCCTTTCCTTTCACACCGAGGTACCGGATGCAAAAACATACATGGGAGCCAGTAAATGCTACCATGTGTCTGGGAATTAGACTAATGAAGGAAAACAAATTCCACAAGAGGGGGTGGAGGACTGTGCATTCTAAATCATCTAATCCTGCATTCTAAGGGATTTAAATTTTTGAATTTACGAGTGACCATGTTAGAAATTTTTAAAACCTTCCGCAGATTATGCTTATTTATGTAGTTTAGTAGAACCTCAATAATCCGAAGTAATTGGGACCGAACCAACTTCGTATAATCGAAATAATGTTTCTTTCTCAATAACTAGGTGGAATTATTGCCATTAGCTTAAAAATAATTAAATATTTTATGGAAGCATAAAAATCTATGAATCTTGATATATTTTCTTTTTCCTTTGTATTGCGTACCAATGACTTATACTACGCCATGTTGAGATAACACAAAAAGTTAAGACACCAGATGCAAATGAGCGAACACTTACCGTTTTGCAGACTTTTTTTTATTTACACTTTTATTTTTTTCACAATTTGGTGACGCACATAAAAATATTCAATCTCTATATGGAGCTGTTGAAATATGGAATCAAATATATCCCATCTCAATATGGAGCTGTTGGAATATGGAATCAAATATATCCCATCTCAATATGGAGGCGTTGTATTATGGAAGAAACTCCCGCTGATGCCGCTTTCCTCAGATGACCAACAAAAGAACTGCGATTTTTCTACCTCTGCTGAAGTAGACGAAGGGGCCTCCAAATCTGCTGAGCAAAAATCCAAAGACTGCTGTTGCCAAGGCCAAAGACGACTGACCCGCGTCAGCAACCCCTCTTGTCCAATGGGGTCCAAGGGGGGGTCACTGACATCGCCCTCGTCCCTCGGTCAACAGTGTAACTCATGTTACACTTTGTTAAATCTGGAAATGAAATTCTAAAAACACTTTTAGTAATCTAAAGTCTAGTCCAGTGTGTAAGAAATTTGGACCCCACGACCAGTGTTTCGCATATGTGTGCCCTTCTTGCAAAATCTGCAAATCGCCCCCATTGACCCCTTTTACCCGGCGTTCCTTGGGGAAATAGAAGCCGGCCGGCAAAGGAGGCTGATAATTTTTTTCGGATGTGTGTCACTTGTTTGTTTTTGCAGAGTCTCTGAAGGGGAGGATGTGCTTTAAGCTGATCCCCTGAAGAGGGGAGAGAAGATCTGCAAGAGAGCAGTTGGAGTTCGGAGAATCGAGATAGAGCCCGTAATCTGGAGGCATTTTTCTCTTCGATGTGAGAGAACACGACGTCGGTTTTATTTTGGATATGGAAAACTCGGCCATATCTTTTTGGATAAGACCGGCTCTGAGACTCAACAATATCTTATTTTGATTTACTTTAAATTTTCATAAAATGTTGTAAATAAACGTGTGTTGTCCGTCTAAGCTTTTGGAGGAATTATTTTGGTTATGCATCCCAGCGACGATCTACGAACATACCTGCCCCAGTAAAATAGGCGGGTGTCGTGTAGCTCTCGTTTATATTTAGATATTAACCTGTGATCAAATGTATAGTGGTATTTATTTTGGTTAGTCACAAAACATAAGCATTATTTTGGTTGCGTTGTGTAAAATATTTAAGTACTAAATTCAACCACAGGTTCTGAGAGGCTACAGATTTAAAATAAGAAAATAAACTAAAAAGTTAAATTAAAAGTAACTGAAATCAGTTTAAAATAAAAAAAAGTAAATTTATTATAATGATATATATATATATATATATATATATATACACACACAATCTGATTCTATCTTCATAAAATTTATTTTATCAACGCTTTCACAATAGGTGCCACACTAATTTAGGTCTGACAATAATTTTCCATCAAGTGGGTAAATATATATATCTATATATATATATATATATATATATATATATATATATATATATATATATATATATATGTATGTGTGTGTGTGTGTGTATCTCAGAGAGAGGACCTAATCTCAATTTCAAATATATGTAAAAAGAAGTACCTTTGTGGGGTAAGTATGGTGTGCCAGGAACACTGCTGGTTGAGAGCTATTAAGGATTGGGTATGTGTGGATCTTCCGTCGGTCTGGTCAAGGGCTTCCTTCTGAATGTTTGGGTGTGTCCGAAATATTTGATACAGGAACACTGCTGGTAGTCGCTAGATGTTCCAAACGTTTCCGGAGTCTCTGTCGAACTCAAGGCTATTCTCCTTGGACTCCCGAAGTCCCACTGTCACAGTCGTCTTCTCCGACTTCTGACCTCTCTGCTCTCCTTGATTCGACTCCACTCTCGAACACCTCTTTTCTTTTTTCGACTTTTCTTATTTTATATTAATTTCTTCTTTGTCCCCTCTTCCTTCTTTTCGTCCAATCGGGATAGTTGTAAAAATCTAATTGGTCTCCTTAACCCCGCCTTGAAACCGCCAACGTGGAAAAACCTTGCCCCTTCAAATTGGGCACTGACCCTTAGGGACTCATAAATAATTCCACAAAGGTATTATCTTATTTAGTGTCATGTACGGAGACGGGATTCTAATCTGGGACTGGGATCAGAACCCCACCCGAGACTACCGCACAGGACGAAAAAATCCGTTGAATATATTTTATGGTTCTCTATCCTTTACAAAAGGTGTAATGAGGTCAGATTTAGATCCCAAGCATTTTACTTCTCGCATGAATTAATGAATTATATTACTGATCTAAATAGCCTCATGACAGCGGACAGGTCACACGCTAGCATTAGCGCACCAGAAAGTGGGTGCGTTTACATACATGGCCCCGGAGTGGGGTGCGCTTACACAGTGGTTCTCAAACTTTTTATACCAAGGAGCCCATATCTTACCGCATACACAATAACGGAACCCCTGAAAAAATAATACTGAAGGAAAAACTATAGGCCTATTATTCATTACTGATTAGACATAAACATAAAAATTAAACAAGATAAAGAAGTATGCAAATATAGATAATACTAAGAAAAGGTGACGTGGAGGTAAGAATTTTGTTAGAGTGTTTCGTTATTTTTTTTTTTTATGTGCATGTATATATTTAGATTTAGGTTTGATTAGGTTTCAGTATTTTTTGTTGTTCTTTTGGTTTAATACGTCTTCTCAGATCTAAGTTTTCATCTTTGCACCTTATCATGAAAAGGGCGGCAGTTTCGGTTCTGCTGCCACCGTTTTGGACTTGGGTAGTGTTGAAATTAGACATCTTTTGAGCGCTAATTTCAAGCCAGGGGGGCATGTAAGGAATTTGGACCTCCACGACCAGTGTTTCGTATATGCGTGCCCTTTTTGCTATTTGCAATACCATTTCTTACAGCCTACACAATAACGGAACCCTTGAAAAAATACTACTGAAAGAGAAACTATAGGCCTATTATTCATCACTAATTGGACATAAACATAAAACCTAAACAAAATAAAGCGGTATGCAAATGTAGATAATACTAAGAAAAGGTGACGTGGAGGTAAGAATATTTTTAATGAAACGATACAAGTAAAATGATAAATAGATAAAAAAAAAAGTATCAGTTCGATGAATGGTTTTGTTTGTGATTGTCACAAAATTCTTTAAAGTTCGGTTGTATTGAAGAAAGTTTTATTCTCATATCATTTTTTGCTCCCGCCGTATTCAAGTGTTTAGATGTCGTTATGGCTTATTCAGAAAAGCTAGTTTTGAAAATATAGGTCGTTGCAAATGGTAAAAGCAAAGAGAGTGATCAGATAATAATGGATATTCACCTTTCAAACGACACCAAAATTCTGACACTGACACTGCTTAATAAATTGATGTCACTGAACAGTCCTATGTCTGTTCATTAAAATTTTCATACTCATCCGATGAGAAAAACAACACTTTTTCGTTTATGAGAAATGGTACTAAAAATTTTCTCGATCAATTCCTGGAAGGTCGTCATGGAATAAAAGGATTCCGCAGAACACACTTTGAAAAACTCAGTCTAATACATCTAAAACAGTGTTTCTTAACCTTTTTGGCACAATGAACCACTTTAAAAATAATGTCACGGACCCCTCTGTGAAAAAAATTGCTTAAACATCATTTATTACAAAAAGAATTATGTTTTATTATTTAATTATTTAAATATTTTTATTTCAATAGTATAAAAAATTTGAAGAAATTAAAGTTTTAATGTGAAGGCTGTTGCTGCGTTTCCTTGATTAACAGATTGAATTGAGGGATGGTTTTAGACAAAGCAACGCGCATATCATGTTCTATATTCGGTCGATTTCGATGTTTTGTTTTTACTGTGACAAGACAATCATTAATAATTAAAATGAAAAAGTAAAACAAATATTTTGTTTTAAAAATTTGCAAGAACTTTGCGGAATTGATTTTAACGTCACTTTATTTCCAAGTGAAGTAAAACTCAAAGGCTACTTTGTGTTTCTAAGAATTTCAAATTTTATATGGTTTGCGAATGTTCTTTTCCTCGTATTGTAGACTCTATTGGGCAGACAGATGGCTTACAGAGGTTACCCGTGACAAAAAAAGTTTTTTTTAAATATTGAGGCAAACATTTTAAAAATTAGGAGCAGTCGGCGGACAGCCAAAATATGACCCATGGACCCCCAAGGGTCCATGAACCACAGGTTAAGAAACCCTGATCTAAAAACTCTTACGTACAAGGCAAAAACGCACGTAAAACGAAAAACGTACAAGGCAATGGTGCAACTGGATTCTATGGTCCAAGCCTTTTAACCAGAGATTTCTAACAGTAAACATACAATTGACAACGAACAGAAAATAAAACAGCTAAAAAAATAGAAATAGATAGTAGAGTGGATTCCTGAGTTCATGATACAAAACAATCTAGAGAGTAGAAAGTTTAGGGGTAGGAAAACACAAATATTTTTTGTGGTCAGGGACATCTGTACTCTGTATTGACGAGAGATGAAATGAATGCTTTTGTGATTCTAAGAAATTCAACCGAAACCGGGAGAAGCAATCAGAAATCGCTGATTCGTGAAATAAAATTTCAGTAAATAGACCAATGAAATTACATTGAAACAAACTTCAAAATATCAGAATAAATTAAAAAAATAACTGGTATAAATACTGAATTCTTCGGAAAATATTCAAACTTTATTCTTTTTTAATTGAATGAAGTTTCTGGCTCAAAAATTGAATGGAGTTCTTTCTACCAACTTAGAAACAATTGCTTTATTTATGGCAAAAAAAAATTAAGAATGCCGATGTATCTTGTTTCTTTCTCTATTAAACCTAGAGATGTGAACCTTGAATCCATCTAAATCACTTTTAGTTAAAACAAGTAACGCAATGTAGTAAGAAATAATTGGTATTGACATCGAATCCTTAAATATATATCAATTGTCTATTTTATAAGATTGAAGCAGTATGCTGAGTTGAGTACTCTTTAACTGTTTGTATCAGCGTATTGTATACTGGTAAGGTACAATTTTTCTTTTCCATAGCTGGTGTCACTGTCCCTCGTGTGGCAAAACAGTAGAGCTCAAATCCAAACCATTTCCACAGCGAGGTTGAAATGTTTGTTTCGTTGATTGCAGTTTTAAAAGTATAGAGAATGTGCGCATGACATCAGGTGCAGTAAAAATTACAGCTCAACTTCCTCGTTGGCAAATCATTTGAATTAACTACGGATTGTGCTTGTTATTGGAGTTTTAATTTTGTCAATTTTCTGAAAATGGTAACAAGCTGTTGTACGTATGGCTGTACTAAGCGTTTCAATAAAGGTGAAAATATTGGATTTTATTACTTTCCTAATGGTCCTACATTGCATTCAAAATTTTGCTGACACACTGCGTGCAGGCTTACGATGATACATTAAGAGATTTATTAATAATTTTTGAATTTTTGTAAGCTCATATTATTAGGCATGAATATCTACCAATTCAGTTTTTAAAAGGTTTCAAAACTTTTTCTCAAACAGAATGAATTTTTCAAAAATTTAAAATAGCGTACAAAAATTTCAATAATAAAAACTCTAAAACTAAATAAAATTAAAAACTATGAAAAACATTGGTACAGTTTAACTGTACTGCTATAATGTAATTACCTTGACAATTTTAAAATAATGTATACAATAATTTTTTATGTAGTGCGTGCATGTACAAAAAACATCATTTTGAGTAAAATGCCTTTAAAGTTAGAATTTTATGTATTTAAAACAATTATTTCAAAATACTTTAAAATTGTCTAGTTGCACACATTATCCCATCTTCTTCTAATTTTTTACTTGTGCAATAAGTTTCGCATTTTTTTATTGCTTTTCGAGCCTCTAATGTACTCATCTATGCAGCAGAAATACGCTGTTGATCATTGTTATATGTAAATGGTTTTACATTATTACCTATTTTGCAACCCAGTTCACTCGTAACTCTCAGTCGACCAACTTGATCCTCATTAAAAATAGAAACAGTTATCTGGACTATATTTGACCACATCCAAATGTTTGGAGCATAATTTTCATATCAGAAAGTCTCAATAGGATTGGTGTGTGTCCTCCTAAATATTTTTTTAGTAAGGATGGCATGCTCAGATCTTTAAAAATAGCTTTTATAGCATTCATTATAGGAGGAGGTATACAATTTTTAAGTTTGTAAGATTGTAGGAGTCCCAAGGTACAAACTCTCTTAGTGCCCCACGAATCTTCTTGCAATCCTAAAGAACAAAATGGCTGAGAAGATTCTATACGTGTAGAACGCTTGTGATAAAATATAGCCCATATTGCTTCATATCTCTGTGAGAGAATTAGAGTTTCCTTATAGTATTCCTATAATATACTGTTAGTTAATTTATAATATCATCTGTAAGTCGACTGCATAAAATTCTATTGGGTTGTTCGGAAAGTAATTTCGTTTTTTTCCCGACAGAGTTAATTGTATTTTTTTCACCCAACTTCACATTTAAGCCGTATAATTTTTATATGCTGTGAGAGCTCATATGGCAAGGCTTGTGTGTAAAAAATTCCAATTAATTCTACGCAGTAGTCTTTGGTTGGTGCCCTTTTAAATATGGAGAGCGATAAGCAGCATTTTCGACATATCTTACTGTTTTACTACAGAAAGGGTAAAAATGCTGTTCAAGCAGGAAAAAAATTGACCAATGTGTATAGAGAAGGTGTGTTGACAGTATGCCAGTGCTAGAACTGGTTCGCTAAATTTCGATCCGGCAATTTTGATGTCGAAGATGTACCACGTTCGGGAAGGCCGGTTGAAGCTGATAAAGACGCGATAAAAGCATTAGTTGATGCTAACCGGCTAATAACAACACATGAGATCGGATTGAGGTTAAATTTATCAAATTCAACAGTTTTAGACCACTTAAAAAGCCTGGGATTATCCTCGAAGCTCGATGTATGGGTTCCCCATGTTCTCACAGAGAGAAATCTGTGTCGCCGCATTGACGTCTGCGATTCCCTTCTCAAACGTCACAAAAATGATCCGTCTCTGAAACGCATCATCACTAGGGACAAAAAATGGGTTGTATACAACACCGTCAAACGCAAGAGGTCATGGAGCAAAAAAGATGAACCGGCTCAAACCATTTACAAAGCCGATATTCACCCAAAAAAAGGTGATGGTGTCTATTTGGTGGGATTTTCGAGCTTTTACCGGATAACACAACGATTAATTCGGAAGTCTACTGTCATCAGCTTCACAAACTGAATGATGCACTTCAACAGAAAAGGTCAGAACTATACAACAGGAAAGGTGTAGAGTTTCGCCAAGACATCGCGAGACCTCACACAAGTTTGGTCACTCGCCAAAAGCTTTTACAGCTTGAATGGGATATAATGCCACACTCACCATATTCTCCAGACCTGGCACCATCGGATTATTATTTGTTCCAGTCACTCCAAAATTTTTTAGACTGTAAATCATTCACCTCAAATGAGGAGGTCAAAAACCACCTCGATCAGTTTTTTGCTAGCAAAGACCAAACATTTTATGAGAGTGGAATTATGCTACTACCAGAAAGTTGGCAAAAGGTGTTGGAATAGAACGGCCAATATATAATTTACTAAAGTATTTGTTTATTATACGAAAACTGTCTTTCATTTCAAAAAAAAAAAATTACTTTCCGAATAATCCAATACCTCACTGAGTTTTCAAATCGAGCAATGTATACACGTGAATAGTACACAAAAAGGCAATTTCACGCAGCAGAGAACATCTCAACTTATGACGATTCTGGCTTTAGTTACAAACGGAAGGGAAGTTTGCCGGTTGTCTGTCGTAAACATGAAAATGAATGGGAAGGACATTAAAGTAGTTCGTGGGAAACTGCTTTGCTATTTGAAAAAGAGAGAAGTTAACAGCACAACTCCTTCTCCTGAAAATAAAATAACAACCATAGAGTTTGCAAATGTCATGAGGTTTGCAAAAAAAGAGAAAAAATAAAAGTTACGGCAGGAGAAACTGACGATGCAGTCAAATTACTTAGTAGTTGTGTCAAAGGTAAACAAACAGCAGCTGGTTGACTTAAATGGCCAAAAGCGTCTATGTTTACATCGTATTTTAAACAATTTTATATGTCCTAAATGAAATTTTTCGCTTGGTTTGTTTTAAATGATTCAGAAATGTTGAAAATTTCTAAAAATGTAAAAAAAATATATATATAATCGATTTGAAACTTTAAAGGGGATTACTTTCGGATTTAATACCGCGAAATGGCAAAAAAACAGTTTCGAAAACATTGTATATTTTGAAATAATTGTGTTGGATAAATAATATTTCACGTACGTAAAAATCGGTACCCAGTTTTGTTTCTAAATACATTCAAAAGATAAAATGAAAAAAATAAATAAAAGCAATTAATATGCTGTGGATTGGGAACATTTTTAAGGGATATTGTTGGATACCTCAATTTTTGTCAAATGGTCTCTCATTTTAATTAAAATAATTTATTATCTCTTAGATTCTGGTGTCTTTTATGATTAGTAACATATACAGTGAAACCTCTCTGAGCAGCCACCCCACCGTTCTGAGATTATTTGGCCGCTCAGAGGGGGTGGCCGCTCTGAAGGGTTTTATTTACTATTATAAGATAATTGCTATAATGCGTAATATAAACAAGTCTGATATATATTCCTTATTTAAAATGAAATTTAAAACTTATCTAAAGAGAAAATATTACTTAATTTCATGCTTTCTTACATTTTTTTAAGAAGGCTACAATTTGTGTATGTTTTAAGTTTATACTTTTCTCTATAACAGCGATTTTTTATAGTTCGTTTTTTACTTTAAAAAGCAGATCTCTAACAGATTCGTTTGCAACCGCTTCGGAATTTTCGATAATTTTGCTGTACCTAGCGGAATACGCTTTGTACAGCGTTACTTGTAGCCTGTAGGAGATTTCACTGTAAACGCTAAAGCAATCAACATGTTATTATTAATTATTTTTATCGGTTAATATTGCGTTATCTTTAAATGCATTAGTAATACACGCTTCACATTAAGGGTATTATCATATTTCAGTCTAGATATGTCACGGGCTACTTCCCCATCATAATGACGTCAGAAGTCGCCAGAAATGGGAATTTGGTATAATAAGACTTTTGAAGTCATTATGACTCTTCCTGGCATCATTAATGGAAGTCGCCTGTGATATATGTCGACAGCAAGGTAGCAGTACCCTAATTTAATCTCCAAATGAAAGTAAATAATACTTATCAGAGTGTCTACAATTTTTACCTCGAACCAACATGCTTTTTACGAACTATGAGGCATCTATAAATGTTTTTTTATTTATAAATGTTATAATATGTCCTTTTCTAATAGATTTTAGTGTCTTAGATGCTTCATGTAGCAAAATTATATATTCATACAAGAACATTGTTAAAAATTTAATAACAGAGATTCAACGTTGTTTGTCTCCTGAAACCAAAATAAATAATTATCATTCTGATATTCCATGCTAAACACGGAAGCTTCTTTAATCACTGCTATAGTCACTGAATACAGAGACAATAGACGTCAAAAAATGTTTTAGGAAATTATTAGCTTACAGTCACGAAAACTTTTATATTTTAGATATTGATTTTTCTGCATTTTGGGGATTTAAAAAATGTTCCTTGAGCATTAATTTTCATACTTTCTTTTATTTTTTCTTTAATTCTACTTTAGAATATCTTCTCAATATTTTTAACATTATTTTGTCAATAGATTGAACAGTTAATTTATAGGAAATATTTGCATGCCAGTATGATGGATTTTCGATAAAAAATCAGACTTTTCAACTTTTAAATTGAATTTAGTAAATTGAAGTCGAAATTCAAAACAGACATCCAGATTTATTTGAATAGATGTTAGGAGTGTTCGATTACATTTCCAAGAATTTTGGAAAAATTAAGTATCAAAGAGCAATTTAAAAATTAACAAATATTTTCATAAAAATAAAGTCTCCCAAAAATTATCAGAGTTTAGGAAAACATTTATTATGATTAATTTAGTTATACTTCATTTTATCTATGAACAAAATTTCATGTCTCTAAGCTAAAATTTTATGAAAATAAAATATTTTTAACGTGTACTAAATAGCTCCTAAGCAAAAAGCATACCCTTGAATTAAATTATCGCAATACTTGGGCAACTATCATACCAATTAGTTTTATCTCCAACAGTAATAATAATTAAAAGCTTGCACTTGTAAAACAGGGTTAATAATATAATGCAAGAAATTTTATAAAAATGCTTTGTAACGTCCACTAGCCCATGAGCAAGAAGCATATATCTAGAATTATATCATTGCAATACTTCGACAACTATCTTATCAATTAGTTTTATCTGCAACAGTAATAATAATTAAAAGCTTGCACTTGGAAAATCACGGTTAATAATATAATATAAGAAATTATATTTTATAAAAAGCTGCTTTGTGAAGCCTACCATATTCTTAAGTAAAAAGCATACTCTTGAATTAAATTATCGCAATACTTGGGCAACTATCATACCAATTAGTTTTAATTCCAACAGTAATAATAATTAAAAGCTTGCACTTGAAAAATTACGGTTAATAATATAAGAAATTATATTTTATAAAAAGCTGATTTATGAAACCCACCATATTCTTAAGTAAAAAGCATATATCTAGTATTAAATCATTGCAATACTTCAACTATCTTATCAATTAGTTTCGTCTGCAACAGTAATAATAAAAGCTTGTACTTGGAAAATCACAGTTAATAATATAAGATACTATATTTTATAAAAAAAAATGCTTTGTAACGCCTACCATATTCCTTAGCAAAAAGCATAACTGTAGAGTTAAATCGTTGCAATGCTTTGCAATGGTTATCAATTAGTTTCATGTGCAGAATAAATAATAATTAACAGTTTGCACTTGAAAAATCTCGGTTAATAATATGCTATAAGAAATTATATTTTATAAAAAGATGCTTTGTGAAGCCCACCATATTCTTAAATAAAAAGCAAATATCTGGAATTAAATCATTGCAATATTTTGAAAACTATTTTATCTATTAGTTTCTTCTGCAACAGTAATAATTAAAAACTTGCACTTGGAAAATCATTGGTTAATAATATACTATAAAAAATTATATTTTATAAAAAGATACTTTGTGAAGCCTACCATATTCTTAAGTAAAAAGCCTATATCTGGAATTAAATCTTCGCAATACTTGAACAACTATCTTATCAATTAGTTTCGTCTGCAACAGTAAGTAACTTCTACACCTGACCCATCTTTCGCCATACGGGGTATAATTTGCAACAGTAATAATAATTAAAAGCTTGCACTTGGAAAATCACGGTTAATAATATAATATAAGAAATTATATTTTATAAAAAGATGCTTTGTGAAGCCCACCATATTCTTAAATAAAAAGCAAATATCTGGAATTAAATCATTGCAATACTTTGACAACTATCTTATCAATAAGTTTCGTCTGCAACAGTAATAATAATTAAAAGCTTACACTTGGAAAATCACGGTTAATAATATAAGATATTATATTTTATAAAAAAAAAATGCTTTGTAACGCCTACCATATTCCTTAGCAAAAAGCATAACTGTAGAGTTAAATCGTTGCAATGCTTTGCTATCTTATCAATTAGTTTCATCTGCAGTATAAATAATAATTAAAAGCTTGCACTTGGAAAAAGAAGGTTACATATAGAATGCAAGAAATTATAAATAAAAAGTACCTCCCTTTTGAAAAGCACTTAACCTGAAAACATCACATTTACTTTCAGGTACAACTCAATATTTTACTATTTAAAAGTAATTAGAATTGTATGCATTATACTTACACAAAATGAATAGAATTTCAAATAGATAAGGCTGGTACAATATTTTGGCTCCAGGATACCGAAACTCAGGTTTGATTAGCAAATAAATAAATAAATAAATTTAAAATTAATCTACCGTGTAATCAATAGCTATATCTTAACTATTCAAACGTTACTTGGAAATCTGACGTAAGTTGAAAGAGGAGTCCCACAAAATACTTAAATTCCTGTCGCAAATTAAAAAGTTTTAATTCTTAAAACGGAACCATCCGCTGTCATCAAAAAGCGCTAAGTTGCCAATTCTGGCAACCCCGAGATCTGAAAAACTTTTGCCGTCCTTGGTCATCAGCGGAGTATCAGCCGCGGAAGCAAGCGGGAATCGGGGACTGCTTGGC
>CM063498.1:190913424-190918424 GCA_032207245.1 Pardosa pseudoannulata
GAACCCGCGAACTCCGGTTCCGAAGAGCAGCGCTCTACCATTCGGCCATCGTTCGGCAGATTTTCAATGGGATTAAGGTCGGGTGAATATGCTGGCCACGCCATACGCGCAATCTCTTCCTCCAGGTAGTCATCGATGATGTCAGCTCTATGGGGACGTGCGTTATCGTCCATTAAAACAAAATTAGGGCCATCTGCTGCAGTTTAAAATCTCACATGGGTTCTAGGACTTCATCTCGATACCGGACAGCTGTCAGAGAACCCCGTTTAAAGATGTGTAGGTCGGTGAGATATCCTAATGAAATCCCTGCCCACACCATAATGCCTCAAAATGAGTGATGTTCGGTGATGTTTTGGGGTTGATTGCGTGTTCCTGTTCATGCCGTATCCTTATACGGTTGTCATCTGGCTCCAGAGCAAATCTTGACTTATCAGTAAACATGACATTGCCCCACTCTGACACAGTCCAATTGATATGCTCCCGGCACCTCTTTAATCGTGCCCCTCTTGATTGGGCGGATAGAAAAACACAAACTCGAGGTACCCGGGCGTACAGTTCACTCATATGTAATCTTCGTACAGTAGCTGCAGATATCTCCTTACCAATGGACGCTGTAACCATAGATGTCACACCTGTGGAGGTCGCTCTGCGATTCCGCTTGGCTAACATAGCAATATATCGTTTTTCCGCGGGCGTTGTAACCCTTGGGCGATTGGCTACGGGCCTTCGGACAACTGTCTGTGTGTTTTGAAACTGTTTCCGTAAACGTAAAATTACAGAATGATGAACGCCGAAGAAAAGAGCAACATCTGTGATCCGCTGTCCTGCTTCAATGCGCCCCACAGCTCGCCAGCTCTCCGAATCTTTCACTTGTCTTCTGAAAGTCACAGAAACACGTATGTCTTGAAAACAAATTGTACGGAAGTTTTAAACACCTTCTCTCAGCACTTACAATCAATTTCTGTAACCCTTCATAAAGCTTGCATGTTGTAAGACTAACCTTTTCGCATATATGTTATTTATTTTTAAGTGTTATTCTTTCTTTTAATTTAAAATTTCTCTCCGGAGAGAACTTTAGCTTTGAAAAGAGCTTTTTTTTTATTGTTGATTTTGTAGCACCTCATGCTGTTTTGCTAAAATCCCCGATCTTTTAGCATGAATAGAACTAATGTTTATTTTAATTTTGCAAGTTGTTTAAAACATTCTAACGTGTGATACTGGGAAAAGCAATTTTTGTCAATGCAGAGAACTACATCACATTTTTTGCATACAACGGATGAGCGCTTCTGAAATTCCTGCTTGTGACAAACAACACATAAACATCTTCGCATTTTTTCGTCCATTGGTCAGTGACCCTCTAAAGATGTTTTTCAGAAGAATGAAAATTTTGAGAAATGTCATCTTCTTTTAAGAGGCTATTTATCAAAGATAACCTAAATTCTCTTTGATTTGGCCAGATTTTGATAACAAAAATCAGTTTAGTACTGAAATATCAAAAAGATGAAAAAAAAATTTTTTCGTCCACTTAACAATTCTCCTTTGAAAAGAATAGCTGTTTGACATGCGGTCACTTAAGTCAATATAGCCCATATTTCCATTATAGCCAACGATTATTTGAGGTTTACTGGCACTGTAAACAATAACTTGTTCTGCTGGATGTTGAATATTACTCAATACATACACATTACGTTATCTTTGCAGCATAATGCAGTCAGACATTGAGAATATTTTACTTTGATTTCGCCTTTTTTAAATTTTGTTTTCGGCCTATCTTTGGAACATTTTTCCTGTTGCATTGAACAGTTCCACATGAATTAATTTGCTTTCGCTGCAAGAGGTCGGTGAATAATTCTGGGGAACAGAAATAATTGTCCATAAAATGTTTATGTTTTTAAAATTTTATTAAAAAGTTATGTTTTCTTTTTACACGTTCTGCCATTAAATCGACAATATTATTTGAATGTTTCTTGTCGTTACTTAAATACACACTCATGTCACATATATATATCCTGTTTTATCGGCAATTTTATATAATTTGATGCCCCATTGTTTCCGTTTTTTTGAGATGTACTGCCGAGACGCTACTCATCCTTTAAATTTTATCATGATTTCATCCAGAGTTAACACTTCTGTGGGTCCATAAAGGAATCCAGTTGCACTATCATCTTGAAGGTCTTGAAGATTCATAAACATTTTTAAATATAGCATTCAGTTTTTTTCCAACAGATTCCTGATTTTTCCCCAGTCTATCATAATCAGGAGAATCTTTCTTTCGCTTTAAGTTATTATTTTCAAAATCCAGAAATTTTAGAATAGAAATAATCTATTCCTAGGCATAATTTTTCCATATATTGGAGTTTCCAAAAGTTCATTTTTTGTCCAATAGTCTTGAATTCGTTCTTGTTCAATATGACCCATCAGTGAAATTATGTCAAAAATTTCTTTCATTCACAGAGAGCGAGTTTCACTCATTCGGGTGAATGCTTCCTGTTACCAGAATCCCCTGGTCTTCTTTCGAACACTTGTTCGGTATATTTGTTTGTTTCTTCACATATGTGTTCCAAGACTTCCATAGCAAATAAAATTTTTAAAAAGTCATACTGCATTTGCCAATCCAATATTCCTTTTCTTCTAGTACTAGCACATAGCCCGTCATATGACGGGATTAGTAAAATTTTTAATTTTCCAGAATTGTAACGTACCCTATGAGGCAGGTAAAAATTGTTTGTTTTTGTCTGAGAATTATCTGGTACACGCTCAATAATTTGTTTATCTTCATACTTCTCTAAGTCTCCCTATACTGTGAATGCAGTTTAGAATCCCATTGAATTCGTTTAGACAAACTGTATGGTTATAAATGAAAAACAAACACACCAACGAACAAAAAACTTCTTAATTTTCAAAGATATATAACTTAAATGCTAGATATTTATTAGTCCGCTAAATAGACTCCTAGACTTTTATGAAAAGAATTTGTTGTTAATACCCGTGATAAAATTTTCATTGCAAC
Source organism: Pardosa pseudoannulata (assembly GCA_032207245.1). NCBI lineage: Eukaryota > Metazoa > Arthropoda > Arachnida > Araneae > Lycosidae > Pardosa > Pardosa pseudoannulata. The sequence continues at coordinate 190,916,435 of CM063498.1, forward strand.
AAAAAATAATCGATGATTAAATTTAAAATTATCGCATATATACCTAATCTATTATTTAAGCCAAATGTAAAAGAAAATTATTTACATTATATCTAAGTTCAGTGATGAAACGTATGAAAATAATGCAGACGATATTTAATAATTTAAAATAAGAAATGATTAAACGAGATGATTAAAGGAATGACGTCATAATGCTAGAAAAAAATATGTTACTTTTAAGTATTTGTTATGTGATAAATTGATAAATTTACTCGCCTGTTCTTAACCGGGGAAAATAGGGCTTGAAATAATGGCATTAAACTCTCGAAAAGGAGGTAAGGGGTGCATTTTAAAGACTTGCATTGAATTTTGCTAACCGTAACTCATCAAGAATCTACAGAGGCTCACAAAATGGCTCCAGTGATTCTTCCAGAAAGTTTCTTCCAGAGATTACAGTTAATGCACGTTCGTTGCCATGGAGTCCGAGAAGGCCATAGAGTTTGCTAGCGCGTTGCCGCAAATCCAATATGGTTGCCCCTTATCCATTTTAGTTTCAACCGCTTCATAAATTCGAGGACAGACGAACAGATAACTTAGGTTTTTATTATATAGGGGATTTCCAGTGAAAGGCGTAATGTTTATAAAATCAAATTCTTTAACATTGTTCCATTCAAAGATGTTTGCATTTGTTTCTGATTCATCATTTGCAATTTTAGCTCTGATCTCATTAAAAGATTCATCAGGTGCTACCCCGATATCATTTTCGCAATAAGAATCGCTATCACTATAATTTTCTGAGTCAAAGTCATTCATTAATTTTTCAATCTCCCTTTGAGAAAGACCCTTAAATCTTTAAAAAGCTAAACAACGAAAGATAGAATCTTTGGCTCGCTTCCAAACGGATTTGGTTCACAAGAAATAATGAATAGAATTCACATAATTGATAGACATGGCCAAAATAGCGCCAGTAGTTTCGAAGTCGCCAAACAAAATTACATTCTTTCTTCCTGGTACTCATGCACTCAGCAAAACTTTAACAATAGGGAAGAACTGACCAAATGTGAGTAATGAATGAGTAATGAGCCCACCTTTGCAACAAAAAAGGGGAAATACCTATGGTACAACTGTTGAATCATGGCCGAGTTTTGGGTCTCTAAATATTTAAGGTACAACTGTTGTACCAGCCGGAAGCTAAAACTGTTCGTACGGGGGAAGCAGCTAAGATAGTACATAGTCAGAGTCTCGCTTACCATGCGAGAGGTACCGGGATCAGTACCCCATGATTCCTGAATGCTTTAATTGTAAATTGAAAAAACGATACAGCATTTTCTTTAAAATGACTTCTTTTATAATGAATGATTTCAAAGCTATAAGACAATTATGAATAGGTGATACCGACTCCATTTCCTTATATTGTCTTCAGTATTTCAACATGATTTATTTACTAAAATTAATAAAGCACCGAAATCGTTTAAAGAAATACATGTAATATTTCAAAATCATTATATTTAAACTATCTCTTAAAAATTCTCCTCTTTCCCATTCTCATTCCTTCAAATCTATTTTCCCAGCCACAAAATATCTTAATTAAAGGCGTGTCCGAGACTTAAAATTCTTGTAACCCATTTCCCAAAGCTTTCTCTGTAGTAAATACAAACTTTCTACAAACTTTCAATATTTTCCATCTTACCCCGGTTCACTTTTCAATGATCTGTTCCTTTTTTACTGTTGACAGCGCTGACTAAGCTACATTCTCTGGGGAAGATTTCTTCTTCGCATCTCGCTCTGGGGTCCAACCTGTAATCCACGGATATCCTGATCATTCGGTCTTCTGCCTTTGACTAACATGTCGCTGTCTTAATAAAAGTTTAAATTCCGCGAACGAACATAGCGTATTCTTTTAACACTTCGCTTGTGGGCAACGTATTTTTACGTCTTTTGCAGTCTGTCACTGGACTGCGGGTCACGTAAAAATACGTATTTAGTAGATTTGTAGTGAATACCCGCTAAC
>CM063498.1:190925924-190975924 GCA_032207245.1 Pardosa pseudoannulata
ATATAGTATGTAGTAATATACTATTTGCCATTTTGATACCGATTAATGGTCCCAATCCATCGGCATTTAGTAGTTTTGTTAATTCATTCTACAATTCTTCTTTATCATTTGCAGTAAAATCCACATTTAATTTAGCGTTCAACATTTTTTTATTATTTCCAATAAATTTAATTTTTTTAGCACTAGCTAGTTAGAGAGCTCATTACTATATACACACGTGTGTTTGTGTACAAATAATCTGCTCAAACTTTTCGTTACGAAGGGAATAGAGAAAGTGCATGTTTGTAAACAAATACGAGTGCTGGCTACAACTCAACTTTTCGTTGGCAAAACATTGCTTGTTTTCATTGTATCTTATAAGCTCCGATATGGATCACGTATTCAACAAAACTAAATTGTATTTACAGGAAGTGGAAGGAAACATAAGAAACTGGCCTAGTAATTCAAAAAAAATTTTTAGCACTTACAAAATTATATATTTCTTAAAAAATTAAACACTTTACATAATACTATTAAATATCATAATCAATGTATAGCTACTTTGATTATGTTAACAGGCACAATAAACTATTACATAAATAAGAATCTAATAAAAATGTGCAATAATCATTTTAAGAACAAAAAATAATTACATTTATAGGTACAGTACTTCTCAAAAAAGCATAGAAAATACATTAAAAATATGAAGAAAAAAAATTAGTAAAAAAATTCTTAGAGACTAATCATTTTATTTAATATACTGTATGTGATATAATATATCACATTACAGTAAGGTTAACGTTTTATTATCATTCTGAAAATGCTTACCGCAAATTCTCAAAGAACTTGGAGACCTGAAAGTAGTATACCTAACACTGAAAGTTTTTATACAGCTGAAATTCAACATGAATGATAGTAGAGTATAAACAATACTTTTATTTCAAATTACATTTGAAGGCACCGGGTATCGATCCCAGTACCTCTCGCATGCTAAGCGAGCGCATTCCCTTCTGAGCCACGCCCCCGTTATACTCTTCTATAAGAAGTATCTAAAAACAAAGACAAAAACAAAAAGATATTTTTACTTATTATGATTTTATAATATGCAGTATACGCAAATATAGACAACCTTATCAATGGGTACTTAAACACTAGTATCTACAAAATTTCACAGTTGTTTCATATATTTATTAGTATAGAATTGTCGAAAAAAATATAAATCTCAATCTAATCGAAAAAAATATATTGGTATTATTGCAACCCAATATCAAACTCTTTGAAAAATGGGATATTATATCGAATTAAGAATTAATATATTAAATTCAAATTTAAAAGAAAAAAAAAGTAAGAATATGATAAATATTATTCGAGGTATATTGCCTCCACTTACAGCTGCAAGTAACATCAAAAATATTGAAAGTATTTATACACCTGTAACTCAACATTAATGATAGTAGAGTATAAACAATACTTTTATTTCAAATTAAATCTGGAGGAGCCGGGTATCGATCCCGGTACTCTTCTATAACAAGAATCTAAAAATAAAAATAAAAAGATATTTTTATTTTTTAGGAATTTTTAATATGCTGTATACGCAAATACAGACAACCTTTTTAATGGGTTCTTAAACATTAGTATCTACAAAATTTCACATTTGGTTCATATATTTATTAGTATAGAATTGTCGAAAAAAATATAAATCTCAATCTAATCGAAAAAAATATATTGGTATAGTTGCAACCCAATATCAAACTCTTTGAAAAATGGGATATTATATCAAATTAAGAATAATTATATTAAATTCAAATTTTAAAGATAAAAAATATAAGAAGATGATAAATATTATTCGAGTCATATTTCCTTAATTACTGCTGAAAGTAACATCCCTAATAGTGAAAGTTTTTATACAGCTGTAACTCAACAGGAATGATAGTTGACTAAAACAACACTTTTAATTTAAATTAAGTTTGGAGGCGCCGGGTATCGATCCCGGTACCTCTCGCATGCTAAGCGAGCACTCTACCATCTGAGCTACGCCACCGTTATACTCTTCTATAACAAGAATCTAAAATACACGTTAGAATACTAATATTATAGAAACGCTGCAAATGATTGAATACTATGTCATTTTTGAAAAATATTTAATAAATTTTGCTACACCAGGACTTCGCCTTATACCTCGCAGGTTTTTTCTAGGGGTATATATTTTTACGAATTTTTAATTCATCTATAATTTAATAAATGTGAATTAAATACTGGCTTACTGGTAGTTCATCTATAATTTTTTTCGAAAATGACAGAAAATGTAGGTTATAAATTCATATATTTGTCTCTTGCATCTTTATTTCAAAAGGTAAAATAATGAATAGTAATTAACCTTAAATATCAACAAACTATTCTACTTCAAACTTCCATAATTTATTTAATATTAAGTTTATGAAATTAAAGGAAAAGTATAACAGGATCAAAATTAAAATATAAATATGAACTAATATCACAAATATAAAATATTTAACAACATTTTTAAAAAGTTCCTTCTTAAATTTAATTATTAACACTTAAATATCTTATTCATTTACTTAAAAATTTGTGGCAAAATGGCTTTATTTAAGATTGCGTTCAGATATGTGAAGCATCATCTGCGAATTCCATTTGTAAATAATCTACATACGATTATTCTATATATGAATTTACTAATGACTTAAACGCGATTGCGAATTTCGTTTTTCATGTACGTAAGGTGAAGGAAGGGCTAGGGCAGTTACTAGCTTTTTTGTCGCCCGTGGCATAAAACTGGTTAGCGCCCCTACCGCTAAAATTGATAATCGGTAATGCAAACACGGACCTAGAACTGAACTATCCCATGGCTATCAAAGTAATCATTGTGACAACCTCTTACGTTAACCAGAGAGTAATTTCTAAAATATAATTTTGAATTATCGGGGGCATCCATGCGAAAAAAAAGAAGATCCTAATTTTAGAGCGATATACTTTACATGAAACAATCTTCATAATTTGAAAGTTTTTATTTTCAATATGACTAACCATTGGGGAAAAATTACAAATTTCTAGTGACTATCATCTTTTGACTTTATCTTCATTCCTTAGAACTGTCAACCCCTTGCCTGTTTTGCCCGTACAGCGTACGGGCAATCTTTTTTTTTGTGTCGTTCTCACTATTTGTATTATTGTCAACTTAGCCGCATAAATGTCCACAAGATGTTATTTTTCCAAGTGTATTTTGTTTGGTTTAAAAGCAGGGTCTTTCTGCTAGGTTTTGCATTACTCCGCGAGTTTTTATCTTTGAGTTTTTGGGAAACTAAACAAACTCTACAGACAAAAAACTAACACCTGCAAACCAGTGCTATATGTGTTCACTGAAGAACAATGACAGCGGCAAAAGAGAAGCGTCATTCGGTATTTTTGTCCGGACTATGCCTCTTGCCCTCTTTCAAGATTTATCGCACTAAATCTAATCTTTGAAAAAACAGGTTAAATAAATGTACTTGTAGCATTTGTATTTGAAAATATTGTATTTTTTATATGCAAAACTGTAAACACAATTCCCTGTCTGGCGTACGAAAGAGAAAAAAGACAAGTTGTCAAGTGGTAAGTTGTCACACATGCTTAAAATAATTAGAAATATTACTTTTAATAACATTTTCCAGCTTACAAATGCAAAATTAACAAAAACATGCAATAACATATGACATTTTTTGGATCGAATCCGTGCAAGTGAAACTGTTAAGGGGTTAATGAATTCAAATTAAATACTACAGAAGTGTGCTCGAGAAAGAGTATTGTTCATACAACCATCTAAAATATCTTTAAAAAAATCTGTTGCCAGCATAATCGGCAAATCATGCATAGGCCTATGTGATCCTTCTAAGCAGTGCTGTATTTTTCAAACCGTCATATTTTGTTTTAAACACTATGCATGGTACCTTTTTATAAGGAACTATAGCAGAATTTCATTTACTAACAATTTAAAACCCAGCTCCGCAGATTGTATGATTTAATAGAGATTGAGCTCTTCAGTTTTATTCAAACTTTATTCCTAGTGATCATTTTTGCACAAGTATAGTGGGAAGAGGCACTTTTCCTTTATCACAATCTGTTCACATCTTAGGTTCATATTTTTAGTCCTCAGTGCCAAAATAGACAAACTGTTTGAAGCGCATTATGTTAAATATCTTTGCAAAAGGAGGGTTAAGCAGACCCGGGGAGCGTAAAACTGATTCTGAAACCATAAGTGTTATTCTGAGAACTGATGTTCTTTGCAACAGAGCTAAGCAAGTAATGTACAAATTTTTAATTAACATAACAACTTTGAAGTTTAATTGCTTTATTTTATTGTCTCTACATATGAATACAAGTGATCTCAGTTTTGAGTACATATACAAATATAATACACAAAATTCTAAGAATATTTTCATATCCTTCTAAAAGGAATATTTCACTCATTAAAACAGTGGTCAGCATTTAATAAAAACAATTTAAAACTACTTTTCCTATACATACTTATAATTTTGTTTCTGTATAATAAAAGTGTTTAGTATAATTTGAGATAATTTTTACATTGAGTTAATTTACAAAATATTTAATTTCTATATATTCAACATATACCAGTTTTGTGTTTAAGATAACTGATAAAAACAGGTATATATGACTCAGTATATAAAATATTGTATATACAAACTTGAGCCGTACTTCAGTACATTGTATTGGTTCCAAGTATTTAGCAAGGAAATTTAAGAGTACCATATCCTGTAGTCTTGCAAAGTGTAAAACTTGTTATAGTTCACAGATAATTTTATACACAAACATATACAAAAACTATTTCATTTATTTACAGTGTGTTAGTATTGTCCCCAGTCCACATAGACATAATTTTTACAACACAAGGATTTTAAATATAAAAAAACTTGTTTCCAAAATCTTAATATTCTACAAACTAATACTATACTTAATACTATACTAATTTCACTATTCTATACTTAATTTACATAATCATACTAATCATATAATCTACATACTAATAGATAACTATGCTAAAAACATGGCCATGTTACAATCTAAATTACCACAAATCCTCAATACATCGCAAAATCAATACCAGATACCGCAAATAAGAATATTTTTCATCAAGATATGATCTTAGTGAATTTTGCATTGAAGAATATGTAGCGACAGGAATATATATGTAGGTTGTGATTGCACATAATTGTGCGAAATAAAGGGACTAAACACAAAATAGCATAATACAAAAGAGAGCAAGAAGTCGCATGTATACAGTAGAGGAAAAGTTAATGTTTTATATTCCGTTAGCTCAGTGTCATCAGTATGTATGTTGTCGTTGATCAAACCTGAAATTGTAAATGTAGGTAGTACATCTAATTTGTAGATCTTGTCTCTAGAAGAAAGTCTGAAGGACGGCTGCCAGTTAAATATCCATGAGATCAATTAAGAGGAAAGTCTTCCCGTAGAATCTATAGCATTATGCGTTCTTCCAAATTGATTGAAGGATTTCCAGCAAGAGGAGTTAAGCAATGGACTACAGGAGCAGCAAATAGGCAATATTCCAAACACTTGTTGCTATAAATGATAAAAGAATAAAACAAGCTTTAAGTTACACATAAACGGGTAAAAAAATGTTTACATTTCATTTCAGAATTAATTTTTTTTTCATTATCTTAATTCCTTAGATAATAGGATAGAATTATAATTACCTAAATTGAGCTTTTAATCTTACATATTACAATTTTACACCATTAGAAATACAGAAAATTAGTTTGATGCAATATAATTACTCCTGGCAACGAGTTAAACTTATCTACAGGCCTTACTACATATCATGTACATGTTGATAAAGCGCCGATTTTGTTCTCAACTTTTCCCCGAGGCAGAACGTGCAGATTTCTCGTATGGTAGTAAATTAACCAATATACTTTGGATCAGCTAGACGTGTAATAACTTCAAATTTGGTTGAGAACTTATCACCACCACACCACAATTTTTAAGCTTACCTAAGACTAAATTTACAGACTTAATACAAGCTTTATAAGTTATCATGCACAAGCATTTTTTAAACGAATCTGAAATGACATAAGCATTATTTTTAGCGTTTCTGGTCAATTTAAATCAACTAAAGTTTATATCACAGAAAAGAAAACTCGTTTGGTTTGGAGAGCTACTAATGTTTTATTACACAGAGTATAATGAAACCGAGACCTACTACTCAAAGCACGTCCGTTCCATCAACGGAATTCCAACCTGCAAACTCCGGTAACTAAGAGCATAGACCTATCCCTCGGAACACAATTTGATGAAATGATTTAACTAGTCAAAATGTAAATGAAACTTTGGGAGGGTAAACTTAGAATTATCATTTGTTAGGGATTTACGAACAAATTTTACTAGTTTAGTGTTGTAAGATAGAAACAATCAACAAAAGCCTCCATTAGACTGGGAGGAGAGGACATTAACTTTGTAAGTTGTAATACGTAAAGCGAGAATTAAAGTTAAGAAACTGCTGTCTCTTACCTTCAGCTTCATTTTGAGTTTCTTTCGATACATCAACATCTGAAGATATTCAGTTGTCGATATGCATTCAACTTTTAGATTTTATTCCAGCCTTTATCACAGATTCATTAATGACAGCCACTTAATAGAATATATTTGGACTACCTATAGGTGATTCATAAGTACTTGCTATTCCAAAATTAAAAATTTCTTTCAGTCATACAAATTACCTATAAAATAAGATTAAATTTTAAATGTTACCAATATGTCACTGCTAGTCCTCAAAATATTTTAAGTAGTTTAGCATTCACTTTTAAATGCCACTTTGTATCGTTCTATAATGTTTCATTCCAAACTTTTCAGGAAAATTTTTTTCAGAATTCTTTAAAAATATTATAGTTATGAAATAATCTATAAATGAGGACTTAAATTTAGAATATATCTAAACTAAAGATGTACAAATAGTAAAGAACTAAAATACAAAAAAAAAAGTAAAGTATGTAGTCAACAGACACTAGAAAAAAAAACGCAAGTAATATATATATATATATACAGTATATGGAAAAACTTCTTGTTTATGGAAATTAGTAGGGGTTTAAGGAAATTTATTATTAGTTTAAAGGTTTTGGTGTATCAAATTTAACCCGTTGTGCTCGAAATTACATTTTATTCCTAAAAGTCCAATTGAAATATCAATTACTACTCTAACATTTAAAGTTAAAGTGGAAGAAGTTTAACTCAACAAGTGGAAATTAACTTTCATACGGTGTCAAGCTACGCTCGACATTGTACCGGTTGCAAAAGAAATTGAGAGCAAGAAGGTTATACGTTCTTCATTCACAAAGATTACAACATTTAGGTTCAATTAGAGAACAATTATACTATCTCTCCCATTATACATTTTAAGGCTGTAGAAAACAATTTATAATTTAAATAATTTTAACTAAATGGTAGTATTAAATAACGATTGTCGTACAAGATTTCGAAATAAGTGATTATTGAAAAAAGTAATTTTGCGAGTTTCATGTGTTTACGTGTTTGTAAGTTTCAATACTAAAGTCCGCTAGAAGTCGTTTTCCACAATTGTGTTTAAAATTTATTTCATTCTAAGTCTACCAGTTTAAAACTTTACGAATTCAAGAGCAAACCAGTACAGTAAGAAATTTAAGGAATTTAAGCACGATTATTTTGCTATCAAAATTCAGTAAAATGTCTTACCTTTAAAGAGGAGATCCGGGGTGTGCCAAGAACTTTAAGGTCTTCTTTCAAATTAGGCCAAAAGTGTTGTCCATAGTAATGGTGCCCATGTGCTGCTGATGTTTTGGTGGATATCCGTGCACATAAGTCCTGGGTATGCAACACTACTTTTAGTATTTTCATGAAGACACAAAAATGGCGGAAGAAAGGCAGAAGAAAGGCTGTTTCCCGGATGAATTTTCTTTAAACATCTAAGCAGTTATAAAAATACATGTTCTCATAAAGACGGCGACACGGAATTCTCTCAGAAATTTTAAATATTCATGGCCTAACACCCAGGGTAGTCCAAGACCTTCTATAACTAGTAGATTCCAGGCATCTCTGCATGCAGCCAGACTCCAATTCTTTGTTTAAAGTTTTTTCAGTCCTCGACAATACGACCCATCGAAGTTTCTCCTTCCTGAATTGTTTGGTCTAGATAAAATAGCAATCTAGTTGTTTTAAAATTTCATTTTTCTTCAAGGTCTTGAGGTAAAGTTTTCATTTTGCACTATAATGTATACACATACTATAAGCACCCAGTTCTTAGAAAAATGATGGATTTGTAGTTCTATGAGTGTAGTCTCACATTAGGTTTGTTGATTTCACGTTTTAGATTTAATACAGACTATTTCGTTCTGTTCGCCGAGGTTTATTTCAGGAAGTTTCGATAAGATTTTTCGAAGACATAGATCCTACATAATTATCTTGATGCTTCGATATTTAACAAAATCACTCTGTGGTATGAGATGCAACTTCATTTAATGGATAGTACAAGTCATAATTTTAATTTTTGTGGCTGATGAGTTTTTTTTTGCAAGTTTTATATCAAGAACATTTTTGGCCTGTTAAGTGTACAGAGTAAAGTTTATGCTTTACTTATTTTATTTTCACTGCTGAAATAGGATATCGAAATAAAAATTTTAAGCTACTTAGAACTCCAACATTTAGATTACAGATAGGTAGATCCCTGTTTACTGGGTTCCGAAAGCTCTCTATTGTGAAAACTAGGAATTTAAATATGTAGTAGGGACTGAAAGCGTACCCTAGTATCTTCTGCCATATATCTATAACATGTTTCTTTAGTTGCTCGATTTGGAACGCAATGATCATTTTTTTCTACACGAAGTTAAATAGGCTGTTTTTGGTTGGAGTTTTACGGCGCAAGGTCCTATTTAGGACATAAGTGCCAAGCACAAGGTGTTTTTCCATAAAAACAAGATATAACTGATAAAAGAGGTTAAATAAGATCTGGAACTACTTAAAGTCTAATCTGAACGGCTACCATGGCAGCAGTAGGATTTTAACAGAAACTTCAATTAAGTTTATTTTTTAGATGAAGCATTAATGTCAGGTTTGACACAAGTTAAAAAAATATATTTACCTTAACTTACGAATTTTGATTCTCGTTTCTGGCTGTATAAGAAGAAAATAAGAGTAAAACTAGGACAGAGGAAAAATAAATTTACTGTTAAACCCCAACTAAAACAGGAAAGTTTCACAGCCAGAATCGAGAATTTATATCCTAATTTTAAAAATTTAGGATAGAATTTGGAAATAAGTCACATTAACGGATAGACTGTGCCAAAGAGAATATGCCTCAATTACTAACTGACCTAGCTTTTTTTTAACCTGTCAAACCTAGCATATATCCTCACCTAAACTAAGCTGTTGATTTTTAACATGAATACATTATACCAAGCATTTTTATACATTATACCGAGTACCAAAGTTCGGCTGGATTTATTAAGTATTAAAATTCCTAATGATTAACACTTATTACTATAATTTCGGGCCAAAAAGGTTGTTCGACAGATAGGAAAGCATTTAAAGCTGTTGTATTTTGAAAATAGGAACCAAATGAAACATAAGCTAAATAATAAGTCATCCAAGTGATACTGCATCAAAATTATGAAGACAATTTATTAAGAAAGCGGAAAGATTGGAAAGACAACTTCTACTGGAGTGATTCCAATAATGGTTCATGCAGCTTTATGAAAGTGCAAATTATGTATTACAAATAAGTAAACAAGCGCAGACTGCATTTTTAAAGATTGCTTACTCCATTTGAGAAGCTGTCACATATCTATAAAGAAGGATAAATATAGTAAATAGAAATTTAGATTATGGTATTGATTTTAATTGTGAAAGAAAAAGTTCTACAAATCGGAAAAATAGTTTTAGGCGAGCTTTCTCCTTTAAAATCAAGATTTTACTTGGCCAAATAAAGCTAATGATTGAAATTTTAGACGCTTTAGAGTACCAACATCGCTATTAAAAGGAAAGCTGCAGAGTAGAAAATTCTCCTAAGTACTAGTACTCATAAGACAAAAGTGACTGAAAATTGAAGATTGCCTTTCCTACTTAAAAACTAGTAACACGAAGTCTTTAATACATGTTTTCTCTTTAGAACTAATTTTCAATCTAAACAAACTGAATAAACTGTTTAACTTATAAATACCAGAGTTATTTCTGCCAAATATATACCGATGAATATTTCAAATGTAACTTAAACTGCAGATTAAAATATGAAGTTTAAACAAGTTTGTATAGTATAGCCGTTCTTCATTGTTGATCACTTATTTTAAACACCATAAAATTCCATTTATAAAAACACTTCATGAAAAGAGGTATTTGGTATAGCACGTACATATGGTATTATAAACTGAAGCTTTATCGTAAACATAATTGTCATGATTTTAGTCGATGTACCTGCCAGAAAAGTTAACTTTTTGTGATGTTTGAAACCTCACAATGAAAATTATAAATTTATAAACAGTTTAAGATCTCAAAATTGTAGAGGATTGTCTATAGGATTGATATTTAGAGGGGAAAAGGAACAAATTTTCTATCTCAAATTATCAGTGGAAAGACTTGAAGTTTTAATGACCGATATTAACTAGAACTGTATTAGGAATAAGATCGAGCATTCAACCCAAACTATAAAAATATTGAGTTCTGAAAGATTAATGTGTTTATGATAGTATAAAACAGCGGTTTTGATTATTCATCACGGAGTAATTGCTTTGTAAGTGTTGCAAAGTAACAAAATATTAGATTCCAAAACCGCATGAAAAAGTTTGTTGAACGATTAAATGTATGCTTCTACAAGATGCATCATCAAAGGACAAATTGCCTAAAATATAACAACATTCTACCGCCAGAATTAATGCTGTTAATATTTATAACATAATTCTAAAAACCGAGTGATAAGTCCAATACTTGGAGTACGCAATAAATGAGTAAATTTAAAGGAATGGTATACATGAAAATCCGGTTTATGCATAGCAATACATAAAATGTTTGAATTTGAATGCTACAGCTGTTCTAAACGCTGTCGAACAAGACCCAGACCTGAAGCTCCGAACATTTATATCAGCAGAATGTTTCAACTAAAATGCTAATTATATCCAATCATTAAATTTAATTACTAGTGATAAATTTACAAGTAGTGAATTTTTTATATCTAAAGATTTTTGAAGATTTTAAATTGCTTAATGTTCCAGTTCAACATAATTCTTACATCATAATTTGTTTATTGAATTATACTTGCAAAATTCGCAAGTTCTGAAAATCCAAATAGATTTTGTACAGAATTGGATGTATACAGTTCTTTAAATTTACAGCTTGAATTTAACGCTATTAACTTCATCAGCCACTTAAGCAACTCCAATCTTATTGACAAGTTTTTTTTAACAAGTTCTCAAGCCACATAGTGTCCAGTAAGTTTCAAGGCACATTCTTCGTAGAAGCAAGTTCTTTTATCAATGTTAATGAAATGACGAATGGATTTAGTGATATGAAAGTAATGTTAATGAATGTTATGGAATAGCAAGGGTAGAAAAATTAGACACTGTTTCATTCGTTGTCATTTAGTCCACTTCGAAGTCTAATAAGAACTTTGATATCCTTCAAGTAATTTCTATCAAAACAGAAAGTGAAAATACTTAATGAGAGCATAACTCACTTCTCTTGTCTTCAAAACATGTCAGTGATATCAAAATTCCACAAATTCCACATGCTTGTTAGTGGTTAAAGCTTTGTATTACACTTAGTAATAGAAGCTGATTTCAAAAGTAGATATGCATTACACAGACGACGTAAAGCGTAAAATTCGTTATCTACGGGATGATTCCTGTAATATGAACATCAGAGATGATACCCATAGAAGACATTCTCGTAATAGAACATATTCGGAATATCAACATGGGATTCACCAATACTTGCTTTCAAAAAAGTAAAGTCCTTTAATATCAACCAGTCACCTATAAAATAAGAGTAAAATTTAAAAGTGTTACCAATAGCTAATTATTAGTTTTCATCACAATACATTCATAACTTTTAATTCATTTTAAATGCAACTTTGTATCTAAAATAATTTTATTCACGACTTTTCATGACATATCTCAGAACTTTTAATATTTCTTATTTATAGCTATGGAATAAACTAAAAATGGAGAGAAATTTGGAATATATGTAGTAAAGTATTTAGTCACCAGATAGTAGAAAAATTTCAAGTGAAATAGACACATATGTAAAACGTTCTTGTTTATGGAAATCAATAGGCGTCTAGGGAAATAGATTACTTAGTTCAGATGTTTTGGTGTATGACTAAATTTAATCCCTTGTGGTCTAAATTAGTTTTTATCATTCCGAATAGTTAAAGTTAAGTAAAATTACTGACATTTCGAGTTAAATGGAAAAAATTGAGTTAACCTAGTAGAAACAGTAACTTAAATACGTATCGAGCCAAGATCAAAGTTGTATTCGTTGCAAAAGAAAGAGCAAAAGGTTATACGTACTTAATTTACAATGATTACAACGTTTAGGTTGGTTGGTTGGTTAAAGTTTTACGGCGCAAGGTCCTATTTAGGACATAAGAGCCAAGCACAAGGTGTTTTTTCGCAAATGCAACAAGACAACAGATAAGTGTCCTAATCCGGGAACAGAATAGGCTAAAACCTGCAAAGGTAACACCGTAACATTTTTAAAAAATTATAGAAATTCCTACTGTGTAAACTCAAGTACAAAGGAAAGATACATAGGAAGCAAAATGCTGAAACATTAGAAGGTAAAAGCTAAAAGAATAAAGCTCAATACATTTTAAAAGTAAAAGTGGAAAAAGTACTAAAACAATTCATAAAATACAAGTTAAATTGACCAAAATAAGCCTGTAAAACTGAGAGAAGAGAAAAGAAAGGAATGCGGGGGTTCATCCAGTAAATCCCTTAAGTTAGGATGCCGTGTGCCAAAAAACAAGGCAAAGACAGTACAACGTTTAGGTTCGATAAGAAAACAATTATACCATCTCTTAAATTATATATTTCAATGCTGTAGAAAACAATTTATAATTGAAATAATTTTAACTATAGAAGTGGTAGTCTTAAATAACTCGTGTCATTCAAGATTTTGAAATAAATGAGTATCGAAAAAGTAATTCTGATAATTTCAAGTGTTTACAGTGTTTGTAAATAATTTCAATACTAAATTTAGCTAACAGTTTGTTCCAGTTGCTTTTAAAATTTATTTCTATAACAGAAAATTTTCTATACTGTTTGTTTAAAACGTTACGCATTCAGGAGCAAACCAGTACAGCAAGAAATCCAAAGGAACTTGTTAATCACAATTATTATGCCATCAAAATTTTCAGTAAAATGTCTTACCTTTAGAGAGGAGATCCGGGATAGACTACTAAGAATTTAAGGTCCAATTTCACTTCAGGCTGCCTGTCGCAAGTGTTGTCGAACATGACTTTACCCATGTGCCTTGAAACGGATGTCTTTGTTGATATCCGTACATCTTAGTCTTGGGCTAAAAACTACTTCTGGTAGTATTTTCATAGAAGCTCAAAAAATGGCAAAAGAAAAAAAAACATTCCCTGATGAATTTCAGAGACACAAAACTTCCAAAGAAATTTTTAAATATTCATGGCTCGAAAGCCCAGTGTAGGGCAAAACCTTTAACACCAGTAGATTCCAAACACCGAGACTGCAGCGAGACTCCTCCATTTCTTGATTTTAGAACAAGACAATCCTTGACTGTATTCACCCATCGAAGTCTCCCCTGAATTCTTTGATCCAGCCATAATATTTAAGTGCTTTAAAATAACAGTTCTCTTCAGGGAAAGTTATCGGCTTGCAATATAGTCTGTACACATTATACAGAAGGGCGTTCTTTAAAAAATTGATAGATTTGTAATAGCATGAATGTAGTCTCACAGTAGATTTGTTACTCTATGTACATTCATGTTTTAGATTTATTACAGAATATTTAGTTCTGTTCACTAAGGTTTATTTCAGAACATTTCAACAAGATTTTTCGAAAACACATATTCTACAAAATTATCTTGATTCTTCACAATTTCATGAATGTAGTCTTACATTAGTTTTGTTACTTATTAACGTAATTTCACCTTTTAGATTTAATAAAGCATATTTATGTTCGCCTAGGCTTATTTCAGGAAGTTTTGATAAGATTTTTCGAAGACATGTTCTACAAAATTATCTTGATGCTTCAATATTTAACAATATTGCTCTGTAGTACGAGATACAAGTAACTTCATTTAATGGATAGCACAAGTCATAATTTTAATTTGTGGCTGATGAGTTTGTTTTCCAAATTTTAAATCAAGAACTTTTTGGACTTAAGAGTATAGAGTACAGTTTATGTTCTACTTAAGGTTTCACACCGGAAATAAGATAGCGAAATAAATAATTTAGTTTTAAGCAATTTAAAATTCTAACATTTAGATGATCGGCAGTAAAAAGGATTCACCTATCTGTTCTGAAAGCTTTCCATTTTGAAAAGTCAGAAATTTAAATGTGTCGTAGAAACTGAAAGTGTACATTAATATCTTCTTTCATATATCTATAACACGTGTCTTTAGTAGGTTGATTTGGAACGCAGTGATCTTTTTTTCTACACGAGGTTAAATAGGACCTAGAACTACTTAAATTCTAATCTGAACGGTTACCATGGCAGCAGTGGTATTTTAACACACAAACTTCGTCTAGGTTTATTTTTTAGATGAAGCATTAATGTCAGGTTTGACACAAGTTAAAAAAATATATTTACCTTAACTTACGAATTTTGATTCTCGTTTCCGGCTTTATATGAAGAAAATTAGAGAAAAATCAGGACAGAGGAAAAATAAATTTACTGTTAATCCCCCAACTAAAATACTTAGGTTCCCTAGCCAGAATCGAGAATTTATATCCTAATTTTAAAAGTTTAGGATATAATTTGGAAATCTCGCTTTTACGCATAGACTGTGCCAAAGAGAATATGCCACAATTACTAGTTGCCCTAACTTATTTTTAATCTGTCAAACCTGACATGTATTCTCACCTAAACTCGGCGCTAAATTTTTAACATTTTACAGAGTATTTTGAACAAAGCTGGCCGGAATTAACAATATTAACATTCCTAACGATTATCCATTACTATAGCTTCTAGACAAATATAGAAAATTAAAAAAAACCTGTCCTATTCCAAAATTAGAACCAAATGAAACAGAAGCTAAATAATAAGTCATCCAAGTGAACTTACAGCAACATTTTTATGAAAATGTGAGGCAATATTCATTGATAAAAAAATATTGGAAAGAAGTTCTGCTGGAGAGGTTTAAACAATGTTGCATGCCACTTTAGCACATTGCAAAGTATATACTGAAAATATGGTAACAAGTAGAAACTGCGTTTTTAAAGATAACTAACTCCATTTATGAATAAACTGTCATTAACATATTTGAAGAGTGATATAGTAAATAAAATATAGACCATGGTATTTATTTCAATAGTGAAGGAAATATTGCTAAAAACTGTAAAAAAATTAGGTGATCATTATTATATACAGGATAATGTTTTGTCCAAATAAAGCTAATGATTGAAATTTTAGATGGTTTAGAGTGCTAATGTCGATATTATAAGGAAAATCATAAAGTAGAAAATTCTTTCAAATGGTAGTATTGATATGAAGTATTGACTGATCACTGTCTTTCCTCATTAAAGAGGAAGAGGTGCTCGATACACGCTTTCTACTTAGAATTAGTTTTCAAGCTAAACTGACTGAATAAACTGCTTAACCCATTATATTTAAAATATAACTTAAAATGTACTCCAGCTTAAAATATGAAGTACTAGCAACTTTCCTTAGTATAGCTGTTCTTCATTAGTGACTACTCACCTAAACTCAGAGCTAAATTTTTAACATTTTACTGAGTATTTTGATTAAAACTGGCCGGAATTATTAACATTCCTAATGATTATCCATAACTATAATTTCCAGACAAAAATGGAAAATTTTTAAAATTGTCCTAATCCAAAAATAATAGAACCAAATGAAACAGAAGCTAAATAAGTCATCTAAGCGAACTTACAGCAACATTTTTTATGGAAATATGAGACAATATTCATTTATAAAAAATAAATTGGAAAGAAGTTCTGCTGGAGTGGTTTAACCAATGTTGCATGCAGCTTGCATAGTATATACTGGAAATATGGTAACAAGCAGAGACTGCTTTTATAAAGATGACTTACTCCACTTACGAAGAAACCGCCATAAACGAATTTGAAGAATGATAAAGATAGGAAATAAAAATATAGACCATGGAACTGATTTCAATAGTGAAGGAAATACTTCTATAAATCGGAAAAAAGTTAGGCGATCTTTATTAGTATATACGGGATGTCTTGGCCAAATAAAGACAATTATTGAAGTTTTAGATGATTTAGAGTACTAATGTCAATATTATAAGGGAAGTCATGCAGTAGAAAATTCTTTCAAATGATAGTATTAATATGACATATTGACTGATTATTGTCTTTCCTCGTTAAAGGGGAAGAGAGTTCTTTGATACACGTTTTCTACTTAGAACTAATTTTCAATCTATACAGACTGAAAAAACCACATAACTCATTATTACGATGGCCTTGCTGCCAAATATGCATTGATGAATATTTGAAATATAACTTAAAATGAATTGAAGATTAAAATATGAAGTCCATGCAACTTTGCATAGTATAGCCGTTCTTCATTAGTAACCACTTATCTTTTTAAACACCATAACATGCCATTTATAAAAAGATTTATGGGAAGAGGTATTTGGTATAAAATGTATAGTAAAAGGGAGTCTTGTGTTAGACAAAACTAATTGTCAAGACTTTAGTCAATGTACCTGTCCGAAAAGTAAATTTTTTGATGTTTGAAACCTGATAAAATGGGAATCTAAATCGCAAGTTTATAAGTAATAGAAGATACATGAAAATTTAGTTTATTGTTTATAGTTTAGGCATTCACAGTGAAGAGGAAGAGATTTTCTATCACAAATTATAAAAGGAAAGACTGAAGGTGAATGTTTCAGTGGTCGATGTTAACTGTAATAGAAATAAGACGCGCATTCGTTCCAATCTTTACTATCTGTAAAAAAGTATTTGAATTCAGAAAAATTAATGCGTGGATGACAGTAATAACAGCGATTTTGGTGTTTCATTACGGAATAATTGTTTAATGAGAGATACAAATTTAAAGTATCATAAAATATTGTATTCTAAAACCGCATGGAAAAGTTGGTTCAACGATTAAATGTATGGTTCTGCGAGATCCATTACCAAAGAACATATTGCCTATATTACAACTTAAAACATTCTACTGCCATAATTAATGTTGATATCGATTCCAAAACTCAAAAAAATCCAACCAGTTATAATCTCAGTAGTTTTGTATGCAATAAATGGGTAAATTGAGAGGAAGAGAATACATGAAAATGGAATTTATGAATAGGAATTCATACAATGTTTGAGATTCAATTCTACGGTAGACTGTTGTGCTGAACGCAGGCTAACAAAACCGGGAACTGCGGTCTGAACGCCTATATCAGTAGAGAATTTCAACTAAAATGATATTCATGTATAATCTTTAAATTTAATTACGTTACTAATGATAAATTTACAGGTAGTGCCTTTATTGATATTTTAAGATTATGGAAGATTCTAAATTGCTTAAAGTTCCAGTTCAATATAATTCTTGATTATCTATGTAATTTGTTTATTGAATTACACTTGCAAATTTTTAATTCCTGAAAATCTAAATAGATTTAATTCGTATTCGGATGTATATAATTCTTAAAATCTACATCTTGAGTTTAAAGCTATTAACTTCATCAGCCACTTTAGCATGTCTAATCTTATTAACAAGTTTTTATTTTCACAAGTTCTCAAGCCACATATTTTCCAATAAGTTTCAAGACATTCTTTGTAGAAACAATTCATTTTATGGACGTTCATGCAATGACCAGTGAATAGATGCAATGAAAGCAATATTATGAAACAGTTCGCGATTGTAATCAATTCCACAAAGTTTCATTTCTTTGTCATTTAGGGACATAGAAAGCTAATAACTTTTAGATATCCTTCAAATAATTTCTATCTAACTAAGAGTTAATATTTAACAACAGCATTTCTCTGGTCTTAATGCAGCAGCTGTATCAAATCCAAAATTTAAAAAGCTGTATTTCTTTTCTAAGAATATCATTATTTTAAGAAATTAGACTTTAAAGAATACGGTTTTCAGTACGTGTTTGCAGAACAGAGTAACAATTTCACTCACCTTGATAAACTTAAAACCAATCAAAAATCCTTGATAAAATTAAAATTAAACAGGTGCTTGTTAGAGTTTAAACTTTGAATTAGATTCAGTAACACAATCTAATTTCACCAGATATGTATTGTACAAACTTGTCCTAAAGACTAACATCCGCATATCTACGGGACGAATACTGGAATTTCAACACGCGAGAGGACATCTTGATGACTATATGATGAGACCGAAGGAGGTGAAAGTTATCTTGTGCATGAGCGGATATCAAAAATTTGAATTCCTGCCGTTGCCAAATCGAAATTGGGAAATGGGCGGATCGAATACACAGAACATTAACTATGAAAATTCTTATTTTGTACCGTCATCTACCAATCCGTTTTTAGCTGTTCATAAGTTTTTATATTCTTAATAAGCCAAAAAACAATTATAATATTCAAAACAGCTTATCAATGTGGGAAATAGTCCTTCTTGGTTCAATAATACAAATTTTTATTATTAGGGACAGGTGCTATCTGAACTCTTCAGAACAGAGAACTGAGAACAAACGATTCTGCAAATAAACTTTAATGCTAAAATCATCCGTTAGAATAGTTTAAGAATCAGATTGCAAAGAATAAAATGAGTACGATTGTTTCGTCACTGTTACTGTTGTGCGTCATAACTCTTATTTTCAAATATTCCAAATGTATTTTTAAAGTGATGTATTTTGTAAAGTGATGACCAAATGTATTTTGTAAACCAATATACAGTTTTTTGACAAAGATTACAAAACAATTTAGGAGAAACAACTGAAAAAGAAAAACCAACTGTCGCCTTGTAAAGTTAATCTTAATTTATTTGCTGCTTGAATGTAAAATGCTAAATCTCATATTAGCATAATTTTTAACTATTCTGTTCAACTAAAAATGTTAAAAATGAAATTTGTCACAAAGAAAACTGTTTGGAGAAAAAAAAATGCATAACCAGATTTAAATATTTCAGCGTAACATTTTGAATATTGGATTTTTAAAAATCAAAATTTTTTGATTGAATATTATATGTATACAGTACACACACACACACACACACACACACACACACACATATATATATATATATATATATATATATATATATATATATATGTGTGTGTGTAATATTAAAATCCCTTATTTACGTATTTTAATATTAATTTAATAACTTTTGTTCATAAAGGAGTTCGGGGTTTGCGCGGTAATTCTCATTTTTTCCTCCAGACACGCTATAGACTTAGTTCAGACTCTGTCTCGACTACTTTAGCCAATAGTTAACGAGTTCTCTTTAAACATGGGTATTTTGTATAACGTGATCAATTGTGCTTAGGGATTATTCGTAATCTTTTACCTTAGGAATCCCTACTTGAAAAGAAATGTGCGGGTTCACATTGTCTGTTTTTTTTCACGAAGTTGTAAAGCTGTCTGCCTGTTGTACGGACTTCATGTTTATTACCAGAAATAAACTGTGTTGGGATTTTGAATGAGTCTCGCCAATATGACATACATACATACATATACATATATATATATATATATATATATATATATATATATATATATATATATATATATATATATATAAACGTGTGTGTGTGTGTAAAGGTCAAGTGTTAAGGAGAATGGAATAATTAGTCTTTCTTAGTAATAATAAGTTTATTAAATCATAGTTTCATTTAAAAGCAAAACTGGCGCCATTTTAATTTATTCATGGCAAAACTAAGCGTGGAAAGGTATTGACAGCTCCATGTCCACGCGCTAACTGAAGTTCTAGCTTGATTAGTCATCAACTTCCTGTGAAGTACTTCTCCGCCTGACCGCTTTATTGCAAAAGGTTACGCAAGCGGGGGAGTTTCATTTATTTTATTATTATAAAAGAGTTCCCTTTTTTAAAATCGTTTATAACTCACGTAATTTTCAACTACCCTTTTTTTAGACCTGACATATATATATACACACACACATTCATACACGCACACGTGTATATATATATATATATATATATATATATATATATATATATATATATATATATATATATATATATATATATATATATATATATATATATATATATATATATATATATATATATATATATAGGGCAGGGACTAGTAGGTGAACAGACGGCGAAATTTCTAGGGCGGTGGACAAAATATCTACTATGCATACGCATTGATAGAGGGCTGTCAAATACTATCTTATACTCAAGAATATGGGACTGTTATTTACGTTAAGTTATAATTATTTTTTTAATTATTTATGTTTCATTATGTATATATGATTTGGAAATTAGCCTGTAATGATAAGTACAATTCTAAGTTTATCAACAATTAAGTTTCGATGTATTCAATTTTATGTTTCCAAGAGTGCCAGTGAAAGAACCAATATGCATAGTGAAACGCTGTTTCGTTTATTATATTTGTTTTACCTCATGTTAATAAAATAAAAGCTTATTTAACCTATAATGACGGAGCAGTAATTGGTGATAAAAATTAAAAATTTTAACCGTCATAATTATAGTGATGTGTATTTGTTGCAGCTATTTCCCTCTTTCTGTTTGGCGATTGCAAGAATTTAAATTTTCTATTGCCCAAGATAACTTTCGCCGTGTTTAGTTTCATCTTGTATGTTTCAAATGCCAGTAGTCATACGGAAGATGTGATGATAGTCTTCAAGCAAAATTGCTATAATCTATATCTGGATAAACTTATACAAAGGAGAAGTTTGTTAAATCCCGCAATTGTTTTAAAAATCTAAATAAGACATGGAAAAACTCTAACTTTAAGAGTAATATTATATTTGTACAAATACCTAACACAATTTAATTCTTTCATGTAACTCTGAAACATGGAATTGACCACAAACCAGGCCAACAAGATAAATGGCTTTCGAAACAAATGCCTTAGTTTATTAATGAAGATTTTTTTGGCCTATGACAAGCTATTGAAAGAAATCAAGATAAAACCAATAGATAAGGAGATAATAAGAAGAATACGTTGCACAGGCCATGTCTTGAGAATGAACAGAGATGGGATCCCGGCTGTTGCTTCTATCTTTTCTCAATGCTTTAAAAAAATGTATTTTACTTCGATATTCTAATATTACCACAATATTAGCTTACCTAACTTGAACTTTATTATTTTGCTTACCTAACCGTGCAATTTTTGTCAACTTAACTTTTATGTGTATTCTTGCCTTCACTGAACTCGTGAAGCTTAGCTTATTTTAACCTAATTTTTAATTATTATAATTCCTAATTTAATATCGATTCTTGTCCTCAATATCGTGTTGCAAATTATCAGTTATGTCTCATTCCATGCATCCACAGTAATATGAATTAGAGGGCTTGGCCCAGGGATGTCAGGTACGAAAGCTCCTGAGCGATATCCTGAGCGATGCCCTCAAATAGTCACCAGAGGTAAAACGTAGAGGAATTAACCCAAAATTAACCTGGTACTGGCAAACAGAAAAAAGAAAGAGAAACTGGATGGTCCAGTTGGCAGAAAGCAAGAATGGCTGTAAAAGGAAAAGGACTGCGGATTTTGTTTCCAACATTTTGATTATGGTTCATACACGTCATTAACGGGTTTTGCAAACGCAAGCCACTACTGCGTATCTGTAACAATTTCACATGCTTCGAATTCATTGGACACCATGTGTATGATGAAGTACATGTAATGAAAGATTTCTTGTATTAAATTATTAGTAATAATTCAATATTTAAATTAAGAGAGATCTTTGTGTTTAAAGCTAGATGAAAAGAGATTTTATGTTTAGTTTTAAATCCGTTAGTGTTTATATACACACTAGTTGAAAAATAACAGAGGGTTGGTTTAAAAAGTGAATGATTCTATTTTTCAGATACCTCTGTACTAAAAATCATAAAAATCTTACGATTTCTAAAACATATCGAATTTGTTATTCTACAAATAAGAAAATTTGCAAATTCGCCTAAATATAACGATGATCCAGAACAAGCTCTACTATTCTATAATATAATACAGTATATATATGTAAAGTATACATTCTTCGACGAAAAGGTTACTCTTTTAGGAGAAGAATACTTTTTATTAAGGTTTTTCTTTTATTGTGTTCTGAAAGACGTTGCCTATAATGCTATATCTTTATAATTAATGAAAAAATTTTAAGTCTTGGATCGGCGCAAAATTTTAAAGGGAAGGCACTGAAGCGAGTTATATTAGTTCCTCATCATTCGGAATTCAAGTGAGTCGTCCGTTCGATCGGTTTTATTAGAACGTCGAACGCTTCGTTATCTACATGGATTCTCAGACACAGTTTCCGATGCTACTAAAATAAATCTATATTTCCTTTCATAAACTTTCGCCTTATATAAGGAGCGTGTGGTGTATAAAATACGATTTGTGAAACATATCGAATTTGCATTTCTACAAATAAGAAAATTTGCAAATTCGACTAAATATAACGATGATCCAGAACAAGCTCTAGTTTACTATAGTATAATATACTATATATCAGTACAGTATACATACTTTGACGAAATAAATTGTCTTTAAGAAAAGAATACTTTTAACAAGTTTTTCTTTTCCTGTGTTCCGAAAAACGTTGCCTATAATGCTATATCTTTATGGTTAATCAAGAAATTCTAAGTCTTGGATCGGGGCAAAATTTTAAAGAGAAGACGCTGAAGCGAGTTTTATTCGTTCGTCATCAGTCGGCACTCAAGTGAGTCGTCCATTCGATCGGTTTTATTAGAAAGTCGAGCAATTTGTTATCTACAAAGTTTCTCTGGTACAGTTTCTGATGCTACTAAAGTAAATCTATATTTCCTTTCATAAACTTTCGCCTAATATAAGTTGCGTGTGGTGCCTGGAATACGATTTGTAAAACATATCGAATTTGAATTTCTACAAACAATAAAATTTGCAAATTCGCTTAACTATAACGATGATCCAGAACAACCTCTAGTATACTATATTAAAATTTAGTATATATCAGTACAGTATACATCCTTAAAAAAAAAAGATTTCTCTTTTAGGAGAAGAAATCTTTTAACAAGTTTTTATTTTCATGTGTTCCGGAAGACGTTGTCTATAATGCTATATCTTTATGATTAATGAAATATTTCTAAGTCTTGGATCGAGGCAAAATTTTAAAGCGAAGGCACTGATGCGAGAAATACTAGTTCCTTATCAGTCGGCACTATAGTGAGTAGTCCGTTAGATCGGGTTTATTAGAAAATCGAGCGCTTCGATTTCTACAGAGATTCACAGAAACAGTTTCCGATGCCTTATATAAGGACCGTGTGCTTTCTGGAATACGATTTGTGAAATATATCGAATTTGCATTTCTACAAATAAGAAAATTTGCAAATTCGCCTAACTATAACGATGATACAGAACAAGCTCTAGTATACTATAATATAGTATATATCAGTACTGTATACATCTTTCGACGAAAAGCTTTCTCTTTTATGAGAAGAGAAATTTTATCAAGTTTCTCTTTTTCTGTGTTCCGAAAGACTTAGCCTATAATGCTATATCTTTATTATTAATGAAAAAATTCTAGGTCTTGGATCGGGGCAAAATTTTAAAGAGAAGACGCTGAAGCGAGTTTTATTCGTTCGTCATCCGTCTGCACTCAAGTGAGTCTTCCGTTCGATCGGTCTTAATAGAACGTCGAGCACTTCGTTTTCTAAAGAGATTCTCAGGCACAGTTTCTGATGCTACTAAAATAAATCTATATTTCCTTTCATAAACTTTCGCCTTATATAAGGAGCATGTGGTGTCTGGAATACGATTTGTAAAATATATCGAATTTGCATTTCTACAAATAAGAAAATTTGCAAATTCGCCTAACTATAACGATGATCCAGAACAAGCTCTAGTATACTATATTATAATATAGTATATATCAGTACTGTATACATCCTTCGACGAAAAGCTTTCTCTTTTATGAGAAGATAACTTTTATCAAGTTTTTCTTTTCCTGTGTTCCGAAAGACTTAGACTATAATGCTATATCTTTATTATTAATGAAAAAATTCTAAGTCTTGGATCGGGGCAAAATTTTAAAGCGAAAGCACTGAAGCGATTTATATTAGTTCCTCATCAGTCTGCACTCAAGTGAGTCGTCCGTTCGATCGGTCTTATTAGAACGTCGAGCGCTTCGTTATCTACAAAGATTCTCAGGCACAGTTTCCGATGCTACTAAAATAAATCTATATTTCCTTTCATAAACTTTCGCCTTATATAAGGAGCATGTGGTGTCTGGAATACGATTTGTAAAATATATCGAATTTGCATTTCTACAAATAAGAAAATTTGCAAATTCGCCTAACTATAACGATGATCCAGAACAAGCTCTAGTATACTATATTATAATATAGTATATATCAGTACTGTATACATCCTTCGACGAAAAGCTTTCTCTTTTATGAGAAGAGAACTTTTTTCAAGTTTTTCTTTTCCTGTGTTCCGAAAGACTTAGACTAAAATGCTATATCTTTTTTATTAATGAAAAAATTCTAAGTCTTGGATCGGGGCAAAATTTTAAAGCGAAAGCACTGAAGCGATTTATATTAGTTCCTCATCCGTCTGCACTCAAGTGAGTCGTCCGTTCGATCGGTCTTATTAGAACGTCGAGCGCTTCGTTATCTACAAAGATTCTCAGGCACAGTTTCCGATGCTACTAAAATAAATCTATATTTCCTTTCATAAACTTTCGCCTTATATAAGGAGCATGTGGTGTCTGGAATACGATTTGTAAAATATATCGAATTTGCATTTCTACAAATAAGAAAATTTGCAAATTCGCCTAACTATAACGATGATCCAGAACAAGCTCTAGTATACTATAATATAATATAGTATATATCAGTACTGTATACATCCTTCGACGAAAAGCTTTCTCTTTTATGAAAAGATAACTTTTTTCAAGTTTTTCTTTTCCTGTGTTCCGAAAGACTTAGACTAAAATGCTATATCTTTATTATTACTGAAAAAATTCTAAGTCTTGGATCGGGGCAAAATTTTAAAGCGAAAGCACTGAAGCGATTTATATTAGTTCCTCATCCGTCTGCACTCAAGTGAGTCGTCCGTTCGATCGGTCTTATTAGAACGTCGAGCACTTCGTTATGTACCGAGATTCTCAGGCACAGTTTCCGATGCTACTAAAATAAATCTATATTTCCTTTCATAAACTTTCGCCTTATATAAGGAGCATGTGGTGTCTGGAATACGATTTGTAAAATATATCGAATTTGCATTTCTACAAATAAGAAAATTTGCAAATTCGCCTAACTATAACGATGATCCAGAACAAGCTCTAGTATACTATATTATAATATAGTTTATATCAGTACTGTATACATCCTTCAACGAAAAGCTTTCTCTTTTATGAGAAGAGAATTTTCTTCTAGTTTTTCTTTCCTGTGTTCCGAAAGACTTAGAATAAATGCTATATCTTTTTTATTAATGAAAAAATTCTAAGTCTTGGATCGGGGCAAAATTTTAAAGCGAAAGCACTGAAGCGATTTATATTAGTTCCTCATCCGTCTGCACTCAAGTGAGTCGTCCGTTCGATCGGTCTTATTAGAACGTCGAGCGCTTCGTTATCTACGAAGATTCTCAGGCACAGATTCCGATGCTACTAAAATAAATCTATATTTCCTTTCATAAACTTTCGCCTTATATAAGGAGCATGTGGTGTCTGGAATACGACTTGTAAAATATATCGAATTTGCATTTCTACAAATAAGAAAATTTGCAAATTCGCCTAACTATAACGATGATCCAGAACAAGCTCTAGTATACTATATTATAATATAGTATATATCAGTACTGTA
This sequence comes from Pardosa pseudoannulata, assembly GCA_032207245.1. Taxonomy (NCBI): domain Eukaryota; kingdom Metazoa; phylum Arthropoda; class Arachnida; order Araneae; family Lycosidae; genus Pardosa; species Pardosa pseudoannulata. Next base: position 190,952,097 of record CM063498.1, read on the forward strand.
TACATCCTTCGACGAAAAGCTTTCTCTTTTATGAGAAGAGAACTTTTTTCAAGTTTTTCTTTTCCTGTGTTCCGAAAGACTTAGAATAAATGCTATATCTTTTTTATTAATGAAAAATTCTAAGTCTTGGATCGGGGCAAAATTTTAAAGCGAAAGCACTGAAGCGATTTATATTAGTTCCTCATCCGTCTGCACTCAAGTGAGTCGTCCGTTCGATCGGTCTTATTAGACCGTCGAGCGCTTCGTTATCTACCGAGATTCTCAGGCACAGTTTCCGATGCTACTAAAATAAATCTATATTTCCTTTCATAAACTTTCGCCTTATATAAGGAGCATGTGGTGTCTGGAATACGATTTGTAAAATATATCGAATTTGCATTTCTACAAATAAGAAAATTTGCAAATTCGCCTAACTATAACGATGATCCAGAACAAGCTCTAGTATACTATATTATAATATAGTATATATCAGTACTGTATACATCCTTCGACGAAAAGCTTTCTCTTTTATGAGAAGAGAACTTTTTTCAAGTTTTTCTTTTCCTGTGTTCCGAAAGACTTAGACTATAATGCTATATCTTTATTATTAATGAAAAAATTCTAAGTCTTGGATCGGGGCAAAAATTAAAGCGAAAGCACTGAAGCGATTTATATTAGTTCCTCATCCGTCTGCACTCAAGTGAGTCGTCCGTTCGATCGGTCTTATTAGACCGTCGAGCGCTTCGTTATCTACCGAGATTCTCAGGCACAGTTTCCGATGCTACTAAAATAAATCTATATTTCCTTTCATAAACTTTCGCCTTATATAAGGAGCATGTGGTGTCTGGAATACGACTTGTAAAATATATCGAATTTGCATTTCTACAAATAAGAAAATTTGCAAATTCGCCTAACTATAACGATGATCCAGAACAAGCTCTAGTATTCTATAATATAATATAGTATATATCAGTACTGTCTACTTATTCGACGAAAAGCTTTCTCTTTTATGAGAAGAGAACTTTTTTCAAGTTTTTCTTTTCCTGTGTTCCGAAAGACCTAGAATAAATGCTATATCTTTTTTATTAATGAAAAAATTCTAAGTCTTGGATCGGGGCAAAATTTTAAAGCGAAAGCACTGAAGCGATTTATATTAGTTCCTCATCCGTCTGCACTCAAGTGAGTCGTCCGTTCGATCGGTCTTATTAGAACGTCGAGCGCTTCGTTATCTACCGAGATTCTCAGGCACAGTTTCCGATGCTACTAAAATAAATCTATATTTCCTTTCATAAACTTTCGCCTTATATAAGGAGCATGTGGTGTCTGGAATACGACTTGTAAAATATATCGAATTTGCATTTCTACAAATAAGAAAATTTGCAAATTCGCCTAACTATAACGATGATCCAGAACAAGCTCTAGTATACTATATTATAATATAGTATATATCAGTACTGTATACATCCTTCGACGAAAAGCTTTCTCTTTTATGAGAAGAGAACTTTTTTCAAGTTTTTCTTTTCCTGTGTTCCGAAAGACTTAGAATAAATGCTATATCTTTTTTATTAATGAAAAATTCTAAGTCTTGGATCGGGGCAAAATTTTAAAGCGAAAGCACTGAAGCGATTTATATTAGTTCCTCATCCGTCTGCACTCAAGTGAGTCGTCCGTTCGATCGGTCTTATTAGACCGTCGAGCGCTTCGTTATCTACCGAGATTCTCAGGCACAGTTTCCGATGCTACTAAAATAAATCTATATTTCCTTTCATAAACTTTCGCCTTATATAAGGAGCATGTGGTGTCTGGAACACGACTTGTAATATATATCGAATTTGCATTTCTACAAATAAGAAAATTTGCAAATTCGCCTAACTATAACGATGATCCAGAACAAGCTCTAGTATACTATATTATAATATAGTATATATCAGTACTGTATACATCCTTCGACGAAAAGCTTTCTCTTTTATGAGAAGAGAAATTTTCAAGTTTTTCTTTTCCTGTGTTCCGAAAGACTTAGAATAAATGCTATAACTTTTTTAATAATGAAAAAATTCTAAGTCTTGGATCGGGGCAATATTTTAAAGCGAAAGCACTGAAGCGATTTATATTAGTTCCTCATCAGTCTGCAATCAAGTGAGTCGTCCGTTCGATCGGTCTTATTAGACCGTCGAGCGCTTCGTTATCTACCGAGATTCTCAGGCACAGTTTCCGATGCTACTAAAATAAATCTATATTTCCTTTCATAAACTTTCGCCTTATATAAGGAGCATGTGGTGTCTGGAATACGACTTGTAAAATATATCGAATTTGCATTTCTACAAATAAGAAAATTTGCAAATTCGCCTAACTATAACGATGATCCAGAACAAGCTCTAGTATACTATATTATAATATAGTATATATCAGTACTGTATACATCCTTCGACGAAAAGCTTTCTCTTTTATGAGATGAGAAATTTTCAAGTTTTTCTTTTCCTGTGTTCCGAAAGACTTAGAATAAATGCTATATCTTTTTTATTAATGAAAAATTCTAAGTCTTGGATCGGGGCAAAATTTTAAAGCGAAAGCACTGAAGCGATTTATATTAGTTCCTCATCCGTCTGCACTCAAGTGAGTCGTCCGTTCGATCGGTCTTATTAGACCGTCGAGCGCTTCGTTATCTACCGAGATTCTCAGAAACACAGTTTCCGATGCTACTAAAATAAATCTATATTTCCTTTCATAAACTTTCGCCTTATATAAGGAGCATGTGGTGTCTGGAATACGATTTGTAAAATATATCGAATTTGCATTTCTACAAATAAGAAAATTTGCAAATTCGCCTAACTATAACGATGATCCAGAACAAGCTCTAGTATACTATATTATAATATAGTATATATCAGTACTGTATACATCCTTCGACGAAAAGCTTTCTCTTTTATGAGAAGAGAACTTTTTTCAAGTTTTTCTTTTCCTGTGTTCCGAAAGACTTAGAATAAATGCTATATCTTTTTTTTAATGAAAAAATTCTAAGTCTTGGATCGGGGCAAAATTTTTAAGCGAAAGCACTGAAGCGATTTATATTAGTTCCTCATGACTCTGCACTCAAGTGAGTCGTCCGTTCGATCGGTCTTAATAGACCGTCGAGCGCTTCGTTATCTACCGAGATTCTCAGGCACAGTTTCCGATGCTACTAAAATAAATCTATATTTCCTTTCATAAACTTTCGCCTTATATAAGGAGCATGTGGTGTCTGGAATACGATTTGTAAAATATATCGAATTTGCATTTCTACAAATAAGAAAATTTGCAAATTCGCCTAACTAAAACGATGATCCAGAACAAGCTCTAGTATACTATATTATAATATAGTATATATCAGTACTGTATACATCCTTCGACGAAAAGCTTTCTCTTTTATGAGAAGAGAACTTTTTTCAAGTTTTTCTTTTCCTGTGTTCCGAAAGACTTAGCCTATAATGCTATATCTTTATTATTAATGAAAAAATTCTAAATCTTGGATCGGGGCAAAAATTAAAGCGAAAGCACTGTAGCGATTTATATTAGTTCCTATCCGTTGCACTCAAGTGAGTCGGTCCGGTCGATCGGTCTTATTTAGAACGTTCGGAGCGCTTAGTTAAGTCTTGGATCGGGGCAAAATTTTAAAGCGAAAGCACTGAAGCGATATATATTAGTTCCTCATCCGTCTGCACTCAAGTGAGTCGTCCGTTCGATCGGTCTTATTAGACCGTCGAGCGCTTCGTTATCTACCGAGATTCTCAGGCACAGTTTCCGATGCTACTAAAATAAATCTATATTTCCTTTCATAAACTTTCGCCTTATATAAGGAGCATGTGGTGTCTGGAATACGATTTGTAAAATATATCGAATTTGCATTTCTACAAATAAGAAAATTTGCAAATTCGCCTAACTATAACGATGATCCAGAACAAGCTCTAGTATACTATATTATAATATAGTATATATCAGTACTGTATACATCCTTCGACGAAAAGCTTTCTCTTTTATGAGAAGAGAACTTTTTTCAAGTTTTTCTTTTCCTGTGTTCCGAAAGACTTAGACTAAAATGCTATATCTTTATTATTACTGAAAAAATTCTAAGTCTTGGATCGGGGCAAAATTTTAAAGCGAAAGCACTGAAGCGATTTATATTAGTTCCTCATCCGTCTGCACTCAAGTGAGTCGTCCGTTCGATCGGTCTTATTAGACCGTCGAGCGCTTCGTTATCTACCGAGATTCTCAGGCACAGTTTCCGATGCTACTAAAATAAATCTATATTTCCTTTCATAAACTTTCGCCTTATATAAGGAGCATGTGGTGTCTGGAATACGATTTGTAAAATATATCGAATTTGCATTTCTACAAATAAGAAAATTTGCAAATTCGCCTAACTATAACGATGATCCAGAACAAGCTCTAGTATACTATATTATAATATAGTATATATCAGTACTGTATACATCCTTCGACGAAAAGCTTTCTCTTTTATGAGAAGAGAACTTTTTTCAAGTTTTTCTTTTCCTGTGTTCCGAAAGACTTAGAATAAATGCTATATCTTTTTTATTAATGAAAAATTCTAAGTCTTGGATCGGGGCAAAATTTTAAAGCGAAAGCACTGAAGCGATTTATATTAGTTCCTCATCCGTCTGCACTCAAGTGAGTCGTCCGTTCGATCGGTCTTATTAGACCGTCGAGCGCTTCGTTATCTACCGAGATTCTCAGGCACAGTTTCCGATGCTACTAAAATAAATCTATATTTCCTTTCATAAACTTTCGCCTTATATAAGGAGCATGTGGTGTCTGGAATACGATTTGTAAAATATATCGAATTTGCATTTCTACAAATAAGAAAATTTGCAAATTCGCCTAACTATAACGATGATCCAGAACAAGCTCTAGTATACTATATTATAATATAGTATATATCAGTACTGTATACATCCTTCGACGAAAAGCTTTCTCTTTTATGAGAAGAGAACTTTTTTCAAGTTTTTCTTTTCCTGTGTTCCGAAAGACTTAGAATAAATGCTATATCTTTTTTATTAATGAAAAATTCTAAGTCTTGGATCGGGGCAAAATTTTAAAGCGAAAGCACTGAAGCGATTTATATTAGTTCCTCATCCGTCTGCACTCAAGTGAGTCGTCCGTTCGATCGGTCTTATTAGACCGTCGAGCGCTTCGTTATCTACCGAGATTCTCAGGCACAGTTTCCGATGCTACTAAAATAAATCTATATTTCCTTTCATAAACTTTCGCCTTATATAAGGAGCATGTGGTGTCTGGAATACGATTTGTAAAATATATCGAATTTGCATTTCTACAAATAAGAAAATTTGCAAATTCGCCTAACTATAACGATGATCCAGAACAAGCTCTAGTATACTATATTATAATATAGTATATATCAGTACTGTATACATCCTTCGACGAAAAGCTTTCTCTTTTATGAGAAGAGAACTTTTTTCAAGTTTTTCTTTTCCTGTGTTCGAAAGACTTAGAATAAATGCTATATCTTTTTTTTAATGAAAAAATTCTAAGTCTTGGATCGGGGCAAAATTTTAAAGCGAAAGCACTGAAGCGATTTATATTAGTTCCTCATCCGTCTGCACTCAAGTGAGTCGTCCGTTCGATCGGTCTTATTAGACCGTCGAGCGCTTCGTTATCTACCGAGATTCTCAGGGACAGTTTCCGATGCTACTAAAATAAATCTATATTTCCTTTCATAAACTTTCGCCTTATATAAGGAGCATGTGGTGTCTGGAATACGATTTGTAAAATATATCGAATTTGCATTTCTACAAATAAGAAAATTTGCAAATTCGCCTAACTATAACGATGATCCAGAACAAGCTCTAGTATACTATATTATAATATAGTATATATCAGTACTGTATACATCCTTCGACGAAAAGCTTTCTCTTTTATGAGAAGAGAACTTTTTTCAAGTTTTTCTTTTCCTGTGTTCCGAAAGACTTAGAATAAATGCTATATCTTTTTAATGAAAAATTCTAAGTCTTGGATCAGGGCAAAATATTAAAGCGAAAGCACTGAATCGATTTATATTAGTTCCTCATTCGTCTAAACTCAAGTGAGTCGTCCGTTCGATCGGTCTTATTAGAACGTCGAGCGCTTCGTTATCTACCGAGATTCTCAGGCACAGTTTCCGATGCGTAAATCTATATTTCCTTTCATAAACTTTCGCCTTATATAAGGAGCATGTGGTGTCTGGAATACGATTTGTAAAATATATCGAATTTGCATTTCTACAAATAAGAAAATTTGCAAATTCGCCTAACTAAAACGATCATCCTGAACAAGCTCTAGTATACTATATTTTAATATAGTATATATCAGTACTGTATACATCCTTCGACGAAAAGCTTTCTCTTTTATGAGAAGAGAACTTTTTTCAAGTTTTTCTTTTCCTGTGTTCCGAAAGACTTAGAATAAATGCTATATCTTTTTTATTAATGAAAAAATTCTAAGTCTTGGATCGGGGCAAAATTTTAAAGCGAAACCACTGAAGCGATTTATATTAGTTCCTCATCCGTCTGCACTCAAGTGAGTCGTCCGTCCGATCGGTCATAGAACGTCGAGCTTCGTTATCTACTCAGACACAATTTCCAATGCTACTAAAATAAATATATGTTTCCTTTCATAAACTTTCGCCTTATATAATGAGCGTGTGTTGTCTGGAATCTTCGAATTTGCATTTCTACTAAGAAAATTTGCAAATTAGATGATAGAACAAGCTCTAGTATACTATATCGTATATATCAGTACTGTATACATCCTTCGACGAAAAGGTTTCTCTTTATCAATTTAGTATACATCCTTCGACGAAAAAGTTTTTCTTATAGGAAAATAATACTTTTAACAAGGTTGTCTTTTCCTGTGTTCCGAAAGACGATGCCTATAAAGATATTTCTTTATAAATAATGAAAATTATCTAATGCTTGCATCTTTGCAAAATTTTAAAGAGAAGTCGCTGAAGTGATTTATATTAGTTCCTCATCAGTCGGCTTTCAAGTGAGTCGTCCGTTCGATCGGACACACGCACACACACACACACACACACACACACACACACCGATTTTGTCCTCCGAATAACATAATTCGTTAGACTTACCTTACAGTCCGATTTGGGTTGTGGGGTAATGAGTCTCCTGAGCAGCGCTACGGCGCAGCTCTGGGGATGAGCCTCAGGGTGTTGTACTACTGTACCTCACCTAGGACAGCTATCGGCCTCCTCGTGACGCCCCCTGGTAACTACTAGTGTCCGTCCTAGGCCAATGATAGCCGTCTGCAACCTCAAGATGTATACCTCCTTTAGGTATACTCGGGTTTCACGAACCCGGGGTTTCGTGAGTGATCCTTCTCTTCAGACTTCCCTGGTAGTCACGAACTTACTTTGTAGTATTGTTCCTTACTGGGGTCGTCAACATTATTCTCGAACCATGACGGAACTCTCGTAGGCCAGCAACACCTTGTGGTGTGGTGGTTACTGTCGTGGAGACTAATCATACAGACTGTATGGCTCCGGCCGGGACAGGGTTAAACACACTTACAGTCCGATTTTCTGCGGAAAAGTTCTTCAATTAGAAACTCACATGAACTTAACATAACTGGTTTCTTAGACACTTTAATTAATTTCATTAATGGTTTAGCCGAACGCTGGCCGATTGTTTAGGACGCTGATCGTCGGTACCGGAGTGCGTGGTTTTGAATTTCACTATTCCATGGTTGTTCGTAGCCTTTCAGGATCGATTTAAGCTGTAGGTTCCGGTCTCATTAGCCCTCGTGTTCAGAACTGTAGACCGTAGTGCTCTAAACCAAACCAAACCTTAATGGTTTATGATAGTTCCATTTCTTTAGGTGTGCTTCGTAAGTTGGGAGAAGTAATTAAACTGCGTAGTAATTTTTAGGATATATTATAGGTTATATTATTAGGATTATAATTACAGCCCTTTCCTTAGTAATTATTAAAAAATACGAGAGAGAAATTTCAAAAGTACAAACTAAAATAATCAGGATTAAATATTACACATTCTAAATTTTTAAAAATACAGTTAAGCTAAAAATTAATAAGCACAAAAATAAGAAGCAAATATTTACTAGTATTTATAAATTACGCGTTGTAACGTCGCAACATACATAAACCTCTGTGCTTGTGGGGGTTTAGTAAAATTAATCGCTTAAGGTCCTAGACTTTATTATCTTGACTATATACAATATATACGCGATGCAAAACAACATCGTTTGGGAGAGAGAAGCAACCTTCTCTACCCTCCAGCCCCCAACAACCAACTGTCTTCCTCTCTAAAGACCCCCGCAAAAAGAGGAGGGAGAAAAAGGGCTGACAGCAAGGGAGTGGTCAGCGGACCGGATTCCTCAATGACAGCCGGAATTCCACACAGATGCATACAGGGACATAAAAATCCCAAACCCCTCTGGGTCTGGAACTCCTGCTTTTTCAGGGGAATAAATTCCCACGGGTCCTGAGAATGACCGACCCTCTCTGGTTCTCTTGTGACCAGCTGCCACAGCGTACGCTCATAAGAAACAGACGGTAAGACAATAATTAAACGATTAGAATGATAAAAAAAATTAAAATTAAATATTTACTATAATAAATAAATACCATATGTGCTACAGGGCAAACTATAGGAGAAATAGTTACGTAATAAATGTCAAGCGCATCATTTGAATTATCTGTTCTTCCACTGGTACCACATTTTGACCAATAGAACGTATTCCTTAGAAGTGGGGAACTTATTCCTTGCTAACCCTGTACGTCTAAGATCCACTTTCTTGCAGTCACTAGTACGGATGCAACGGTTATCCGGCCAACATACGCATCCATCATTCGTTAATGACACCCATTCGATTTTGCAAATTTTTCCACTAAGCTTTCATTTTTATATTCGACCACTATTCTGAAAATGTTTGCCAGCTGTGATATAAAGTTCTGTTCTAACATACTATAGTAAACAATTTTATCTCATAATTGTTCTCTTAAAAAGTGATGCAATGTTCCCTCGCTACTTCGCGCTTCATGTTTTTCTGCTGAAGTGCTTCGTCGGTTTTTCCCCAATATTCCTCAAAAAATAAAAATGAAAAAATACAACCATGTCGGCTGCCACATTGCAGAAAGGAGCGTTGTTTCATGTTGGTGCTCGAGAGAGAAGGATACATGCACGTCAAACCAAGAGATGAGTTGTCTCAGAGTACATACCACGGGCCCTTGAGATGACAAAGTCTGCAAGTGAGGAAGAAAATAAAGAGGAAGACGAAGAACAAACTGAAAAGCGGGGCTTTACCCTGGAGAATCTGCAACAATTGTGCAACATGGCAAGAATTTGCACAAGGCATTGACGACATTATGGTTCGAGCTGTCGAGTTCAGCAATCGCGTTGACGGGGTTATGTCCTTGTACAGGGGAATTTTGTAGGAAAAGTTAAAACAAAGACAACAACAACCAATTACCATCTTTCTCTCCAAGGTAAAGCCCCCTGGCTCTACCACCAGTGTCTGAAGCAGAAGAGTCTCCAAGTGAGCCTAAAACTTCTACGAGTCAAGCGAGAGCTTCTTCTCCGGCACCAACACAAGACTCTTCGCTTTCCAGAAAGCAATGTTGATTAATGTTTATTACTCTATAAGTTTTTATAATTAACCTTATTAATTAGCACTGACACATTTAAGTAAATACGTATACTGTTGTAATTTTTGTCTTAAATGTGTAAAGTATAAATAGTGTTTACATATTTAAAACATTCGTGTACCCGCATACACGAAAATTCCTAGGGGCAAATTCTACTTCGCGGTTTTTCAGTTTTCGCTGAAGGTTTTGTTCCCCATTAACCGCGAAAAACGAGGGATCAGTGTATTTTAGGATGTTTAAAGTTAAAACACGAACGTAAGTTAAAAAAACCAGATAAGAACGATACGTAATTTTAGAACTAACTTTGAGGAAGTTTGGTTAAAAGTAATACGAACTATTAATCTTCTACATATATATATATATATATATATATATATATATATATATATATATATATATATATATATATATATATATATATATATATATATATATATATATATATATATATATATATATACTAGAGGGCTTATGAGACAGGATCTACTGCTTAAAGACGATTCCAAGCGGTTACGGGCAGTCATTGCATCTGTAGGATTTAAACCCATGTATTCCGTACCTAAACTAAGTGACGCTTGTATTTATTACTCGCAGGAGTGTCGATCGGGATGGCTTAGGCCAGTGGTCGTCAAACTTATTAGCCAAAGAGCCAAATATGAACATTGCAACAATTTTTAAAAAAATTGGGAGCCAAATCTGCCTGTTTAGTAAACTTTTACTCCACTAAATAAGTAGTACATTAAATAAAACTAAATTTCATACTTAATAAATATTTATTAATGATATTTATTAATATTAGATAAGACAAAACTGTTCACACTGCAACTGCTGGTCTGTGACGCCAATTTGTACCCCCCCCCAATACTTTAGAGAAAGTATGCTGGATCATGCTAGTGGTAACTTTTGTATCACACCGGAGTCCGCCGAAAACATACGTACAATGCCGGTTGCTTGTACATGGTTTGTGTTCACGTTTAAGAAAACTGATAAAAACTAAGCTCGATGTGCGTTACGTATTATTACAACAATATAAAATTTTAATTACCTATCTATCATTTAACTTAAACAAAAAATTATACTTGTTCTCGATTTATAGAAAAATTTTAATTTATCAAAATAAGATGTGATTTTTTTCTTACCAAGTTTTTTTAATGAAAATATTATTGCGCCTTCCATGGATATTTGTGCTAGAGCCGCACTTAAGGAGCCAAAGATCCACATGCGGCTCTGGAGCCACACTTTGCCGACCACTGGCTTAGGCCGTGGCAGACTTTTTCAGGCTCTTACACGTAGGAGTCGTTAAAAATTTAATATTTTAATTGCTTATTAATAAATATTCAGAAATTCCCTGTGTTAATATATTAATGAAGTATTGTGAATAATTCAAGTAGAATAATTCAAACCCATGGATTCCGCACCTAAACTATTGTAAGGGACGCTTGTATTTATTACTCGCATTAGTCTTGATCTGGATGACTTAGGCCGTGGCAGACTATTAAGGCTCTTACATGGAGGAGTCGTTAAAAATTTAATATTTTAATTGCTTATTAATAAATATTCAGAAATTCCCTGTGATAATATATTAATGAAGTATTGTGAATAATTCATGTAGAATAATTCAAACCCATGGATTCCGCACCTAAACTAACGTAAGGGACGCTTGTATTTATTACTCGCATTAGTCTTGATCTGGATGACTTAGGCCGTGGCAGACTATTAACGCTCTTACATGTAGGAGTCGTTAAAAATTTAATATTTTAATTGCTTATTAATAAATATTCAGAAATTCCCTGTGATAATATATTAATGAAGTATTGTGAATAATTCATGTAGATCAATTCAAACCCATGGATTCCGCACCTAAACTAACGTAAGTGACGCTTGTATTTATTACTCGCATTAGTCTTGATCTGGATGACTTAGGCCGTGGCAGACTATTAACGCTCTTACATGTAGGAGTCGTTAAAAATTTAATATTTTAATTGCTTATTAATAAATATTCAGAAATTCCCTGTGATAATATATTAATGAAGTATTGTGAATAATTCAAACCCATGGATTCCGCACCTAAACTAACGTTAAGTGACGCTTGTATTTATTACTCGCATTAGTCTTGATCTGGATGACTTAGGCCGTGGCAGACTATTAAGGCTCTTACATGTAGGAGTCGTTAAAAATTTAATATTTTAATTGCTTATTAATAAATATTCAGAAATTCCCTGTGTTAATATATTAATGAAGTATTGTGAATAATTCAAGTAGAATAATTCAAACCCATGGATTCCGCACCTAAACTATTGTAAGGGACGCTTGTATTTATTACTCGCATTAGTCTTGATCTGGATGACTTAGGCCGTGGCAGACTATTAAGGCTCTTACATGGAGGAGTCGTTAAAAATTTAATATTTTAATTGCTTATTAATAAATATTCAGAAATTCCCTGTGATAATATATTAATGAAGTATTGTGAATAATTCATGTAGAATAATTCAAACCCATGGATTCCGCACCTAAACTAACGTAAAGGACGCTTGTATTTATTACTCGCATTAGTCTTGATCTGGATGACTTAGGCCGTGGCAGACTATTAACGCTCTTACACGTAGGAGTCGTTAAAAATTTAATATTTTAATTGCTTATTAATAAATATTCAGAAATTCCCTGTGATAATATATTAATGAAGTATTGTGAATAATTCATGTAGAATAATTCAAACCCATGGATTCCGCACCTAAACTATCGTAAGGGACGCTTGTATTTATTACTCGCATTAGTCTTGATCTGGATGACTTAGGCCGTGGCAGACTATTAACGCTCTTACATGGAGGAGTCGTTAAAAATTTAATATTTTAATTGCTTATTAATAAATATTCAGAAATTCCCTGTGATAATATATTAATGAAGTATTGTGAATAATTCATGTAGAATAATTCAAACCCATGGATTCCGCACCTAAACTAACGTAAAGGACGCTTGTATTTATTACTCGCATTAGTCTTGATCTGGATGACTTAGGCCGTGGCAGACTATTAAGGCTCTTACATGTAGGAGTCGTTAAAAATTTAATATTTTAATTGCTTATTAATAAATATTCAGAAATTCCCTGTGATAATATATTAATGAAGTATTGTGAATAATTCAAGTAGAATAATTCAAACCCATGGATTCCGCACCTAAACTATTGTAAGGGACGCTTGTATTTATTACTCGCATTAGTCTTGATCTGGATGACTTAGGCCGTGGCAGACTATTAAGGCTCTTACATGGAGGAGTCGTTAAAAATTTAATATTTTAATTGCTTATTAATAAATATTCAGAAATTCCCTGTGATAATATATTAATGAAGTATTGTGAATAATTCATGTAGAATAATTCAAACCCATGGATTCCGCACCTAAACTAACGTAAAGGACGCTTGTATTTATTACTCGCATTAGTCTTGATCTGGATGACTTAGGCCGTGGCAGACTATTAAGCTCTTACATGGAGGAGTCGTTAAAAAATTTAATATTTTAATTGCTTATTAATAAATATTCAGAAATTCCCTGTGATAATATATTAATGAAGTATTGTGAATAATTCATGTAGAATAATTCAAACCCATGGATTCCGCACCTAAACTAACGTAAAGGACGCTTGTATTTATTACTCGCATTAGTCTTGATCTGGATGACTTAGGCCGTGGCAGACTATTAAGCTCTTACATGGAGGAGTCGTTAAAATTTAATATTTTAATTGCTTATTAATAAATATTCAGAAATTCACAGCCTTAATATATTGATGAAGTATTTTGAATAATTCATGTAGAATAATTCAAACCATGGATTCCGCACCTAAACTAACGTAAAGGGACGCTTGTATTTATTACTCGCATTAGTCCTTGATCTGGATGACTTAGGCCGTGGCAGACTATTAAGGCTCTTACATGTAGGAGTCGTTAAAAATTTAATATTTTAATTGCTTATTAATAAATATTCAGAAATTCCCTGTGATAATATATTAATGAAGTATTGTGAATAATTCATGTAGAATAATTCAAACCCATGGATTCTGCACCTAAACTATTGTAAGGGACGCTTGTATTTATTACTCGCATTAGTCTTGATCTGGATGACTTAGGCCGTGGCAGACTATTAACGCTCTTACACGTAGGAGTCGTTAAAAATTTAATATTTTAATTGCTTATTAATAAATATTCAGAAATTCACAGCCTTAATATATTGATGAAGTATTTTGAATAATTCATGTAGAATAATTCAAAACCCATGGATTCCGCACCTAAACTAACGTAAGTGACGCTTGTATTTATTACTCGCATTAGTCTTGATCTGGATGACTTAGGCCGTGGCAGACTATTAAGGCTCTTACATGTAGGAGTCGTTAAAAATTTAATATTTTAATTGCTTATTAATAAATATTCAGAAATTCCCTGTGATAATATATTAATGAAGTATTGTGAATAATTCATGTAGAATAATTCAAACCCATGGATTCCGCACCTAAACTAACGTAAAGGACGCTTGTATTTATTACTCGCATTAGTCTTGATCTGGATGACTTAGGCCGTGGCAGACTATTAAGGCTCTTACATGTAGGAGTCGTTAAAAATTTAATATTTTAATTGCTTATTAATAAATATTCAGAAATTCCCTGTGTTAATATATTAATGAAGTATTGTGAATAATTCAAGTAGAATAATTCAAACCCATGGATTCCGCACCTAAACTATTGTAAGGGACGCTTGTATTTATTACTCGCATTAGTCTTGATCTGGATGACTTAGGCCGTGGCAGACTATTAAGGCTCTTACATGGAGGAGTCGTTAAAAATTTAATATTTTAATTGCTTATTAATAAATATTCAGAAATTCCCTGTGATAATATATTAATGAAGTATTGTGAATAATTCATGTAGAATAATTCAAACCCATGGATTCCGCACCTAAACTAACGTAAAGGACGCTTGTATTTATTACTCGCATTAGTCTTGATCTGGATGACTTAGGCCGTGGCAGACTATTAACGCTCTTACACGTAGGAGTCGTTAAAAATTTAATATTTTAATTGCTTATTAATAAATATTCAGAAATTCCCTGTGATAATATATTAATGAAGTATTGTGAATAATTCATGTAGAATAATTCAAACCATGGATTCTGCACCTAAACTAACGTAAAGGACGCTTGTATTTATTACTCGCATTAGTCTTGATCTGGATGACTTAGGCCGTGGCAGACTATTAACGCTCTTACATGGAGGAGTCGTTAAAAATTTAATATTTTAATTGCTTATTAATAAATATTCAGAAATTCCCGGTGTTAATATATTAATGAAGTATTGTGAATAATTCATGTAGAATAATTCAAACCCATGGATTCCGCACCTAAACTAACGTAAGGGACGCTTGTATTTATTACTCGCATTAGTCTTGATCTGGATGACTTAGGCCGTGGCAGACTATTAAGGCTCTTACATGTAGGAGTCGTTAAAAATTTAATATTTTAATTGCTTATTAATAAATATTCAGAAATTCCCTGTGTTAATATATTAATGAAGTATTGTGAATAATTCAAGTAGAATAATTCAAACCCATGGATTCCGCACCTAAACTATTGTAAGGGACGCTTGTATTTATTACTCGCATTAGTCTTGATCTGGATGACTTAGGCCGTGGCAGACTATTAACGCTCTTACATGGAGGAGTCGTTAAAAATTTAATATTTTTAATTGCTTATTAATAAATATTCAGAAATTCCCTGTGATAAGATATTAATGAAGTATTGTGAATAATTCATGTAGAATAATTCAAACCCATGGATTCCGCACCTAAACTAACGTAAAGGACGCTTGTATTTATTACTCGCATTAGTCTTGATCTGGATGACTTAGGCCGTGGCAGACTATTAAGGCTCTTACATGTAGGAGTCGTTAAAAATTTAATATTTTAATTGCTTATTAATAAATATTCAGAAATTCCCTGTGATAATATATTAATGAAGTATTGTGAATAATTCATGTAGAATAATTCAAACCCATGGATTCCGCACCTAAACTAACGTAAGGGACACTTATATTTATTACTCGCATTAGTCTTGATCTGGATGACTTAGGCCGTGGCAGACTATTAACGCTCTTACACGTAGGAGTCGTTAAAAATTTAATATTTTAATTGCTTATTAATAAATATTCAGAAATTCCCTGTGATAATATATTAATGAAGTATTGTGAATAATTCATGTAGAATAATTCAAACCCATGGATTCCGCACCTAAAACTAACGTAAAGGACGCTTGTATTTATTACTCGCATTAGTCTTGATCTGGATGACTTAGGCCGTGGCAGACTATTAAGGCTCTTACATGGAGGAGTCGTTAAAAATTTAATATTTTAATTGCTTATTAATAAATATTCAGAAATTCCCTGTGATAATATATTAATGAAGTATTGTGAATAATTCATGTAGAATAATTCAAACCCATGGATTCCGCACCTAAACTAACGTAAAGGACGCTTGTATTTATTACTCGCATTAGTCTTGATCTGGATGACTTAGGCCGTGGCAGACTATTACGGCTCTTACTCGTAGGAGTCGTTAAAAATTTAATATTTTAATTGCTTATTAATAAATATTCAGAAATTCCCTGTGCTAATATATTAATGAAGTATTGTGAATAATTCATGTAGAATAATTCAAACCCATGGATTCCGCACCTAAACTATTGTAAGGACGCTTGTATTTATTACTCGCATTAGTCTTGATCTGGATGACTTAGGCCGTGGCAGACTATTAAGGCTCTTACATGGAGGAGTCGTTAAAATTTAATATTTTAATTGCTTATTACTAAATATTCAGAAATTCCCTGTGATAATATATTAATGAAGTATTGTGAATAATTCATGTAGAATAATTCAAACCCATGGATTCCGCACCTAAACTAAACGTAAAGGGACGCTTGTATTTATTACTCGCATTAGTCTTGATCTGGATGACTTAGGCCGTGGCAGACTATTAACGCTCTTACATGTAGGAGTCGTTAAAAATTTAATATTTTAATTGCTTATTAATAAATATTCAGAAATTCCCTGTGATAATATATTGATGAAGTATTTTGAATAATTCATGTAGAATAATTCAAACCCATGGATTCCGCACCTAAACTAACGTAAAGGACGCTTGTATTTATTACTCGCATTAGTCTTGATCTGGATGACTTAGGCCGTGGCAGACTATTAAGCTGCTCTTACATGGAGGAGTCGTTAAAAATTTAATATTTTAATTGCTTATTAATAAATATTCAGAAATTCCCTGTGCTAATATATTATTGAAGTATTGTGAATAATTCATGTAGAATAATTCAAACCCATGGATTCCGCACCTAAACTAACGTAAAGGACGCTTGTATTTATTACTCGCATTAGTCTTGATCTGGATGACTTAGGCCGTGGCAGACTATTAAGGCTCTTACATGGAGGAGTCGTTAAAAATTTAATATTTTAATTGCTTATTAATAAATATTCAGAAATTCCCTGTGATAATATATTAATGAAGTATTGTGAATAATTCAAACCCATGGATTCCGCACCTAAACTAACGTTAAGTGACGCTTGTATTTATTACTCGCATTAGTCTTGATCTGGATGACTTAGGCCGTGGCAGACTATTAAGGCTCTTACATGGAGGAGTCGTTAAAAATTTAATATTTTAATTGCTTATTAATAAATATTCAGAAATTCCCTGTGATAATATATTAATGAAGTATTGTGAATAATTCATGTAGAATAATTCAAACCCATGGATTCCGCACCTAAACTAACGTAAAGGACGCTTGTATTTATTACTCGCATTAGTCTTGATCTGGATGACTTAGGCCGTGGCAGACTATTACGCTCTTACATGTAGGAGTCGTTAAAAATTTAATATTTTAATTGCTTATTAATAAATATTCAGAAATTCCCTGTGATAATATATTAATGAAGTATTGTGAATAATTCATGTAGAATAATTCAAACCCATGGATTCTGCACCTAAACTAACGTAAAGGACGCTTGTATTTATTACTCGCATTAGTCTTGATCTGGATGACTTAGGCCGTGGCAGACTATTAACGCTCTTACACGTAGGAGTCGTTAAAAATTTAATATTTTAATTGCTTATTAATAAATATTCAGAAATTCACAGCCTTAATATATTGATGAAGTATTTTGAATAATTCATGTAGAATAATTCAAACCCATGGATTCTGCACCTAAACTAACGTAAGGGACACTTATATTTATTACTCGCATTAGTCTTGATCTGGATGACTTAGGCCGTGGCAGACTATTAAGGCTCTTACATGGAGGAGTCGTTAAAAATTTAATATTTTAATTGCTTATTAATAAATATTCAGAAATTCCCTGTGATAATATATTAATGAAGTATTGTGAATAATTCATGTAGAATAATTCAAACCCATGGATTCCGCACCTAAACTAACGTAAAGGACGCTTGTATTTATTACTCGCATTAGTCTTGATCTGGATGACTTAGGCCGTGGCAGACTATTAAGGCTCTTACATGGAGGAGTCGTTAAAAATTTAATATTTTAATTGCTTATTAATAAATATTCAGAAATTCACAGCCTTAATATATTGATGAAGTATTTTGAATAATTCATGTAGAATAATTCAAACCCATGGATTCCGCACCTAAACTAACGTAAAGGACGCTTGTATTTATTACTCGCATTTAGTCTTGATCTGGATGACTTAGGCCGTGGCAGACTATTAAGGCTCTTACATGTAGGAGTCGTTAAAATTTAATATTTTAATTGCTTATTAATATTGCTTTCTAGTCTGCGAGGAAGAAGTAGTGGTTGATACACGCGGGAATGATAGAAACGCATTGAAGGGAAGCTGTGCAGCATCCCTACACAACAAGATATCAAGCTGTGTAAGGATTGACGTACATTTCTCCAGCCCCGCACCTACACGATTCAGTAAATTCACAAGTGCCATTCGTTACTATTTCGTTAATACCGGTTAGTACCGCAAAAATTTTATGTTAGTACCGAATTTGAAAAAATATTATAACCGTTTTTCTTTTCGGGGCTCCAGAAAGATAAGCCCCGCAACAGCATAATTTTGCTTATATTTCCAAATTCAAAGATGTCATTCGTTAGTACTACGTTAGTAATTGTAAGTACCGCAAAAATTTTCGTTAGTTCCGAATTTAAAATAAAATTATTGCAAATTTTTATTGCGGAGCTGAGGAAATGCGAGCCCCACACTTATGCAATTCCACCGTTTCAAAGATGTCGTTCGATAGTACTTTGTTAGCACCGGTTAGTACCGCAAAAACTTTTCGTTAGTACCGAATTTGAAAAAAAATTATAGCTGTTTTTCTTTTCGGGGCTCTAGAAAGGTAAGCCGCTCAATAGCATAATTTTGCTTATATTTCCAGATTCAAAGATGTCATTCGTTAGTACTGGTAAGTACCGCAAAAAATTTCATTAGTACTGAATTTAAATTATTGCAATTTTTTATTGCGGTGAAAAGCATTTCCTCAGCCTCGCAATAAAAAATTGTAATAATTTTATTTTAAATTCGGTACTAACGAAAAATGTTGCGGTACTAACCGGCACTAACGAAGTACTAACGAATGGCAGCTGTGAATTTACTGAATCATGTAGGTGCGGGGCTGAGGGAGGTGCGTTAAGGATTGCTGGGAAGGGATAGTGTTCTAGGGCCCTATCACTTACGTCTCATCCCTTTATGGCTTAGTATTATGCTGTGTAGGGATGGCTGCACAGCATAGTCTTGTGCTGTGTAGGAACGAATATGATACATTTGCGTGTTTATTTAAGAAATTCCTTGATGGTAAAATCACAGTCCAGATAGATAAAACTTGCATTCCGTGTAACTGAAAGAACGGAAGCTTAGAGTTATTGCTAATAAATTACTACTTTCATGTTGTATAAAAGATGCATGGGATTCATATCACTCGTATAAATGAAATGATTTAAAATTAAACTATTTAAGGATGACCAATAAGAAAAAAAACGTATAACTGATAAAAGCGTATAAAATGAGTAAGGTATAAATATTTTAATTCAAATTAATTTACCAAAAATTACTTACTGCTACAAACGCATTTTCGAGCTTAGAGCATTCCAGGTTTTTCAAAAGCATGCTGAAGACTATGTTCCAAAATGTGGTTCCAAGAAGAATGCATAAGAACACAAAACTCAGCTCGTCATAAAAAGGAAAAACACTCTCCTGCAATATTGGCGTTTCCTCTGAATTTATTTCTTCTAATGCTTTACTCATGTTGAATTTTAAGTCTAAACTGCAATGGATTCTTTTAATAAATTAATCGTTTAAATTGTTGAATCCCTAATTGTTAAATCATTGTTTTGGGTAAGTACTATACCATTGTTTAACTACAAGAAAGTGAACAATGAGGAATACACTGAAGAAATGCAACAAAAGGCTTCTTTCTAGTTTGGAACAAAGCCGTAACTAGGTACTTTAGCACCCGTGGAAAAAAATTAATCTGTGCTCATATTACCAAATATAGTGAGAAACTATATTAACACATTGACGGACAGTAGGAACAAGTGAATTTCGAAAATTACCACAATATGTTTTTGTAATTTTTAGAATATGAGAAGTATAGTTTGGGACTACTTATGATTTGGGTTCCTCTTGGCAAATTTGGTGAAAATATTGGCGATATTTACTAAAACACAAAGGAAATCCATCCAAATATTGTATTTCTTGCTTTTTCAGGCGACTTTAATTAATGCATAGTGAGCCATCGTAATAGAATTATATACTCTTACTTAATCAAAGAAAACGACTTGAAAACCGGACATTTATATTTATGGGCAATTAATCCCTTAACAGTTTACAAAGTCAACAGCTCCAAATTATTAAAAATAAGCCATATTGAACCATTAATGGTTTGTTATATCTAATTTTTAAGCATTGCTCACTTTTAATGTATAAGAAAAGAATTACACAAGGAGAGTTGGTTGCAAATATCATATAAATTATAATATAGATACAGATTGTTTGGACACGGCGAGATCAGGAGAAAACGTTAGGCGACCATACTTAAAACCATTATCGCCAAGTTGGCAGGGGAACCCAGTTTTTTAGTCAGTTAGTAGTTTATGATTACTCTTTCTGTTTAAATAAACTTAATTTTGATTAATTCAGCACTTTTAATTAGGTTCCGGCTATAACCATAATGGCGCCAGCGGACTCTTAAACACTCAGTAATAGGACGATGGCGGCTATAACAGCAAAAATTTAAAAACGTAAATGACAGGTTTAATGACTCAAATAAGCAATTTTTCGTGTTACATTCAGTTTTACTATAGTCTTATATCAGTAGTAAAATACGTGATTGGTTAGTAAAAATGTTTTTGAAAAATAGAAATTTCTTTCATAAAGAGTCATTAAAGATTACATACTGTTAAAAGATATAGGGAACAACTTTCTTTTCATATATAATACTACGATCTTTTAAGGAGCGAAATGTCCTAAATAATATCGGAATATTGAGACAGAAACATTGCCGTACTTTAGGAGAATGGTTTAAGGCAACAGTGGACCTTTAGAGCAAATTTTTTTTAAATGAATTTCCTTGAAGATTGACTATGTTATTAGTACTATTGATATATAAATATTTTTCAAATTTGGAGGCAAAATATTAATTATTAATTGTTTCATAATTAGCTTAATTGAAAATGTTCCAGGTACATCAATTTTGCATAAAATTATATTTAAAAAAAATTAAGTATACCATATAGACTTCACAAAAAAATGTAGTTGTTTCCATAAACATTCATAGAAAATATAAAGAGAAAAAAAATAATTATGATGATGATGCCCATATTTTTTGCAGAATTAACAGCTAAAGCGGTTAATTAAAATGCATAACTAACATATTATATGTTTCAAAACATACCCGTTTCCCCTAGACTTTATTTTATAAACTCTAACGTAAATAATACTGGAATTTCAGAGACAATGATCTATTTTCAATGCGCCTGGAGTACTTTAATTATTTGTAATACATGAAAATTTTACTTCTGAGTAAACAGCATTTGAAGTTATTATTGCCATACCCATAAGTAATAATGAATTTATTATACCCATAAGTAATGATAAAATGATGGGAATGAAAAAATTCTTTTTGCTCCGTATTCCTAATGATATATTCTCTCACTATTCACTAAAATCGAAAATTCGAATTTTCGGTCGATTTTGGCCAATTTGAAAGTCTACCGTAGCCTTTTAAACTTTGGCGAATTAACTTGAGTTCCAGTAATTCAGATTTACGCTTCTGTCAACGCTTCTGTCTGTTACGCATCGTATCAAAATCGTTCCAGATTTTAGGATTTGCGCCTTATTGGCGACATTTGTGTGACAACTTATCAAAATAAATACACGGGTTTTCCCCAAGTACAGTTCTCGAAACAAAAAAAGAAAAACCAAACAGAATTTCATAGGCGTCGACGGAAAACAAACAACGTCAGCGTACAACTAACGGATATTGCTTGGATGGGGAAATGAGAACGGCATTCTAGAATTCAGTCATGTGATTCAGTTTTTACCTCTACCAATGGCAGCACGCGAAGCGCACAATTCGATTGCAGTACTATGAGGCCGATAACAGGTAAGTGTAAATATATATTTCATATTGAAGACTCGATCGGCTTTAATCAGCTTGTACGTGTACATCTTTCTTCTTTGATAAAGTTTTTTTTTTTTTACTTATAAACAATTTTTTTAAGTTAAAAAAAGAAATGTGGTTGCAAACATGTTTTTCAAAATACAATGAAAATTACGTACAGCTTTGTTTATCCGTTTTATTACGTATTTATGTATGCATGCATAACTATTCATGTATGCATAAGTATGTATGTGCTTTGTATGTATGTGTGTAATGATTTCTTTTTTAATGAGATTGAAAGTTTACTGTACTTTGTATTATGATTTAGGACCCTCCCTGAAAAAACAATTACTGACGTCACTGAACTAAGATATTAAAAAGAAATATTTGAGTCTATTTTATGATAATGCGTTTTCAAAATTTGCATAGCATAATAAATATCATGTTATTTTTCATTTTTTTTTTGTGTTGTACGTGTGTTTCATAAATCTTTCGAAATAATTTCCCGTTTGGTTCAACTAAGAAATAAAATTAATATTAAAAATATTTTTTAAATCGCTTTTATTTAATAAAAAATTAAAAATAATTTTAAAACAGTGCTTTCGAAAGAAAATGTGTAAAAAGCTCTGATATTAAAATTTAAATGTGCTGATATAGAGAAATTGCTAGAGGAGTTTCTATAAGATATGTGCTAGGTTTTATGATAAATACGAAAAATAAAAGCGTAAGCGCTCAACATATACCAATTAAATATCGCATTAGTATTTTAAAATAAATACAATGAAATCCGTTTAATGTGATCGCGGTTAATGTTATCAACCGCTTATTGTTATCGAAATCCCTTCGTCCCTATTTTCTCTATTCATTTGTATGTTAAAATTATCGCTTTATGTTATCGTTACATCGGTTAATGTTATCAGTTTTCGAACCTCATTTTAACTGGCAAAGAAATATTCACAATATATTCAGAAGGAACCCGTTCTTTTCTTTCTCTTCGTTCTTGTTTTAATTTCCGAGAATTCTCCCTCTTCCACCTGGGGAAAAGGAGAAAAAACAAAGGAGTGGATCATTACACGTTCCTGGAATTTTTCAGAAATACGCACACCCTGCTGGTGGTCAATAGTTGTCAGATAAGTAGAAGACAACGTATTCTATTCGGAACTGAGAAGGAGCGTATTCACATTTTATGCGTTGCTCGCTTGCATGCAGTTTGTCGATATGGAAGCCAGAAAGCGAAATGAGTTAACATTGAAACTAAATATCGAAATTTTAAATCGTTATGACTTGTTTCCAAAAATGAGTCAGCGCAATGCTGCAGCGCAGTTAAACAGTTCTCAGTTTCTGAATTACATTGAAAGTGTTGAAACGTGGAGTACAACACCGCTCCGACTTTAAAAAACATTATGATTACGAACGTTTTATCAATGAATTTCTTAGAAAGAATTATAGATAGTCAACAATTGATCAATTATTTTTATTACGTAAACAATTCAAATGTCTGAAAGGATAATGTACAGTA
>CM063498.1:190983424-191066259 GCA_032207245.1 Pardosa pseudoannulata
AAGAGCAAATGTGGAACTTGATATTACGTCAAAAACAGTAGTACAAAATACCATATCGCGTAATATTACGTCGAAAAGAGGTAACAGGTTAATATCCTTCATGCTTATAAAATATAAGCTTGTACAATTGCCTTCTATCTATGGGTCTCCAAAAATTACCTTGGCAACCCAGGTTGGATTAAAAAAAATTGCTATTAAAGGGGAGGTTAGGCTACTACCGATGTTTTAAATATTGGGGAAAGTTCTTTAAGCAAAAAAAATATTAATAGTTTTATTTGCTATTTAAGTAAAAAAAATTAAGTGAAAAAAAATTTCATTTTAAAAGCTTAAATTAAACAGAGAAACCGCATTGTACGATTTGTTCTTTAACTAACTATATCTCTTGGAAATAGTTGTTTTAAAATCTAATTTTTTTCCATATATCCGTCGGATCACATCGTTGCCGCAAAATATAACCAAACTTTAGGACAAATAAATTACTGTCTAATTAGAATGTGATCTAAGGTGAAAACATTTTTAAGATCTCAATTGGAACAGAAAAAGATAGTATACTAATTTCTCTTTCACTGACTGTGTCTCTTTGAATTTCTTATTCTAAAATCTAATTTTTTAGAGATATTCATCGGATCGCGTCGTTGTCGCAAAGAATAACCAAACTTTAAGACAAATAAATCATCGTACAATTAAAGATTGAACTAATGTGAGAAAATTTTCACTTTTAACATTTCAATTTGACCAGAAAAAGCATAGAGTACAGTTCCTCTTTGACGGTGTTTCCTTGAATTAGTTATTCTAAATTCTAATTTGTTCCAGATATGCATCGGATCGCGTAGTTGTGGCAAAATTTAACCACACTTCCCAACAAATAAATTACTATCCAATGAGAGATCGATCTAACGTGAGAAAATTTTCATTTTAACATTTCAATTTGAATGAAAAAAAAGTGTACGAGTTTCTCTTTGATTGACTGTGTCTCTTTGAATTAGTTGTTCTAAAATCGAATTTTTTCCAGGTAAACGTCGTACCAAATCGTTGTCGCAAACTATAACCTAACTTCACGACAAATAAATGAGTGTTAGAGGTTGAACTAATGTGAGAAAATTTTCACATTTTAAAATCTCAATTTGAAGAGAAAAAGCATAGTCTACAAGTTTCTCTTTGACTGACTGTGTCTCTTTGAATTAGTTATTCTAAAACCTAATTTGTTCCGGATGGTCATCGAATTGCGTTGTTGTAGCAAAAAATAACCAAACTTTACAACAATCAAATTACTAGCAAATCCGAGATTTACCTATTGTGTCAAAAGTTTCACCCTTAAAGTCAAATTCAACAGAAAACGCTTATTGTACGAATTTTCAGCCGAATCGAGAGACAAGTTTTCAACTGATTTGTTTCAGGGTAACTTGTGATAATATCTCTAATCGGTTGGAAAATTTTCAATATCACATAAAATAGCCAATCATTCTTAAATGATAAAAAGAATCTGAAACTGAATCAGTTGCTTTTTCAACGCACACACGTTGAAGTGTTATAAGCCTGAACAATTTTCTCAATAGTTGAGCAAACAAAACCTGTGGTCCCAAGAAGTTTGTTTTTAGCGGGGTTCGACTGTAATAGACTCTCGAGGACTCATAAAAATAAAAAAATAGATTCAATACTGCTTCTGATGAATTGATTTCGTGTGTGTTTTTCAGGGTGGGGCGACATAGCGTACAATTTTCTAATCGGTGGCGACGGCAGAGCGTACGAAGCCATCGGGTGGATTGAACCTGGTGCGCATTCCATCAACTTCAACGCCAAGTCCATCGGCATAGCGTTCATCGGGAATTTCACAGCCGTCGAACCAAGTCAGAAGATGGTGGACGCCGCCCTTAACCTCATCGAATGTGGAGCACAAAAAGTAAGGGGCTATCCATGAGATAAAACAAAATACGACCAACTTTGGAGTATATGGAGAACTTATGATCTACAGGGATCTTTTTGCTAAATTATTCACTTTCTTTTTGATAACTATACACGACTATAAAAAGTGGAATACTACTTGTGAAATAGAGATAACCAGATTTTAATATGATATGAACAACATTTTTAATAACTATCTGAAGTATCCAGCGTTTCCCGTCTAAAGTTGAGGTTTGACATTTCATTTAGATTAAAGTTAATTATTTTGATTATAGGTAACTGGTGAAAAAATTTATGAAGATTTAATAAAACTAAATTTGTTTACATACAAAAAAATTTTCAACGTTAAGTGTATGTGTACAGAATGTTTTATGTTTGTCTGTCCATAGAGTAAACAAACAAAATATCTGGCTTTCCAAAGAAAAAAAATTGTTCTCACTTATTAGAGTAACAAGATATTTTTCTCCCAAGTAATTATGATCACGTGAGAATTTTTGATGATACTGAACGTTTAAGCAGAAAATACTTATAAAATATCGGAAAATTGAAAAATATTTGTTAAATTTATATTTTTTAAGAATTATTTTTGAAATTTTGAATATAGTCTCATATTGCATCACACGTTCGGAAGAAAAACCCATGTGGAATATTGAATTTTTATTTAAACTCGTAGAAAAAGTTATGAAAATATTTTTAATTATACTGCTCTATAGAGGAAATTCTGAACTTTTCAAAGATGCATAAACGTTCAGTATCAGCCCACATTCTTTTGAATGCCAAGAAATTCGCTTCTTGTCATTCGAAACTCTTATTATTTTTATGCAGCTACTGAAAGAATTTAAAAGAGATTTTGTAGATATTACCGAACTCAATTTGTATTGAAAATTATATTTTACATAACAATATCTATTTATTGCCTAATTTATAGCTATTACCTACTGTCGATGAATTCGTGACAAGTAAAAGTAAAGTTGGTATTAAAAGATATTTTTCAACAATTCAAAACTAAATATAACAAAGGAAAATATTAGAGGTTTAGTATAGGTCCATGGTAAACTCAGTTGAAATTTCAATAAAATTATTTTGTTATTAAAACTCTTAATTTAACAAATTCCAAAATGAATGAAAGAACTTTTATTTTATTAACTGTTATCAATTTAACGAGCTTAAAAAATTCCTTTATCGATTATGATTTGCTCTTATCTGGTCTCTTAACCTATACAAGCACTCAATTTCTTTTCCCATGATAACTTCTGATAATAGCAGATACGACTACCTGATATTTACTATTGGATTTATGAACTTTGTGTTTTTTTATGCCTACTGATAATGGATGACCTTGAAATATTCTTATATTTAATGTTTTTCAGTGGTAATTATAAAAATTTTCTCTAAAGCAAAGAGTGTAAAGTCTTTTTTTTTTTTTTTGTTCTTAAATGGCATACAAGATAAATAGCACAGTTCGATTGTTAGTATGTTTGAGTTTATGTTATGAAAACAATTAATTTTAACGCCTTATCACGCGTCAACATGTACGGGTTGGAAGATCTGCATATTCAGTTTAAGATTTATTTTCCCGTAGAAGAATAAGCGGCTTCTCCAGTGGGAGAGAACACTTTTCAACCAATTAAAGGCGTTATCACAAGTCAACTTTAACCACAATAAATCTGTTATTGCTTTCTGGTGTAGTCACCTCTTGTCCAGAGTTGGAAAACTGGGTTCTTATTCAATTAAATTGTAATACCGAAAAACATTTGTCATGATATATTGGTCCGAATTAATATAGATGAAGTATTGGTTTAGACGAAGCCTTTTTCTAACAACAAACTTAGCTAAATAGCCATAAAATAACAGAAAAGTGGTATAATTGCCTCTTGGGGGACAATTCCCTCGAGATTCTATGGAAGGTAGCGAACATGTCTTAGCTGGAGTGTTCACCTCGATCTCCTTTCCACATCTTTCTCTCTTCACCTCGGTACGAGTAGTCGTATCTCCCCCTCCTTTGATTTTCGTCCTTTGGATTATTGAATGGTTTAACCTTTAGCACCTGGCTTAAAAGTGAAAAAATCTTCACACTAAATTTTCCCGACGGTAAATCCACCTGTTTTCCTACAGACAATCGCATTGTTCGCAACACTCCAAAGTTCGAATATCAACGAAGATCATTACCGGGAAAACTGATGATTCTTCCATTCACCCCCGAAAAGTTGGATAATGCCCCATTGTCCACATAAACTATGTTTCGGCAACTTTAATGGGCACGTCATTTACAAAATCAGTTAAAAATGTTTTGCTGTAAAGCAAGAATTCAGCACATTCTTCCCAAGTAAAATAAAAATCAAACACGTAAATGTTCAAGTGTGATAAAGCGTTAAAGCTGTGATCCTCAACCTGTATTGAGAGAAGATATTTGGTAAAAAATTAAGTATTTTGGTATTGTATCATTGGTGTTAAATTTCCTATTTATCATGTGCCATTTTCCTTATTCAGTTCTACATCAGCATTTCAAACGTGTTATTACATTATCCCTACGAGTCATTATTTGTTCTTACACTATGAGTTTTGCTATTAACTCAACGAGCAGGTGTTCGCATTCAAAATTTTTGATTGGGATTTTTTTTCTTAATATGTCAGTAGTCCATGCTTTTACTAAGTGATTCTTTCTGAAGAAGCAGCTGCATGTCGCAGTTATAAAAAGATGCCAAAGTAAGACTCTTGATTTTTACTTTTCTGAAAAGGCAAAGAAAAATAAAAAGCAAAAAATATATAGCAGTAAAGGAAAACGAAAAAATCCTCAAATCAAAATATTTTATATTGATTAAACCTAAAATAAATTGGCTGAAAATTTTTCACTATTACACGAGAAATTAGTGCATTTTTCATCTGGAAAAGGAATCGTAAACTGTAACCATTGTTTTTCCAACGCGTACAGATATGCGTGTGATAAGGTCCTTTAAAGAAACGATTTTATCGCGTGTAAAATAGCAGCAAACGAGCAAAATAAGTTGCATGCGAGGTAAAGGAAACGTTGTTGCTCAGCTGAGAAAGTGTACTAACAATAGACAATATTGGCGTGATAGAGTGCCCATGTTATGTCTGGATCTTGTGTAACATAATATGAGTAAGAAGTCAAATTACTTAAAGATGCTTACCAGGAGAAACTCAAAAATCTCGAGTTGTTCGGAATAGCAAATTTAATATGACGTCAAAAGTGTTTGTGAAACTACCATTAGCACGCGATGCAGTGTCATGCATTTATGCGAATTTGTTGCACGTTTGTCTTGATTGCTTACAGGAAGTAATCTATATAGAATTTTAAATTTTACATTGGTGATTTCTTAGAATGTAAGACACAGAAATATATTTTTATAAAATGTATAATACAATTTATTTTCATTTAATTTTTAAATTAAATTCGAGAAAGCGCTGTATTTTGGAGGAAATTTTTTCAAGATTCTTTTCCTGCAGTCCTAAAGGACATTCTTAATTTTAATTAAATTGAGAATTTATGAACTAGTGTGTATAAATGGAAATATTCTGTACCACTACTGTCTTTGTATGCTATAAATATAGAGAATTATGCGAATATGATTTAAATGGCTCTAAAGCGTCTTCGATTATAGTTTTCCTGTAATTTGAGTCACCTTTATCGTGAAAAACAATACAGGCGAAGTTTTGTTTCAATACTATAAGCAATGGCTGATTACGTTATTTTGCCAGATATCACCAAGTTGGCGATTGTTTCGGACATCTAATTTTTGCTGCAAAGTTAGCGATATTTCGCCAAAGTCCTTGAAAAAATATTCCAAAAGTCACAAGAATTCTTGGCAAAAAAAGTTCCCAAAGGTAAAAAAAAAAAATTCTTGGGGCGAGATTTCTTATTTTCTAGAACATTCTTGGAACATCTCGTGGTTCTCGTCACGATCCAATGTCTACAATTGGATGTGCTGTTAGGAGGAAATAAAATTACCTTAACATTTTTTTAGTTTTCCTCTAGGGTCTTTTGAATCAGCTGAACAGTTTTCGATTTGTAAAACAATTTTACGGTGTTGTTGTTTCATTTACTTGTTTAATGCTTTCAGACATCTGTCAAAAAACTGAGACTTCATTCAACATTTATCGATGAAATAATATATAATCTCTACAGATGTTACTCTTTCTAAGAACATTGAAAATTTACTTTTGCTAATAACAGTTTTAGTCAATTTTAGCTTCTCCTTGTCAGTCCTGTTGTCACTTAACGAAATTGTGATTCTTTGATTTTTCTTTTCTTCTTTTCTTCTTTTCTTTTTTCCATTTCTTATCTTCAAAAGCTAGCGCTTTTTAAGGAGGTATTTGAAAAAGAAATCTATTAAGTCTGCGTTATAAATGTTTTGTGACCAAAAGTCTTCAGACTTCCAGGTATTTTTTGCATATAGGAACCATTCTTCTCCTGGCACATCTGCAATTTCCTGCTAACTGACGTTACAGTCTCTCGCTCAGTGAACACCATTAAGAGCTTTGAGAATATTCTCGAAAGTTCGAAATCTCACCAAGTTTGTGAGCTAAGAATTTTAAGAAAGAACTTTTGTGACCTTTGAAAATTTTTTCCAGGGACATGTGACCTTTGGCAACTCCTTTCGAAATTTTTTGTGACCTTTGGCGAAATAACGTACATTTAGCGACAACAGTTAAGTGTCGAAAACAATTGCGAACTTGGTGATGTTTCGCTAAATAACGGAATTAGCCTTTGTCCGATGCATTGAAAATAAGCTTCGCCTGTATTGTGTTTTTCAAGGCATAGCGACCAAAATTTAGCAGAAACTACTATAAAAGGCGCATTAGAGCAATTTAAATGTCATTTTGCATATTTACAGCATATACAGACAATAGTGATACAGAATATTTACATTTCTAAACAGTATGCAAATTCGTAACTGTATTTTCATGTCGCATTATTTAAGTGTACACTACTAATGCTTCTTTTAAAATACATTTTTCTTTCAGGGCTACTTAACTCCTACTCGCGAAATCCACGGCCACAGAGATGTTGCATGTTCGCAATCCCCGGGGGATAAATTATACGCCATCATAAGAAAATGGAAATACTATAAAGGCGGACGATTGCCTCTATACAATTGTCCATCGTAGATCATCTTTCATTCAGAAACCAGAGTAGACTACTTTTCATAAATTCTCTTAAAAACAATTAAATGGATATCATCTGTTTTCATATACTCAGCTTGAGTGTACTTATTTTATACCATTTGTTTCAATTTCTCTATTTTATTTAGTTTATTGAAGAACAAATATTGAAAAATGAAGAGCTTTGTGATATTAGAAATGCTTTTATCCTGTTTGATTTAAACATCGGCATTATTTATAAAGTATAGTATGTAAATGTGTGTGATGTGAATTACTGGTGAATTCTGTTGACTTAATAGCTACAAAAAAAAAGAAAAAACTCTTAATATCCGATCTAAATATTTTAATCAGTATTAAATACTATACCTCTTTGATTCTATGATTGTTAATTCTTTTGAGAATGAAATATTTTTTATAGATAACAATTATAAAGAAATATAATAAAATTTCTTTATAAATGCTATACACGAACATTATAAAAGTGAAATATATGAAAAAATATTACATTCCTTCCTGGGGTGATTTAGAGAGCAACTCCCACCTCTTCTACAGCGTGAAAATAGTACTTAAAAATTGAATTATTAGAACAATGAATAATTATCATTAAAAGGGTATAATAGTTAAATAGCTAAACAACTTATAAGTTTTCTTTAGGTGCCTAATTTTATTTTGGGGTCATACACGAGAATTTGTGACTTTTACAACTAAAGTGAGTTTAAACATGTATACTTCAAAAGTGTAGTGCTGCCATATGTTGCGTGCTTAAAGTGTTACAATAAGAGATAAAAAATTCATAAGTCTTTAAAAAATCAGAGAAAATTGTTTAACATGTGATTTTGTGGCACGTCAAACAAATACAGGATGATTTTCTAATCCTACATTAATATTGATGAATCACAATACGGAACAGCTCCTCGAAAAACTGAAAAAAATTGTAAGTTGAAAATGAATCACCAGTTCAACTTTGGTTAGCTTCGGTTTAAGCCAAGTAAGTAGAGCACCGTGTTTCGGTCCCGATATCCATGGTTTCGAATCCTGTTGCTGGTCTGGATGTAGCCATTTGGAGTTGGCTTACGAAAATGGGTTCTGTCCTAATGCCCAAAGCTGACCGCAACATACCCAAACAGTCAGCTATCCTTGGTTTATTGCAGAACAATGACTGAATGGGCGCTGACCTTCAGTACCGGAGTTGGTGTGTTAGAATCCCATTTTGGAATGGATGTTCGTAGTCACTCGGAATCGGCTTTAAGCAGTAGGTCCCGGTCTCATCAGCCCTTGTGTTTCAAAAGAGTAGACCGTAGAGCTCCAAACTAAACCCAAACCTTTAGCATTAAACCTCGACTTTACAAAAGCGGTCCCGACAATCCATTGACGCAATTCTATTGAGTTTTTCCACATGAGTGACTGCATCTCTAGTCACGAATAACATTCCATTTTATAAACATTTCATAGGAAGAATTGCTTCTTTTAATTTGTCTTTAGCTTTTATGTTATTTCTTGTTTCTGTTAGTTATCATTCTTTGCTACTTATTTAGTTATACGGATGCGTTCTATATTCGTCCAATTAACAAGTAGATTATTATACCTTTATAAAATTTCTTGTAGTAAAAGAAAATAATCTTAATGGATATTCATCATAATATTAATAGTGGTGTCGCCATTTACTTTCAACACTTTACGTACAATTATGAATTTTTTTATTTACAGGGAAATCTTTGATTTAATAAATTTCATTAATTTGATTTAAAAGAAATCGAATATTATATATCGAATATTATAATAAAAACCACCTATACTATACGTGGGGAATGTATGGCTTTGAGACCACATGCGGCCTCCAGGAGTTTTTTTGAACAGCTTTTATAAAATCTTGCCCTGGTATTAATTATTATTTTACTATACAGATTACGAAAACTTAAAAATTAATACAATAGCATTGCTTTTATGTTAGTTTTTTTATAATTCAATATTATTTTTCTCTTGTATTTCATTATAATGTAATAAATTCATTTAAAAATACTTCTATTACTTTTATTTTAATAGGTATTTAAATACATATACACTGAAGTGGAACTGAATTAGGGATACCTACCTAGTAACGACTTGGGTCTTCTCTGGCCTTGATACCGTTTGTCAGACTACGATGCATAGATTCAACAAGTTTCTGGAAGCGTTCCATGGGAAGGGCTTGCCAAAAATTGGCTAAAGCTGTCCATAATTCAGAAAGGTTCGTTAGTGATGTGTGATGGCCTTCCACGTCTTGTTCCAAAACATCCCAAAGATGCTCAATAAGATTTAAGTCTAAACTTCTAGATGGCCAATTTATGACAAAAAAATAGAGGAATGCTCATTTAACCAGCCAGTTGTCAACTGGGACTTGTGAGAGGTACAGTTGTCTTGCTGGAAAACTCCATTACCGTGCGAATAATAGAACAGCATAAACGGATGGAGGTGATCACCCAGCAACTCTACGTACTGAATTGAAGTGAAACGAGCGTTGCGCAGTACGTTTACTGACTGTACGACTGGCACCGTCATTCAACTGGGTGGTAATTTGAGTTAATGTTTAGCTTTGTTGGATACATACAATACGACTGAGCCATCTTTTACCACGCACTGTCAAGGATAGCTGTCCTTTGCAGTTTGCCCAATGGCTAGTTTTTTTTCAACCATTCATGTATTCCTTTTGATACTGTGGACCTTGAAAATCCTAGTTGTCTGACAATTTCGGAAATTGAATGGTCTATGCATCGCTACGATTTTTACCTACGATTTGTCCGCGATCGAAGACGTCTAAATCAGGCAATTTATCCATATTGGCAATTCCAACAACTAATTTAGAACAATCACAGTACGTGCTAAATATGTAGTTATCACATCACCCTCACTTGCGCATAAATGATGCGCAACTCTAGACAATTTGCATAGCCCTTGCTACCCCTAATTCAGAGGCACTTCAGTATATAATCATTAGACATCAGATATTACTTTAAAGTGAATACAAATTATTTTATGTACCAACTTTTTTTTGTTGTTAAATAGCAAATAAATGAGTAACGACCATTTTTACTAACTCGGGTTAAACCAAATTTAAGTGTAGTTATTTTTATTGAGGAGGATCCAAAATCTTAATCAAAATCACAATGATCTTTCAATTACATAATAAAATTCATCACACATACAAAATACATACATACATAAGTCTTATATATATGTCCACAACTTTGCATACATACATACATAAATACGTCATAAAACAGATCGGCAACGCTGTACGTACTTTCAACGGGATTGGAAAATTATCTGCGTAATAACCCCATTGTCTTGTTAAGTTTAAAAGGGTAAACTACACCTCTGAAAAAGCGAACATATATTTCTAAGACCCCATCCGTATATCTCATAATAGTCACAGTGGATCTTTCAAAGACATGGAGGGTTGTGTAGTCATCTAACATTATGTCTGCCCAGACCATTAAACCTCTGTCGCCATAATGGTCTATTTTGCGTAATCTAATCCGTCATCTATCTGTATCAAATCTCTATGCTCTCTGCACTTTGTTAAATGGACTCTCCTGTTCCTAGAAGTGAGCTGGGCGTCTTGTAAACAATCCTCTCTCATGAAATTTTCTGGAAACAATCATTCTTGAAACTCGCATACAAGTCTCGAGAGAGCCGAAAAGCTCTGGCGGGACTTGTATACTATAATGGACCATGGCGATCTTCTCTGGCCATTATGGCTCTAGGAAGACCAAACCCTGGCTTTCTCACGATGGATCCGGTATCTTGGAATTGTTTTCATAAGTTGCACACGACGCTGAGCGTTAAACTGAACTTCCTACACATTTAGATTTCAGACTAACATGCTTCTACCCTCCCCACAATTTGCCACTTCATTCCATCATCTAAACTTTGGTGGTAATTCCTTTTACTATTAGAAGTTGAATTTAAATAATTGCTGCAAACAGAAAATGCCAACAAATTTGGCGAGCTTTGTTAGCAAACGAAATACGTGTTTTGTCAAGTGTGCTTATAAAGCCTGTTCATCTACTGGCTCCCCCCACATACACATGTGCTCCTTCATAATCGACGTAGTAGATTTGCATCTTTGTCTCAAAGCAGTGGTTTTACATTTCGTTCAGTTCTTTTCATAAAATTCTACAATATATGCAAATTTTCTTAATTTGGAACACGAGTGTAGATAAGTGTCTGACTCAGTTCAAAAAACGTTGCATGTATGATACACCTGACCTCAAAGGGTTAAAACTTAAAAATATAGAAAAAGAGATCCAAGGTGGTCAGCCTCTTTAAGCTGAGAATTATCCAAAAAGAAATTGCGAAAAATAATTTTGAGAGTTCTAGGCTTGGGGCTTGGTTTGGAGAGCTACGGTGGTTTTTTGCTACACGAGGACAAATGAGACCTGGACCTACTGTTGAGAATTCAAAGAAAACTAAGAAAAACAAACTATACCTTTGGTGAGAAATTTTTTAAAGAGGTAGAAACTTAATAAAATACATTAAACAAAACAAAATTAAGAGATTTTTGAAGCTATATATATTTTGAAGCTATTGTATTAAAATACCAACGGAGCCAAAGGAAGTGGGTTGGGCTGAACTGCTTGAGCCTAATATTCTATTCCGGTTTTTTTTTTTTTTTTTTTTTTTTTAAGACATATGTAAAAATGACACTACCACTCATGGAAACTATAGACTGGAAAATCATTAAATATTCACTATAAGTAAAAAAAAGAAGATTCATGAGTTTAGAAACGGCTGATCTTTGAAAATTTTAAAATTGATAAGTTTGCTAAACAGAACTATTTTGGCTCTTAATGTTGTTCACTTGAGCCACCAAGCCAGAGTTCAGTTTCCTCGTACTTTCTTGCATTGTAGTGACCAATCAAAAAGGCTGTTTTTCAGGTTTCCCAATGTTGGACTAGTGGTTAGAGTGTCTAACTAGAATCTTGTGGTGTTTGGTTCAAGTCAGGAAGTCACCCTTAACATACTATAACGTACTATATACCTAACATACAAGGTAAGAGTGTGCAAGATCAATATGAGAGTCGGACTATGATCCCAGAAATTTTTTCTAAAAGCCAAGAGCGACACAATTCGACAGCTTCCCTTTCTTTGTTCCATATTGTAATCCATTCTATCCAAGCGAACATCATCACTGACATTAGATGTTAGTGATGAAGGAAAACTGTAAGGTCGATCTTTCAAAACCTTTTTTTCCGATTCCCAATTTTAGATATTTTACAGCTCTTCCGAAATTTTTTATGGACATAAAATCACCTTTATGTGCATTTTTGGGTAAAATACTTGCATTCACTACAGCCATATCAATTGTTCGAGTGAATAGACACCAGTACCATTTTTTACCTCTTATTGCTATGCCGTGTTTATCTAGAGGCCAGTCATGATGGTCTCTCATAAGTTTGTTATAATTATTTATTAAATTTGGTTGTGGGATTGATACTTTTTCTTTTTTCTCAGAAGACCATCTTTGAGTTTTTGATGTGCACTCAACACTTGCAAAGTGTGTAGCAACAGCCACGCTCTTATTGTCCTTCCATCTAACTATCGTGATTTTATTTTTTAGTCGAACCGGAAATCATAAGTGTCACTTTGTATTTTATCAAACTCCTTTGAAGACTTTAGGGTGCATTTCTCAGTTCTAGTGTCTCTTATAGTACCAGTAGCTCGGAAGCCCTTTTCTTGCAAATTATGCAATAAAAGATGACTAGTGGAAAAACTTTACATGGCTAGATGGATTTGTTTCAACAGATAACATATTCAGTACAACTCTTTCTCCCAGGGACCCTAATGAACGAGTCTCATATAGTTCTTTACCACAATACAATGAAAATTTATAGCAGTATCCAGTATCAACCCACATTGCCTACAATTTGTAACCAAGCCGTATTGGTTTAGCTCTTATGAATTGTTTTAAAGAGTGATGTCCATAATACCTTATAATCATCTCATACATAGAAAGGTAATGCTAAATATCCCCCACTGTTTAAAATTTTCATTTACTATCTCCAATGGAGCGTGTGAATTATTATCATCTATTTCCTTTTCATCTGTCAATTCATCTACATCAGGTGATATGGCAATAATATCCTCTTCAATTTGTTCAGAAAACAGATAATCAACTGCATCCTGAACGTTATTAAATACTTTTCGATTCATATTTTCATCTAAGGTGAAAAAACACAATATTACCAGATAGGTAGGGAAAAACGCCCGAACGCCCAGTGATCTATTTCTAGATCAGCAATATTTCGACACTAATTTTTACTATTTATATTTATTTTAAGATATCATAGCTTTATATTCTAATAGCTACATCTATGAAGATATTAAAATACCAAAAAAAGTTTAACTTACTGGAATCGCTTAGCTGTTTTCAGGGTTTATGTTAAGAAACATCGAAAAACTACGGAACAAAATGGCGATTCAAATTTTCTCTTATCGCTTTAGATCAAACCAAACCAAACAAAAAAAACCACCTGTTAGTAAACAGGTGCATCCCTTGTCTTGCCCCATGTGCAATGTGGAATGTCTGGGGTGGGTTGAAGGTCATCTAAAAGTGAATTTCTCACGCTATGTTTAGCGATCTAAAAATAGATCACTGGGCGCTAATGGGTTAATATAGCTTCATGAACGTTTATGCCTCATTCTGAATTTTTAATTATATTTTATGTGAGTTTCATTTATTTCTATAGCAGCGTTTTACGTCCTTTATTTAAACAATTAATAATAATAATTGGTACTATAATTTTACAAACTTTTTTATGCGATGAGTCAACTAAAATCAGTATCTTAATGTATCCTACGTGTCTAACCATTTACTATCGTAGATATGAATCTCTTTTCAACAACCTAACTTCATGTCTATGTCATGCTTATTAATTTGTGGATTAATTGTTCCCTTGCTAGGAAATAGATATGTTGAAGATAACAAATTAGGAGAATTCTTCTGTCTTATGTGTCTAACCAATTACTACCATAGATATGAATCTCTTTTCAACAACCTAACTTCATGTCTATATCATGCTTATTAATTTGTGGATTAATTGTTCCTTTGCTAGGAAATAGATATGTTGAAGATAACAAATTAGGAGTATTCTTTCCTGAAGATGATTCAAATTGATAGGAATCTCCTGCGAAGCATCACAGTAGAATGACTTACACTTTTTATAATTTTAGAAATAATCCTGTTGCAGGACCACTTGTAAAACAAAGTATAAGTGCTGTACGTTTTTCAATTTTTCATTTTCTCTTTTACATTTTAATCTTTAATTTTTAATCAAACTTTGCTGATTATCGTGTTAATTTTGTGTCTTTCTAAATTTTCTACCTATTTATTTGTTTTTAAATGTTTTTTCTATTATATTCAGGCATCTTTCTTTTTTAACGTTTCATCAAAATTGATTTTTTCAAAATTGTTTCTAAATTGTGTTGTTATATTGGGTTTTTCACCATGTTTGGCGCAGTTTGTCCCAAGAGGAATTAGCGCCACTAAATTTCAACCAAACAACCAAACAATCCTCTTTAAAAAATGTCCCACCAAGATACAGTTTATTTTTCTCAGATTTTCTAGAATTCTCAATGATTTTTCGAAATTTCTTTTAGGGTAACCACTACTACTGTATGGGGAATGACCATATTATAGTGTCTTTATAGTATTCTGGTGATAAACAAAACACAGTAGTCCAGTAAAAAGATCAGCAATTGGCATTATGTTCTAAACTGAACACTGCATTTATTAAAAACAAGTCTCACGAATCATCACTGAAAAGTCTTTTTCTAAATAAATAAAAAAAATTAATTGTATTACTCCTTTACAGAAAACTTTTTTTAATGTTGTTCAAAAAGAATTGAGTAACACCATTACGAGTGTCTGAAGCAATTCCTCTTTGTCATTTTTTCAACATCCTCTTACCGAAATAGATCCAAGGGACATTAAATCGTGGTACAATCCAAATTAAACGGCGAGCCGTACAGAGAACAATCGAAAGTTACCGTTAGGTTTACGACTCTGCACGAATTGTCATATTAGGATGAAATGGTCTCGCGATGAAATTACTGTCGACCTGCAGACTTCGAATATGTGAAAATGGTGTCCCCCATAATCTGACCAAGACACAATTGCGAGTGTGGTTTATGGCCCCATAAATATATACGAAAGGTTGTCGGGTAAGATGTACGCATGCAAATGCAATAGGGGATGAGTATATCTGACTCTGGCTATCTATGCCAGAGTTCTCTTTTCAATCAGGAGAGAGCAATGGTAAGCAATTTTATTTCTCCCTAAATACAGTCAGTCCAAGTAAAATTCCTTTGCTATGCTTTTCCTATTCAATTTAAGATTTTATCTCATATAAGACATAATTTCTAGTTTTCAAATTTCAACATTTATTTTGGGGGTAAATAGATTTATATTTTTCCCAATTAATGCATAAAATTTTGTTTTTGTAAAAAAAAACTAGTATAGAGCAATTTCATTCAACGTCTCGAAATACTGTAATGCCCTTCCCATTCATATCATGTTTACGACAGCCAATAGGCAAACAGCCATTAGGCTTTCCTTCCGTTTTAAACAAGAGTTAGAATTGTTTTAAGTTGAGATGTACTATGTTGCGTGAAATTGCCTTATTACTTCAGATAGCAAAATTAAAAATTTTTGATAAAAGTAAACCAATTACATTTGCGAATATTTGGCGATATTTTCCTTGCGTGAGCCAACGGAAAGACCAGATTTTTTTGCAATATTCAAACATATCAAGTATATTTACAAATAAAAATAGTGCTTAGATAGAAGATTGCCATTTTTAGATACCGATGAGATTGGCATCAAAAAATAGGATGAAAATGGCGCAAATGAATTCAAAATGAAAGGAATATACCAAATTAAAATTAATAAATTTAAATAACTTATGTAAATATGGTTAAATAGCTAGAAAAATTGTAAAAATTGTGTTATCCGGAAACACATCTTAAAAGCTATCAGATTAATTAAGTAACTTAAAAAATTTAATTAATTTATCAAGAAATTAAAAGGAAAATATGTATGAAATGGCGTCGACCAAACACAGCGTAGATTATAAACAGCAAAACATAATTTCTAGCTTTCAAGATTTATTTTGCTGGTAAATGGATTTATATTTATTCCAATTGTAGCATAAAATTTTGTTTTTGTATAAAAAATGAGTATTGCTTCAAATAGCAAAATTAACTCGACTGCTCATCAGGCGATTCCTCGCGGGCATGTGTTTTTCTTCCCTTATTAAGAAGCACATTCCGCCTTTTCCCCATTTAACCATTGGAATAAATTATACACAGTATTAGACATTTAATTAGGCAATAAATAGAATTATATGACTAGAACTATAGTTATATTAGGTAATAGAATTATAGATAGTAAATTAACTGTATTTCAATTGAAATTTATTAAAAAAAAATTACGTGATAACATCTGAAATGAGTTTTTCTGAAAGCTTAGTTTCTCAATATAAAAATCTTTTCTAGAAAAAAAATTAGTATTACAATTCTCCAATGTATATATATATACTTAAACTATGCAACAAAAAAAATAAGCAATTTTTAGAGATCTCGGTTTACAAATTGAGCAGTCAGAGAGTTAAATCATTTTGATAAAGTAGATGCATTCCTTTTGATAAAATAGATGTAGTAACATTTGACAATATTTGATGACAAATCCTTGCGAGAGCCAAAGGAAAGACCAGATTTTTTGTAATATTCAAACATATCAAGATTATTTACAAATAAAAATATTGCTTAGATGGAACATTGCCATTTTTAGATACCGATGAGATTGACATCTAAAAATGGGATAAAAAAATGGCGCAAATGAATCCAAAATGAAAGGAATATACCTAATTGAAATTGATAAAATTAAATAAGTTTTATAAATATGGTTATAAAGCAAGAATCAAGTATATTTACAAATAAAAAATATTGCTTAGATAGAAGATTGCTATTTTTAGATACCGATGAGATTGACATCTAAAAATGGGATAAAAAATGGCGCAAATAAATTCAAAATGAAATTAATATACCTAATTGAAATTGATAAAATTAAATAAGTTTTATAAATAGGGTTATAAAGCAAGAATCAAGTATATTTACAAATGAAAATATTGCTTAGATAGAAGATTGCCATTTTTAGATACCGATGAGATTGACATCTAAAAATGGGATAAAAAATGGCGCAAATGAATTCAAAATGGAAGGAATATTGATGTCATACTGCATACCTGCAAGGTGTTTTTCCTCCGGTTAAGAAATCGCTCCCGGTAAAGATTAATTAGTGACGTCAAACCTCCACACCAGTTGAGATGATTCTTCTAATCCACTTCACCTGGCGGCATGTTAAACTGCCGATAGCACATGGCTGTTATGTAGATTAGCAAGTGAAGACTGTATTTAAGCCGCCGGCAAATGCAAGCCTGAATGCTCTTTCGTGGCCGCCCTGTAAGGGATGTCCGTTCTGTAAACCGTTTGTTTGTAGGTAGCAAGTTGCTACCAAGTAGTGTACAGTTCTTAATGTTTCTTTTATAGTAATGTTATTTTAATAAACGAGTCAGCCTCTGGCATTTCGAGTGTTTTTCTTCGAGAGAACTTCACATCTACTACAAACCTGCTATTGATATGTCGTAGTATTCTTACAAATATACCTAATTAAAATTGATAAAATTAGATAAGTTATGTAAATATGGTTTAAAAGCAAGAAAAATTGTAAAAATTGTGTTATCCGGAAACACATTTTAAAAGCTATCATATTAATTAAGTTACTTAAAAGATTTAATTAATTTAGCAAGAAATTAAAAGGAAAATATATATGACATGGCTGCGACAGAGTCACCAAACGCAGCGTACATTATAAACAGTGTTCAATCTCTCCACGCAATTGACCTCCAAATAATTTGACCTGCCTGAAAAGTTTCATACAGAATCGGTTTGCAAAATTCTATCAACATTAATCTAGTCATTTCGGAATCGTTAGCGAACATGCAAATAGACATACATACATTCAAAGGATTTTATATAAATAGATTATTATTAAAAATAATTGGCCGGGTAAAGGGCTAATGAAATGTTTGTAATCATGTATTTAATATAGATAGAACCAAATCATTTTTATGGCATTAAGTACATCAGTTTTACATTTTATGATCAAATCAAAATTAACTTAAGACATTAATTATATACTTCTATGAAATACTATGCTATACTTTTAGGAAATAATCTTAATTTGCTTAACTTTTATCCTTTGACTGAAAATTCAAATAATTTTAATTCCGTTTTCTGTTAACCATTCAAAGATTTATAATTCAAATGCATTACAAATGATATTTTGTATGCAATTTATTACTCTTTTATAATATTGCTTTATACAAAT
The DNA here is from genome assembly GCA_032207245.1 of Pardosa pseudoannulata. Lineage (NCBI taxonomy): Eukaryota > Metazoa > Arthropoda > Arachnida > Araneae > Lycosidae > Pardosa > Pardosa pseudoannulata. Next base: position 191,001,879 of record CM063498.1, read on the forward strand.
AGATAGTGTGTGCCAAATGTGATATACTGAAAAAAATAAATTCTTGAAGAAATTAGGTATTGCGTAGTACAAATCGCCTGACCACTTCCTTTATTTTTCACATGACTAAGTTTTCATTTTGAAATAATAAGGAAATGCTACGCAATATGTCTAAAGAAATACTATTATAGCTTGATTGCATTACTCAGATCCGTAGCTAAGAAAAGATTTTGCAGGTTTCCAATATCAGTAATCTTAACAATGGAAAAGTCATATGAAAGAAAATTTCCAGTTGCGACAATCTATAAATCGTACAGTAGTTTGAGTCTACAGTTATTAAAGCTTGAATTTAAAATGTTCAAATTTCCTACCGTTGATGTGGCAAATTATGAGAACAAAAGCTATCTAAATGGCATAACCATGAACAAAAGGATTACAATAAAGAAACTTTTATATATATGAAAATTAAATGTTCTTATTAAGTATATATATATATATATATTTATATATATATATATATATATATATATATATATATATATATATATATATTTATATTATATATATATATATAATTTATATATGTATATTATATATTTAAATATATATATATATTATATATATAATAAAATAAATAATTATATATTTTTATAAATATATATACATAGACATATACATATATATATATATATATATATATATAGATATATATACATATACATATACATAAAGAATATTTTGTAACTTCTACAATCTAAATAAGACTGAGTATGAATAAATTAAAAAGAATCAAATGAACGAAGGAATATGTCCAGAAGAAATTGAGTTCTTAATATTTTCCATCCAAAGCGAAACTGACCACGTAATGAGATAGATAACCATGGTAGCTCAGTTGGCAAAAACGTTGATTTCATACCCAGAGAGTTGAAAAAGTTCGAGACTAGAGCCATCCAAAGATCCGCCGCGTTTAATAATGGCGGATGAGGCACGTGAAATGGGTTTGTGACTACAATGTCCTCCAAGTTCACGCGCTACCTCTGGAGGTGGCAGGCAAAGCCTGGAGGTCTTCTGCTTAGTCCCTTCTTTTAAATTACGAGGACCTAGAGGGAGTAAAGTTTTATTATTTAACCTCCGAGTGGAACACACCGATTAAAAAAAAATTTTCCAAAAAACACGCTATTTATTGTGTCAATGGCCAAAGTGTCTTTATTTTTTTTACTTCACCCTTTGTCGACTAGAATGAAATACGGAAACCACCCTCGTTATTGTACTTACTTCCGGTTATAAATAGATATATAAATAGGTATTATAGATTGTTAATTTTTAATACACATAAAGCTCGTCTAGTCTCAAAGATCATCCCATAAGAAATAATGGATTCTAAAAGTACAGATAAAAATATATTTAGAGAATTATTTATATTTTTTTTACGAAAGTTATCCAAGATATTTAATTGGTGTAATTCGAGACATCTGTTACCGCAAACGAAATACTTCGAAATAGAGATTGACAAAGCATGAAAAGCTATCAGCGTCTTTGTGCCTCAGGAAATTATGCATCCCTCAATAATATCAGTCAGAGGGATACTGTTTCTAAACAATCGACGTGATCATCCTACCTCAAACACTGAGAAATGTACATTACATCTTTTTTTGGAATTTTTGGAGGGATCATGGTTTGGCGGAATTGTACGTGCGAACCGCTTAGATTAAACATATGGTTATAGCATTTGTTAAATATGCATCTCAGGTGGTACTAAACTAATCAGAGCTTCATAGCCGTGTTTAACATAATGATATCTGTGATGAGGCGATTTAGATCTGATATATAATTGTTTCATTCATTCAAGAAGTAAAATGTTCGGGATCTAAATCTGACCTCATCACATCGTTGTAGATAGAGGACCAAGGACCATAAATTTCGATTTAACGGATATTGTAGTCTTGTCTCGGGTGGGGTTCTGATTCCAGTCCCAGATAAGAGTCCCGTCTCCGTACTTGACATTAAATAAGAATGCACCTTTGTGGAGTATTAATGAGTCCCTAAGGGACAGGGCCCAATTAGAAGGGATAAGGTTGATCACGTTGGTGGTCTCAGCGGGGTTTGGTCAGACCAATGAAATTCTGGCAACTATCCCGATTGGAAGACAAGAAGGAGGAGGGGACAAAGTTTGAGATAATAAAATATGAAAAATCTAAAAAATGAGGAGATGGATTAGAAGGTCCCAGGGAGATGGATTAGAAGGTCCTAGAGAGATGGATTATGAGGTCCCAGTGAGTTTGGTTCGGAAGTCCCAGAAGAGATTGGTTCGGAGGTCCCAAAAAGAAGGTGCTCGATAGTCTAGCGAAGTCCTTCAGAAAGTTTCCTGCACAAAGTAGTACGGTCGCACCCAAAAGACTCAGGAGAAAGCTCCTGACGATGTCTGTAACAGATCAACGGATGATGTAAAGATTCCCTCTCCTGATCAGCTATTGATACCCTTCAACCAGAAGTGTTCCGGGCCCAACATTTTAGACCCACAAAGGTACCCATTTTGCATTACATTTTGAAATCGAGATTAGGTCCTCTATCTACTTACAAAATTTACCTAAGTGTAAAAAAAAAACTCTCAGTAATTTTGAATAAATTGACTAAGCTTACTTATTTACTTATTACTTATTACTGGTTTTGTAAATAGATGTATAAATATTTTATAATAAATTTACTTTTTTTTATATTAAGCTAATCTCAGTTGCTATCATTTCAGCGGTTAGTTTATTCTTCATATTTATGTCTGTAGTTTCTCAGAACCTGTGGTTAAATTGTAGTAAAAAAAATATTTAACACAACGCAATTTAAAATAAATCCCACTATACATTTGATCACAGGTTGATACTTAAATATATAACGAGGACTACACGACAATATCTATCTATATCGCCATCTGCACTGGAAAAAATTGTTATAAAATCTATCAAAGCTTTTATATTCTTTCCTATTTGTTATAAATAAATAGCTATAAATAGCAGATATAATGAATGATGGTAATAGGACTTACTGTAAACATTTAATCACTTTGATAATAAGTATATTCACCACAGTTTGGTTTGCTAGGAAGCGGTATTGTCTAATGTTTTACTACACAATTAAAGAGATCTACGGCTTAAAGCCAATTTCGAAGAGTTATCAAACATCCTTACCAATCGTCGGATTCGAAAAAACGAACTTCGATTGTCGAAGAGCAGTGCCCTACCCTTTCGGTCATTGTTCGGATCTACTAAAGCCTTAGAAATGGTTATGAATGATGAACTAGTCAAAAATACCATTAATTATATCCCCTTTAAATTTAGAAATTTTACTAATAATAATTTGCCTCTCTGAATCTCTAACAGTTGATTAAATGGCATTCAGAACTGAAAGATCTTGTTAATTAATTAGTAGGACATTTTCTAGACCCTATCAGAGTGATAATTATTAGGACTTTCCCATGTGACAGTTCTCGAACAGCATGCTAATGATTCTTAATACTAAAATTTTTACATACAATTTCATGATTCTAACAGCCCTTATCCAGTCTGATTTTATTTTGGAAAATTGCTCCATACTGTCTAATAGGAATTAACAATTACATTAGACTAATTAAATTAAATAAAATATATTTTATATTAATTTAGCCGAACGATGGCCAATTGGTTAGAGTGCTGGCCTTCGGTACTGGAGTTCGTGGGTGCGAATCCTACTATGGCATGGATGTTCGTATCAGTTCGGAATCGGTTTTAAGCAGTAGATCCCGGTCTCATTAGACCTCATATTGCAAAAAGTAGACCGTAGCGCTCTAAACCAAAACCAAAAATTTTAAATTACAATATTTTGTAACTAGATAGCTAGTAGCTTTTACCGACTTTTTCTTTACCACAGGTCCTGCTAAAACTGAAAGGTATACAGTGATGAAAAGAATAATTTCCGTATTCACCCTCTTTGCTGCTTTCTCAGAAATATCGCCTTGTTATCTGCCGGCGAAAAGTAAGTTGGAAAAAGTTATTTCATTATCTTGGTTTATCAAAACTGACTAGATGTTTCAAATGCCCCCAAATCCAAAAGTCTCATGAGTCGAGGTCTGGAGATCGGGATGACCGAACATAAGGAAAGTGGCTGCTGATGACTCGTTCTTCTGCAAAGTATGTTTTGAGACTGACATCATTGTTACTGCATAAAATTGTTCCGGATCTTCAATCATGCCAGTGCCTTTAACGTATAATTTTTTTTTCAAGATTGAGCTTGTAGGCGTCTCGCGTGTCCACGACTGTCTTTCCCGATGACCGCTTGCCTCGTTTCTGTACGTGCTCACCTATTGTTACTGGAGCAGGTATCGTGGGTTCGATGAAAGCCTGTCTTGCCGACAGTTAATTACTTCAATTACAAAATCCTAGACTAAATATTTATTATTTACAAATTTGTTGAACATATGTACACTGAACATCGTTAACCACAAACATGACTGAAAAAAACCGAGAATAACCAAATAGTGCCAAGCGGCCTGCAACTCTAGGTTTCAGCTCTCCTTCATGAATGTCCGTCCCATCTCCTTCCAAACGGGCATCTCCTCCCCTGCTCTGGGCGAGGGCCAGGTGGAATCCCCCCTCTTAGTCAGGCCTTCACCTGCATGGGAAAATGTCCCTCCTCTCCTCCGCAGCGGGCGCGGGCGGGGGTGGCAGCATCCTTCCCCCTCCTGGTGAACTTTCACCTCCCTGGAGTAGGGCTTGTCTACCCTCTCTCGATGTGTCCATCTCCGTAGAAAAATGCAGGTTTCCATGTAACAGAAACTCGAGTCTTGAGTCTAGTGTTACAGAGATCCTCCTATTAAATATTGCTGTAAGAATGTTCTAAAAAATTACTTTACAGAAGAACGTGCAACCTTTCTAATAAGGAGCCATACCGATCCAAACACCTCAATCTAGGCGATTTTTGACTTTGGGTACATTTGAAATATCTAGTCAGAGTTGATAAACCAAAAACTGTACCTGATCTTAAAGACAGCAATTTACGACATGTTCTCAGCGTTTCTCTGTACATTTATAACTTTAGGTAGACAACTTTAGGGAAGTTTAATTTTGGACAAACTGTATGTATTGTAACGTCACGGGATCCTCGGGTAGCGTGTGAGTGTCGAAGTGGTTATGACACAGCTTAGAAACAATAACAACGTTTATTCTTGATTAAAATGGAGTATGTACAAATTTAACAAAAGGAAATCCCAGGGCTCAGGTGGGCTAGTGCAGACCTAAAAGTCCCAGGTTCAAGGCGAACCTAAAAAACAATCTGAAGGCAGGTGCCGACAGATACCGTTGTACAGGGGTACAACCGGGTATCCTTGAGTCCCACACAAAGCTGGAGAAAAGATCTCCCAAAACAAATTAACCACCACAAGTCGATCCTCTCTTTGTTTTTCGTTCTGCTGACTCTCCGGCGGAAAACTCGTGCCGCCTGACGTCACCTTTCGCCTCTTCCCATTGGCTTTTTGTTTCCTTGTCGCCGTCCTGGTAGCCTCTGATTGGTTCCTTCGGTGGCGCCTCACAGTCTGACATTTCGGTGTCGTGTCCGACTTTCCAATCACCTCGGACATCTCAAGGCGTGGTCGAAGCAAAAATAGTTTCACTTCTCCAATAACTAAATTGCGGCCTATGGGGTTTTCAAACTAACTTTAATGGAGAATTCGGAGAATCTGCAGACCCTGCAAGTGAATCCGAATATGTAACTTCCGCTGTACCGAACTTTGTATTTATTTTCATGCAATTATCTTCCAAATATTATTTTTTATTTAAAAAAATTTTTATTTTTTTATTATTACTATTTTTTGTATTTCTGAGTGTTATTTGTATTTGTTTGTTTGTAATACTTTTACTGTATGTGTACTGCACTGTATATTATGAGTTGCTGTGGATTGTACATCCGGGGATTGTACCAAAACATCTTAAACCTTTGTTTTAAGGCAGATGGTCCTCGTTGGTGCAGCCGGTCAAAGTTTATTCTTGACTCCCAAATATCGCTGAGTAAGCTGTAGGTCTGTTGACAAACATTCATATGATCACTCGCTCTTGGGTGCGAAAAACTAAGAGATTTATTTTTCTTGGGCATTCGGTGCAAAGCTTGTAAAACCGTTCATTTTTAACCTCAATTAATTTAGAGCTCCACAACTTTGGACTTTAAATTTATGAGCCACGACTGCATATCACTTAGATTCTGTTATTGCCCAGTAAGCCCAGGCAATTCAAATAATATGAGTTGATTTCATGAGAAATCGGAGAGAATAATTTCGCTGGTTGCATATATATAACGTACGAAATTACTGTTACTGTTACGAATAAGTGAATTTTAGCCACTATTATTTAGAATTACCTAACTTACTGGACATTGAGAGGACTTAGTAAATTGCAGTCGTTCCATTATATTACGTACCAATGACTTATACCAGGTCTGTTGAGCTAACACAAAGAATTACGACAACAGATACAAATGAGAGAAAACTTACCCTTTTGCAGACTTTTTTTTTATTTACAAATCTATATTTGAACAATCTGGTGACACAAATAAAATATATTCAATCTCCACAGAGAGAGGTCATAAATTGCTAGAAAGTTGAAGCAACTCCCGCTGATGACGCTATTTTCAGATGAACAAATTGGTTGAGTCTTCCCTGGTTCTGCTGAAGTTCTCCTTTCGATCCGTCTTGGCCTGCTTTTCCTGTGAAGAGGCCTTCAAATCTGCAGAGCAAAATCCAAAAACTTCTGTTGCCAGGGCCAAAGACGACTGATCTGCTTTAGCAACCCTTCATGTCCAATGGGGTCGAAGGGAGGTCACTGACATAACCCTCGACCCTCGGTCAATCTCCCGCTCTGGCGTTGTCCAGCAGTGTAACTCATTGTTACACATTAAAACAACAACGAAGCTCGTGGTGGAACTTTAACTTCATGTAAGACTAAAAATGGCCATCTTTACCAGACGAGAGCCAAGTATCGAATGATGACAAGAACACAGTTCTTTTACAAATTTCATCCCAGATTGATTAATCCTTGAAATGATTCCCATGAGACCAGGAGCTTAGTTAGTATTTTTCATCAACTAAGGCATCGAAGGAGTGAAAATATTAGCGTGGGATAGCTGCAAAATGTGGCGAGTGGACATAAAATGAGCATTTATTCTACCAAAAATTTTGTAAGACTGGTTAAAAATATTTAAGTCGGCGAACACTTCTCCGAATCTGAGATTTTGTGGCTAGAAAATTAGGTACGAAAGAATGAGAAGGGAAAAAGGAGAATTTTAGGTATATATTTTAGGTGTAATAATTTTGATTTTCTATATATATATTATATGTGTCGCGTTCCCACGCCACATTTCCAAGGTTCGATCCCCGGGCTGGGCAAGATTGACTCAGCCTTTCATCCCTTCAGTGGGTAGAGAAAATGAGGACCAAGCATGCTTGGAAACTAAACACTGGGGGTTCCGCCTAAGGCTGACCACCTAACCGGAACATATGCTTTGCAAGGCAGGGCCCTTGGTCACGGAAACGGATATTGGCAACGTAGGCCCTGGCCCCCAACGGGCTGTTGCTCGGATGAGTTTAGTTTTTTTTTACACACACACACACACACACACACACACACACACACACATATATATATATATATATATATATATATATATATATATATATATATATATAAATTCCATATAGTCTTATAAATGGGGCACCTATAATATTTTATTTCTCTACAAAATCTTATTTGGTGATCACGGTGCAGCAAAAGGAAGTTCAGTGCTCTGCTTGAAATAAATAGACCGAACTTAGACATTTTTGAAGCTGCATTTTTCATTCATGTTTATTTCAGATAATGAAACAGCAGAATTCCAGTGAGTATTATGTAAAGCGTAAATACCCACAGTATCGTAGACAGTCATTTCCTTTGAATCAGCGTTTATAATGTTTAACCCGTTCATGTTTTGAGATGTAAATACGAAGGTCTATAAATAATGCAGTTAAAAACTCTTTAGAATACTTAGAAGTTTAAGAAGGACAGACACATTGTACGAGTAAAATGTAAGAGTGGTATTACATATGATAAATGCTTAAAATGACCATCTTTAAATCTTCAAAAAAAATTTTATTTTTACATTTTTAAAATCTCATTTAAAAATTATTCAGAAATTCCCACATTTCTGAATCATTTAAGGGGTTATACAACTGTTAAATTGACAAAAAAAATTCGATTTTTCAGAAGAAATAAATACGAAAAGGAATTCTATTCTGAACATTTTAAAACAATCCGCGTAAATAAATTCTAATATTGAAATCTCCAAAAATTCTATTTTTTATTTTTACATTTTTAAAATCTCTAGATATTTCTGAATCGTTTAATGGATCATATGACTGTTAAATTGACAAAAATTTCGACTTTTCAGAAGAAATATACTTGAAAAGGAATTCAAATCTGAACATTTTAAAACAATACGCTTAAATTAATTCTAATATTGAAAAGAGTTATGAATAAAAACGTGTCACCTGTTTACTCTAAACAACTTACAGAACTTTAACTTGATTTTTCTCAAATTGTGTTTTTTTTTCATGTACCGCACATGTTATCTCAAAATTTTTTAATGTTTTTCATGAAATGTTTATAGGCTGTATACAATATAATTTTCATCTGAGAACCTAAATTTTCTTGTATATTCCCCAAAATATGTTTTTTATTGCAATGATAATTTTTTAATTTTTAAGAAACAAAATTAACTTTATTCAAAAATCTTTTAAATATATATATGTATCTTAAATATACACAAATTCAGTTTTAAAGTTATTTTGTTGTCTTGTAGTATGTTTTAAAATAGTAAGTCTGTCGGAAACTTAATTATATTTTTAGTAATCAAGCACTTTAGCCTTGATATCTGTTTGGCGTGTGTATAACAACTTGGAATTCTCCACAGTCTTTTTAATTATTTATTAACACAACCAAACATATAAAGAATAAAAGGGGAATAAATCCGCACTTCAATTAAAACATAGAAAATGGGGGTTAACAACCCGCACTAGTTTAAAAATGAACTATCGAAGCATCTGGGTAAACACCGTACATAATCCTTTGAAATCTGCTACACTGCTCAAGAGCATTTTTTGTCACATGACCACGCTCGCGACGGGTTAGTGCGGCATGCTCAGAGCTAGTCCGAACAATATCATTTTTGCTAACAACAAAGTGTCTCTTATTTGAAACTCTCTATCAAAAATATTTTTATATTTCAAAAATGAATGAGATATGTATATAAAGCTAATAATCTGTTCTATCTATGTTAACAGAAATTATGTTTGTAAATCTGGTAGTTTTCAACGTATGAGAAATCGAAAGTGGTAATTATTTTACATTTTTTAGAGATTTAAGAGTCATATAACCCCTTAAAGCAAACCCTATTGAAATATTCCAATAATAACCTGTACTAACTAAACTATACAATATTTGCATTTAATATCATAGTTTTTAGGAAATTTTATAAACTTTAAATGCATTTTCTGAAAGCGGTGTTTTTTCAACTTTCGTACGCTGTAAATAAAAAACTGTTGTGCATATTGATTTAAATTTTCCCAGTATATACATTATATACCTCCGATGAAACTCTATCTGCCTTTTTATTGTTCTTTATTTCTTATAGTGTTTACAGTGTTTGAAATGAAATTTTTAAACATTGTTTTTGGCTTTCTTGAAAATTTAATTTTTAGAGAGAAAAAATACATATTTCAATTCCCCAATATATATAGATTTAAAAATAAAAAAAATAATAAAAAGAAAAAAAAGAAATGCACAAGTTTTGAAGTGATTACGGTTTACAAATTGAGCAGTCAGAGGGTTAAAACAAACCCTATTGAAATATTCCAATAATAACCTGTACTAACTAAACTATGCAATATTTGCATGTAATATCATAGTTTTTTTTTAATTTTATAAACTTTAAATGCATTTTCTGAAAGCGGTGTTTTTTCAACTTTCGTGCGCTGTAAATAAAAAATTGTTGCGCATATTGATTTAAATTTTCCCAGTATATACTTTATATACCTACGAGTTTTTGAGTTATGCCAGACATACGCACGCACAAACGTGAAGAGAAAATTAATCATAAACAGGTCAAAAAGGATCGAAATGAAAATTTAGTTTTAGAAATATCCTTGTTCGAAATTTTTATGTTTATATAGATGTACCGCCTAAAACGGTCAAAATAAATATATTCGTTGAAATTTAAGCCCTGAAATTTATCATAAATATAATGTTTCCTTTAATTTGCAAAAATTGCTTTAAATGCAATGTTTACTTTACTTTACGGTACAAGGAGAGCCACGGTAGCTCAATCAGAAAAGGAATCAGCCTCTTAAACGAAGAGTTATGGGATCGATGTTCAAGCCGGCCAAAGATCTGTCGTATTCATTAATGGTGGCTGGGGAACATAAAACAGTTTTCGTGGTCGCGATGTCATCCAAGTTAAAAGAACGATATCTCTGAAATTGGCAAACCAAGCCTGGGAAGTCTGCTTGATCCCTGAGTCTAAATTACAAGGACACACTTTGTTGTCTTAGGGAGTAGTGTTGGCCACTATATGATGCTCCTAAAATAATCAACAAATACCACTGAGTCGTATGGCAGAAGATTTATCTGGCAAGTGCTACCACGTCATTAAAAAAAACTTTGTACAAGGAAGTAAAAAGAGTAGAGGTTGGGGATTACATGTTTATAGGCGAGCAGCAGCGTTTTTTATGAGATTGTTTTTATGAGAGCGATGCGGCCGCTCGAGTTTGCTTATTTTTTGTTAAATAAAAAGTGATACTATATTTAAGTTTTAGTGAAGACTTTTAGTGCGAATTTCTATGAGGGATGCAGAAGTTATATGTAATGTAAGATTTGAAACTTGGCGCACTTAAACTAAAAGCAGTATTTCGAACATAAAAATTCACAATTTCCAGAATTGTAAATTTTTTCTTTTTTTTTTTTCATGTTTTTTTTTTAGAACCTGGCAGCGCCTGCGATGATTTGCAGACGTACCTCGTGGATCGAAAGGGATGGTGTGCGGAGAAACCGATCATGCCCATGGAATGTATGTGGGGTCCAGTAGCATATGTGATTGTGCATCATACAGTAACCGGAAGTTGCAGTTCTGGAGAATCCTGTGCAGAATCAATGAGGAAGATGCAGAAAGAACATATGACAGAAAAAAGTTAGTTCCTTCTGTTCATTTATTCGTACCTTTAAAGTTTTAACGTAAGGGCTCAGAAGACAAAACAAATAGATCAAAGATTTGTATTTGAGTTCAGATTAAATTACGAAATGTGTTGTAAACGTAATTTAGCCTTAAATGCTTTGTTTTTACTGTTTAGAAACAGAAAAATAGATTTTAACATTTAGATTTTGTAGGAAAGGCAAGATCGAATAAAAAGCACGATGAAATTGTACTGTTGAAATGAAATGATCCTGTACAAAACAGCGTAAAATCAATAAGGATGATTTGAAAAATATAGTGTACATAAATGCCTTAAAAATAGCAAAAAATATGTTAAAAAATTTATTTGTTTATATATTGTAACGTGATTTAACGGTGTGTCTACATCAAAGATCTTTGCTTTGACAAATGAACTTCACTTATGTGGATACAAAGGAGTTGTTTTCGGCTCCATGATGTCTAGACTTTTATGTCCTACAGTAGCGAAACGACCAGACAACCGGACGCCCAGACTCACAGCCAGAAATATGCCCATCAGAACTACAATGAATGCTGCGACATTGTATCTTCGCTGACAGGAATTCCAGAGATCCTGAGTTTGCAGCCGGTGATTGTGTAGCCCAGACCAATCTAGTTGGTTGAAATGAGGCCATCGCCAGATGATCAATAATGAAATTTGATTCTCTTAGAGGCCCTCCCCTAAAGAGACGAGAAAGATTTTTTAGAGAGTAGTTAGCTAGCAACCAGCTAATTCGGAGGTCGCCTTGACCAGTCTCTCCATCGGAGAGTTTTTTTTTCTGGCGAAAGTACCTTGGGATATATCTCTTTCTGAGTTTAATAACGATACCCTGTTTTCTTCTTTTAATTCGATCTTCTTCAGGATTGAACGTGTATTCCTCTTAGGAATTCGGACTTTGTTTTATCTTCTTCGAAGATACCAATTGCTACTTCAAGCTCTAGTTAATTGAGTGTACTGCTACATTTACTACCGAGAACTTTTACTCGAAGCATCGAATTGTTATATTCCGTCGGTTACTAAACCATTCGGCAGGGACCCTTTTTCATACTTCTGTATTTAGGCTTATATCTAGTGTTTTACATGCTTGTGAATTGTTTTTGTATTGTGTATCTAGAAATGTGTATATAGCTGTGAGGTAATAAATCATTCAAAGTACACCTGCTTCTTCATTGTGTCACCTAAAACTGGGACATTACAATATATATATATATATATATATATATATATATATATATATATATGTATATATATATGTATATATATATATATATATATATATATATATTAAAAATTTTACTCCTTCGACAAGAGCTATTTTTAGAATTTCTAGTAAAAGAATACTAAAGGACATGCGCTGAATAAATCTCTTTTTCGCCAAATAACTTGGCTGCTTTCGCCAAGTGTGTTATACTCATGAGTGTTTGTAATATCGCATCCCGTATCCCTTGATATAACCGATAATTACTGATTCTACTCTATGTGTTACCAGACTGGCCCGACATAGGTTACCATTACGTCATCGGTGGAGATGGTAAGGCGTATGTAGGTCGCCCTTGCAACAAGATGGGAGGCCACACAAAGAACCACAACCGAAAGTCCATCGGAATTGCCCTCTTCGGCGACTTCCAGAAAGAAAGCCCGAGCTCTGATATGCTAGACCTTATACCAAAAATCGCATACTGTGGAGTCGAAAAGGTAAGGCGGATAACATTCATCGTTCTCTGCCACTCGAAAGGTCCCTCCACACTATGGTCCACTGCAAGCCATAACCACCGTCTGGAGGGGGTATGGCTTATCGAGGTCGAAGATGGCAAACGATAAAATGACCTTGGCGCAGGATGGTGGACGAAGCGGTTTTTCTCCAAAGATCAAAAGCAGCCAGAAGCTCAACTAAATTGCGCAGTAGACCCTGTGGACGAATCCACGCTTTCGGCTCATTTAGTGGCCCAGTGTGTGGATGCAACCCCTAAACCATCGTTCAAGGTCACCTTCAGGAAGTGGTGAACAGTTGGTCATAGTGTGGAGGCTAAATAACATTTTTGAGTCTTCAATACTACTTCCACCTTTCACAAATGATGTCACTCTTGGAGGAAGGGGAGGAGATTTGTGTAATTATGACACTTCATTTGTGACAGGTGGGAGGAGTTTAAATGTGACATGTCATATTTTGGTTAAAGTCGAAGCATTTAAATCAGTATATTGATTTTCGAAGATATTTTTAAATTACCAAAATTTCAAGGTATCTTCTTAATGACTAAAACGACTTTCATGTGATTTTTTTTCTTCACCATGGGAAGTAGAGTAGTAATAGTAAATGATTCCAATTCATTTCTATTTTATGAGTGTATATATAGTTTTATAAATTTTCAGTTAATTAATGGATCAATAAAATGAGATCACAATTCTATTTAAGTAGAGCTATTATTGAGGCATTTTTTAATTCAATATTTTGTGATCATAAAGTAAATACAAGATATATTAAAGAGCAAAATATGTTAAATTCTATTTAAAATTCAAAATATTACTATTTTAAATTGCTCTTTTATATTAATATTTCATAGATGTTGTATATTGTTGTAAGATTTTACGCTTATTTCATACAAAATTAATAAACGAATCATTATTATTATTATATTTACAGACGTCATAAAAACACATACTTAAAATTTAAAAATAAAATTTGAAATAGGATCTACAACGTTGTCCTTTTTTTCTGAACTGTTAGTATATGTTTATGTAATATTACGTGATATATGACAAAAAATTGTTGACCAAAATTTTGAAAACAAAAAAGACTGACATAGTTTATGAACAACCCCTATTCAATGACTGATCAACCATTGACATGAACTATGAACGATATTAACATTTGTGTAACTTTTTGGAATTAGAATCTTTTAAATCTTCTACCCCTAAAAAACAAATTTTAATTTTAGAAAATAAAAATTCTTTTTTGGTATGTTCCGTTTTTGAACATTGTCGCTTCGAGTTAAAAAGCTTTTGCAAAATTTTTATAACGTGAACTTTTAATTTAAAAGTTTTTAATCAAACTTCAATTTGTTTTATACATCTATTTTAAAGCAAAAGACACATGTCAATATATTGTTTTACCTAGAAAATATGAAAACTAAAATTTTGTTTCCTTTAAAAAATTTACGTGGAATCAATAAAAAATAGTAAGACCATTTTTAAAATTTAAATGTGTGTGTAGAAAAAGAATCAAATTATATAGTAGTAAATTTTTTAATGTTTATTATTGTAAAGTTTAAAAGATTATATCTCTATATATAGATGCTCAAAATGATGACATCCACAATATTTGGTATGGTAGAAGGGTTGATCCAGAAACTCAGGTTACAAAGTCTGCAATAAATCGCTTTCATTTTATTTCATACAAACAGTGCAGTGTAGGTACACAAAGCTGTTTTTAAATGGTATCCATGTCTGTTTAAGCATATATCACTTATTGGTATTAGTTTGAATATTCCTTCATAATAATAACAGTATCCTTGAGTGTTCAATCACGTTGTCGCAGACTGTTTCACCTCGTCTTCTGAAGCAAATTGTCAGGCTCCTAAAGTGTTCCTTCATGTAAGGAAAGAAGTGAAAGTCTCTTAAAACGAAGGGTTTTAGGAAGATTGGCTGTGATATTCCAGAAGTCGACAATGACCGTTCTACCGTGTCTAGCGATCGCAAACTTTCGGCGCCATTCTGCGATATACTTATAAGGGAAAAGTCCGGTACTAGTTGTATAGGGAGGGAGCTGTTGGGGCTGTATGTAAGTTGAAGTCGGGACCAGCAGTAAAGGGAGTCACCTCAGGTAGAGCGAAGGTGGGTAACAAAACAGACGCTTATTTGAGTTCCAGCCTTTTATTATTATTATTATTATTCGATCTCATTTAACTTCTCATTAATCTTATACAATTAGCTAATGTCACTTCTGTTAGGAACCTATAGTGGTTAACGGAGATTATTTTGCTGATAGAATGGCATTGATTGAATAACTCCAGGAACGTAGCAGTATCGAGGCCAAAAAATCGAGGTGAGTTCCAACGGAAAAAATGACCCAGAAAAAGCGCATTTACAAGGTTCTTAAAAATTTTCCTTTCTCTCTATCTCTCAAAATTACAAAAACTCCTAGACTGCGCTCACGCCGAAAGAGCCGAAAACACAGCCAGCAAGTGGGTTGCCAGGCGCCAAGTAAACTCCGCGCTCTAAAGGAGACATAGGGCTTCCTCGGCTCAGACCAATGAAAAGCCGAGACAAGGAGCGCGGAGAACGAAAGCCAGTCGTAGGGAGGAGCATCCAATGCGGTGAAAATTCTCCAAGGACGATGCGAAGCGGAGTTTGGCAACACACCACAACGAGGCACTTTTCAAAAAGAGCGGCTGTTGTCCAAATCGAAACCTTATTGCTACGCCAACTGTCAGAATACGAACCGATAGGCACAAATTATGGTCGAAAGGTTTAAGAGCTGCGGATGCAGGTGGCAAGTATTGGAAGGTCGGTCCGAAATTTAATCCCAGATCAAAGGCGGCTCTATTTGAAGAGATAGGCTGCTATCGTGCGAAAACAGCTAGAGCTGCACCTGTAATGGGCAATATGTGAAAAAAGGCGCAAAATGTAAGTTTATATATACAATCCACAAGGGAAATATGTAATGAAGGGACATGAAAAATCTTCATTACAATACTGACGACACATTACAGTCTCTCCGTAAACCTCTATCAGCTGCATGTGAATTACAGTCACAAGTACATGGTTCTTGCACAAATTTTGAATATCTGAGCGGATCTCTTGGAAAGACCAATTTTATAAACGAGTATCCATTTGTGATAATTTTACAACTAGCGCTGTAGGTGGTGCTCAGCTGAAACATTCCACAGTTGACGACAGATTGTATTAGAATTACCTTATATTACTTAATTCTCTATAAGAAACGAAACTCCAGGAATATCGGACTTGTAACCTTACATTTTGATCACTCCTTGTAATTCAAAGCTGATTTTCTGTATAAACTATGCTTCAACCAGATTTTTCTCTTTCGAAGGGTTATATCCACCCTAACTTCTTGGTCATCGGCCATAGAGATGCTTTTTGTTCTACTTGTCCCGGTGACGCCCTCTATGAAGTGATTAAGAAATGGCCAAGATATCCTGATAAAGTTCCCATACCATCTTTTACGTGCGACACGAAAGTTCCTGACACAACAGAAATGGTAACCACAACTGAAGCAACCACTACCACTACAGCTGCAACCACAACCACAACTACGACTGAAGCCTCGACGACTGTCGTGGACCAGCCCGAAAGTTTCCAAATAGTTCTACCCGTGTATTTCTTGTGGCTATCTAAAAAGCCGATATCATGTTGCCCAAAATAAAACATTTTTTACTGGTCTACTCTTGGGTCTTTAATCGAAATTTTGCTAAGTGGATTGATTTTTTTTTAAATAGTCTTTGTCGTCGAATTTATTATATAGTTAATTCATTCTATAGATAACAAGTATATATTTCAAACAGTTATTCATTAGATTATTTATTAATCTTAGGGATATTAAGAAAAATAATGTTTTGAAAAAGAAATATAAAAAAGCCTGTTAAATTAAACAATCTGTAAGTGACACATACAGTATGCTTTATATATCAATCTACAAAGCGCATGGTCCAGAAGAAATTTTATATACTCTTCTATTAACATAAACTTCGAAAAATTTGTACAAATTGAAGTATGAGTCAATTAATCTCATTAATTTTTGTTCTTAAAATTACTTAACATTTTAGTATAATTAATTTTTATACTTTTATTTTTTATTGCTTCTTAAAAAAATTTTCATTTATTCTAGATTCTAACAAAATTTTTACTACGCATTCCTAATAAATATTAAAATAAATCCAGGTTTCTGTTTCAAATTCGACTTTATTTAGATTATTAAGACTAATGTGAGTTTTGAAAAGCCGAATTTTTCATGAAAAATCTACGTACGGACGTAAAAATATTAACTAGAAATTAACAATTCAATCGATATACAAAACAACACTCAAATGTGTACGAAAGAAACGTTCAGTCATAATACACAATTAAAAAAATTAAAAAACACGCATAAAACATTTAAAAATTAAAAAATATTTTTACAAATGAAATTTTTTAAAAAAATTATCCGATATTTGAAATTTTTTTAAATGTGATTTTATATATTTTGAATAATAAATATTTTATTATAAATGTAATATTTCATATATAATTTTTTCAATAGTTTAATTTTTTTATATATGTTTACAAAGTTATATAAATTTAAGTTATTTTTCATAAACGCACTGTAGCGTCCTCTGTCCCTTTTAGGGAACATGTACAATTTAAATTGAAAGTCTACAATAAATTAGCCTAATTTTGATTCAATATACCATAAAAGTTTCCGGTCTGTTTAGTATAAAATTATTCCTCAATTATTAATCAGAGTCTAAATTTATAAAAACGATTAATTTTGTTATATGAAGCAATACTTTAAAAAATAATAGCATATAAAACAAGTTAAAAAAAATAAAAGTCTACTTACCAGCAAGGCAACTTGTCAAATTTGTCAGTTGAAAACCTATATTTTATCTTAAATACAATCTAATTATTATTTGTATACTGTGAACTTTAATTATACTAATACAAACAATGCATTTTATTTAATGGAATGGTAAAGTGTAACTTTTTTATTTCCAAAATATTAGCAATTATTTTCAACTTTTTAAAAATTTTAAAATATTAGATAGATTTAAAATTTTGATTTACAGATCAACACAGATATTTTATTTCATTTTAATATAAAAAAAAGTTTCTAATTTACATAATTTCAAAAATTAAGCTGTGTGTAATTAATTTTTTTAATTTGGTATATACTATTTATTTTATTACAGAACATATGCTACTTGAAATGACAAAACTAAACAACTTTTTAAAGCTAGAACATTATTAAAATTGTAAAAAAAAATTCTGAAAGAAGCAGAGTAAGTTTTTTAGGATGAGTTGGAAAGGTACTATATGCCCTTAAGGTGAGTCTGTACCTACCATATTGAATTCTTCTTATGTTGATTTAAAGGAAAAATAAAATTCCCATTGGAGGAATTCTGGCTTTTAAGAATTCTTTAACTTTTTCCTGTCCTAATATATCACGTACGATACACACATCTAATTCTTTATAAGCTTGTATATCACACGTGATACATAATGAATTATATTTTATATAAGTTTTTATATATTTTATATCATTGTCTACTGAAGTCCAGTGGCGTTGGAATAGAGCTTCGAGCTCCCACGACACAAGTCCGAGGTTCGATTCCGGGATTGGGCAAGGTTGGCTCAGCCTTTCATCCCTTCAGTGGGTAGACAAACTGAGGATAAAGAATTCTTGAGAACTAAATACTTGGGGTTCCGCGTAAAGTTGACCATCTAACTGGAACATATGCTTCACAACCCAGGGCCCTTGGTCTCAGAAATGGAGTTTGGTAACCGTAGGCCCTAGCCCCCTAGGGGCTGTTGCGTCGAGGAGTTTTTATCATTGTCTATCAAGTGGGATATACAATTGTATAACCCATTGGATGCATATAAAGGATGGATAGGCAGATACTACGGACAGGATAGGCAAATGGTTAAAAAATATATACAACGTGATAGAACTCAAACTTTCTAGGGTTCTATATAGTCCCTTTTTTACTTATGCCTGTTAAATATTCTTATTTACGTCTGAAAAAGAGTATACCAAACCTAGTCACAAATAATTTTAAATTAAATATGTTTTTCTAGATGTTTTTTTAGAAAAGGAAAAGAGAGCATACTAGAGAAATTCCTGTTCTATCAAATGGTAAAATGTTCTTTAAAGAACTCTCAAATTGCTAGTCGGTCCAGGAAAATTTTTATTTCACTTCATAGGTAGACTTTGAGAGATTCAATATTTCAGGTACAAACCCACCTTAAGCCTAAATTTATTTCAAGCAAGGTAATCTTGAAGAGCATAAGACGGCCTTCCGGTTTGCGTAAAAGTCTTTCCTCCTGGGAATCATCACACCTGAGAGAATTATTTTTTCCGAAAGGCATAACGTTCGACTAACACTTACTCAGAAAGCGCTCTTCGTGAATTGTCTTGGTGGTGTCAATCAATTCGGTCTCAGGTGGTCCGGAGATAATCGTAGTGAATTTTATAAGTAAGTAATTTTTCTTTCAATCCATATGACTATGCACAGTTGGGAAAATTATACTCTTATTGTTTATTACTTTTATAGATCGATAAAAAAATCTCTTTTATTAGTAATAGAATAACTGAAAGAGTCCTTGTTACTCCTATGCGTAAACAGCGAGAAAAAATATCAGTGCACAGTTGAGAGACACCAGTTGGGAGAATCAGTGCACAGAGCACAGTTGGGAGAATATACTCTTATTGTTTATTACTTTTACAGATCGATAAAAAAATTATCTTCTTTTAGTAATAGAATTACTGAAAGAGTCATTGTTACTCCTATGCGTAAACAGCGAAAAAGAAATCAGTGCACAGTCGGGAGAATCAGTGCACAGTGCAATGTTGGGAGAATTATACTCTTATTGTTTGTTACTTTTACAGATCGATAAAAAAATTATTTTCTTTTAGTAATAGAATTACTGAAAGAGTCATTGTTACTCCTATGCGTAAGTAGCAAGAAAAAAAAAATCAGTGCACAGTTCAGAGACACCAGTTGGGAGAATCAGTGCACAATGCACAGTTGGGAGAATTATACTCTTATTGTTTATTACTTTTACAGATCGATAAAAAAATTATCTTCTTTTAGTAATAGAATTACTGAAAGAGTCATTGTTACTCCTATGCGTAAACAGCGAAAAAAAAAATCAGTACACAGTTCAGAGACACCAGTTGGGAGAATCAGTGCACAATGCACAGTTGGGAGAATTATACTCTTATTGTTTATTATTTTATGGATCAATTAAAAAAATCTCTTCTATTAGTAAAAGAATAACTGAAAGAGTCCTTGTTACTCCTATGAGTAAACAGAGAGAAAAAATCAGTGCACAGTTGGGAGACATCTGTTGGGAGAATGATTATACGCTTATTGTTTATTACTTTTATAGATCGATAAAAAAAATCTCTTCTTTTAGTAATAGAATTACTGAAAGAGTCATTGTTACTCCTATGCATAAACAGCGAGAAAAAAAATCAGTGCACAGTTGGGAGACATCAGTTGGGAGAATCAGTGCACAATGCACAGTTGGAAGAATTATACTCTTATTGTTTATCACTTTTATAGATCGATAAAAAAATCTCTTCTTTTAGTAATAGAATTACTGAAAGAGTCATTGTTACACCCATGCGTAAACAGCGAGAAAAAAAAAGTCAGTGCTTGGATTGTTCATGAAAAACCTAAATATCAGTGAAAGATAACTCAAGTCGGTTCTTATAAAAATATCACATAAATCTGTCGATACTTTTATGATCCTTTGCGAGCCGACGAGTGGTGCCTTAGCTTTGAAATTGATTGCAACTCTCGATCGTGTGTAATTCATTATCTTTTGACGTCTGTTTGCCTGCAGCTGGTAAAATACACAATCTTAGATTAATTTAGTTTGCGTAAAAAACTTGAAATACATTCGTATTTGATATCACTCACTGTGGCTGTTCATTTGCGTTTCATGGTAAGATTTTAGTTTTTTAGATTTTAGTTTAACGATAAATAATTATGCTTATACGAAATATATAGGAAATGTATACATATTTTTCTAAATATTTCTCAATTTGCGAATATTAAAAATTATAGTAACTACAATTAAATTATTCATTTTCTTATTTTTGTATATTATTCTACCAAAAAAAATGTTCAAAAAGTTTTAAAAATTGATTTAGTTTAAAAAAAAAGGCTCTGAACGTACGCAGTCACGTTAAATTTAAAAACATTTTCTATTTAAGTCTGAATTTTTTTTATGCTCCGATAATATATAATATATATGCTTTCGAAAAATTACTCAAAATTTTCGAATATTAAAAGCATAGTAACAACATGTACGTTATTTATTATTTTATTTATAATTCTATCCAAAAATGTACAAAAGTTTTGAAATATGGCTTGATTTTTTTAAAGGCCCTGGACGTAGGCAGCATCTATTAAAACAATATTTTTAATTTAAATCTGCGTATAAGAAATTTATGGTTTTTTTCTAAATATTATTCAAAATTTATGAATATAAAAAATTATAATATAGTTAATGTGAAATATATATCGAATATAAAATAATGAATATAAAATAACTGCAGGCCAGTTTAACGGTTTTCTTATTTTTATTTATTATTCTACCAAAAAAAGTACAAAAATGTTAAAACGCGGCTTTATTAAAAAAAATAACTCCAAATGTGGGCAGTTTCCAAATTAAAAAATATTTTTAATTTAAGTCTTAATTTTTGTTTGCTTAATGTAGCGATAATATATACGAAATATATGCACGTTTTTCTAAAACATACTCTAAACTTAAAAAATATATAGTAACAACGGGTAAATTATTTATTTTTTAATTTTTATTATTATGCTTTCAAAAAGATACAAAAGTTTCAAAATATGACTTTATTTTAAAAAATTAAATTACTTCAAATGTAGGCAGTAGCCTTAAATCAAAGAGTACTTTATCTTTTTAAGTCTCAATTTTTATTTACTTTGTGTTTCAATAATATATATCAACATGTTTTACTAAATTTGCTGTATATGCTTTTTCTAAATTTTCTTTTTTTCTTTTACTTGACTAATCCTTTTCAAAGACTTTCTATATATCTATATATACTTTCATACATATAATCGTCTGTATGCAAGTGTGTATATATATGTTTTCTATGCATTCCGAATAGACTAGACATATAGTGACGAAATTTTGCATGATAATTTATATCAACCCTAAAAAGGTTTTAGGCAAGTCAAATTATTTTAGGGTTTAGGACGTATGAAGATAAAATGCCTTTTTCTTCTAATTTTGGCTTGTAGCAACGATTTTGGAGCCATTTGATATATTTTTTTAATTACGAGCTATAATAATTAAAATCTTTTAAGCAACGATCATCTGAAACGTTTCTCAAGATAATACAGTTTGTTTTTTCTTTTTGACCATATTTATTTGACTTTATTCATTTTATCAATTTTAATTTAGGATATTTTTTCCATTTTTAATTCAGGCATTTATTTTATCCCTTATTTTAAAGGTCAATTTTATTATATGGACTAACAGCATAATCGTTAAAAACGTTTTTAAAAATTATGTCGCGCGATTAATATTTTTATTTCTCCATACATTTGTTATATTTAAATGATCTAGCAAAAACACTTGTTTACCGTTAGTCCGTGGAAGGATAAATCGCTATATATAATTCTTTTATTTATTTAGTTTCTTGGTTTAGCTATTTAAGTTCAAGATGAAAATCAAATTTTAATTAAATTTAAATCAATGTGTCAATCTTTTTATGATACGGAATTTTTTTCGGAATTTCTTTACACTAGAATGCCTATTCGAGATATTTCTACCCCAAATCATATAAAATACCCCGCATATTCCTTTTAAAAAATCTAATAATATTTATCATATACCCATCAATCTATTGATATATCGATATCTATTTCTATCTCTCTATATATACATATACATATATATATATATATATATATATATATATATATATATATATATATATATATATATATATATATATATATATATATATATATATATAATTATACACATTAGAGACAAATATATTGTAACCATACGTTCTAATACATTATACATTATACGTTAATACTTTATAACTTTTTAAAAATCTGGACATAACACTATAATTTAAAAATAAAATGCATAATATATATATATATGTATCTGTGTTTGTGTGCAGTACATAACAAGATATATATGTGTATATGTGCATATATAGTATATATATATATATATATATATATATATATATATATGCATGTATATATATATGTGTGTATGTACATATATAGTATATATATATATATATATATATATATATATATATATATATATATATATATGCATGTATATATATGTGTGTGTGTGAGAGAGAGAGAGAGAGAGAGAGAGAGTGTAGTATTTAGTGACAAATATATATAAACAATAGGTTCATTATATATAATAATACTATATAACTTTCTAATAATCTGGATATAACACTATAATATAAAAATGACATACATAATATATCTTATACATTGTATACAAATACCGTTAACATTCTTAGCAAGTTTCCAGGAGTTCAAATGTTAAATTGCTAGTATGATATAATCTAAAAATTAATTTGAATTTTGAAATAATCATAATTTTTATTTAGAAACTTTAATTGCCCACACCGAAAGCTGGAACGGTGAGACTAGTTTTAAAATATTTATATCTTACGCAATTCTTTTAAGTATTCCTTCAAATCCATTCAATATATCGTTAATATAGTCAACAGCATCTTCGTTTAATGCATCATTTTATCTATTCGAGTAAAGGCATGAATTCGTGTTTCATTTCTGTTCATCTTGTTAAGAGTTCATGGTTAGGGTCAAGAAGTTAAATGAGGTGACAATTTTCGTTCTACGAACTGGAAGGACAGGTTTTAGCCTTCCAGATTTTCACACTCACGCTTTCTTTTCTTTTCTTTTCTCACAGTGTTTACAGAAGGAGTTGTTATTCGTAAAGGTGGGTTTATACGCTACGATAAAACTTGATGATGCGATTGTAACAATTAAATGATATCGAAAACGTGAGATCAGTACATACAACGATTTCTTGTTAAATATTTATTGTTTACAGCGATACAACTGTGTCAGACTGTTGTGATGGAGGAAGTACTGTTCTGGTTTATATATGTCATTAGTTATGCACTGATTTTTGTCACTACAGTGTTACTGTATAAAAAATCAGATTTTATTGTTCGTTTTGCATTTGTTTTTAACAATCGTTGCATACGCAAGGACCTTTTTATGTCTGTCAATATAATCTTTGCTCTTAACACTAGATTGCCAGAGATTTCTTGTATACCTATATTGCCCAAAAACAGTCAAAATGACTGCATTGTGAAAAAATAACAAATATGTAAAGAAATTTGTTTAAAATTAATTTTTAATATTTCTTATATTATTTACAATTAAACAACAAGTTATTAGTAAATATTAACAATAAAAAATTTACTTTAATTTAAAAAAAATAATTTATGCATTATTATTTGTACATTTTATGCAAATGAAAGTGGAAATCTTTTTATGTGTACATCTTCCGCAAACATACTTTTGACATTTTTCACATATATTATTTGTTTTGTTGTTGTGGCAATGTCGTACTTGACAAAATTTGCGTTTGTGAGAATGGGTTGCATTTGATGATGTTGCAGTTGATCTTTGTGGGTCTTCATGTTCTGATAAATTTTTCTGTCTTGCAACTCTATATTCGTTGGAAAGATGTTCTGCTAATTGAAATAAGAACTCTTTTCGTTCTATTTGTATTCCTGTCGTTTCTTTGTAAATGATCCAAGCATTTATGGCTGCCAAATCTAAAATATTGAAAAATATTTGGAGGGGCCATCTACGAGAACTAGCTTTTACTGTATATTTTCTGGCTCACTCGCTGGTTGTTACGCGCGAAGATCGGACGTATGTCGTTCCGTAGTACTTGTAAATAAAAGGTTCTATTTTTGCATGAGTCAGATTGTATTATCCACTTCTTCACTTCAACAAAATAAACAACTTGTTAGAACAACATTTTATAAAGATTCGAATAACTAGTACTACTTTAGCTTATTAAGCAACTGACACTTATCAAGTATACGCAAATCGACAATTTATCATGCATCGGTATGTTACCGTAATCGAAAAAATAATTGTTATTTCAATACAAAGCCGGACAGGTCATATAAGAAATTTACTCAATTCAATAAATAAAAATCTTTTGATTATTTAAAATTTCCCAAGCAGTCAAAATGACTTCTTCTGGGCAATATAGGTATAACACACATATATATACGGAAATAAAGGAGGGCGGAAGTAACTACAATTATTCATAAACCCATTTATATGTTATAGAAAAAGTCACCAAATTCTAAGAGATTGTGTCATTATATTTCATAATTTTTTTTCTAATTGAAATTAAAAAACAGTCAAAATGACTGCCTTGGGCAATCTAGTGTTAATGAGCCACAGACACAGAAAATTCTGATATTGTTCAATGAATTCGCTCAATAACTCACTAGGACCTTGTTTGGAAACTACCGTGATCCCAATGAAGAAAAACATTTAAAAAAACCTTTTGTATAAACCTTAACAGCTCTCTGACTCCGGTGAAATCCTCTCTGGTCCAGGTTAGGAAAATTGGATATCTGTGCAATTAAATTGTAATTCCGAGCTGTCGAGAGACATTATTTAGCATTGCCTCTTGGTTTGAATCAGAAGTATTGAATTATACAAAGCCTTTTACTAACAATAAATTAAAATAAGATCAACTAAGTTAGCAACATTTATGCTCTTTGGCTACGAATTTATATTAAAAAAGTAATTATTCTACCAGAAATAATCAAACTGAAACAAAATCATTTAATTAAGAAGTATAAATACAAAGCTTGATTTAGATGCAATACAGAAGATACAGAATAACAATAATTTTTCATTTACAGATAAAATACGAACATTAATTTACAATAATTTTATGCCACCAAATATTTAGCATCGTTAATTTTACAGTGAATGTAGTATTATTTCTATCTCCAATAAATTGAAGCAAAAAAATACGAAGAGAAACAACTTACCACAGTTAAAAGAAAGAGGTTAAATTAGGAGAACATTGCAATTTCAACAGGTCAAGGTTGGTATTTCAAGTTTCCGCTCAACCATTGTCGTGGTTTACCCTCATTACGTCTCAATCCCACCGTTTATTTCTTAGAGTATACTAACTAATAATGTTTAAATTATTCAATAACTAATAATACAATTTATTCAATAAACTCACAATAATTATGTGTTTAAAATTCAATTTGTAGAAATGTCGTATATAATAACCTATATATATATATACATATATATGCTTATGTATATATATGTATATATATGTATATATATATATATATATATATATATATATATGCATATATATGTATATATATATATATAATATATATATATGCATATATATATATATTACATATATATTATATACATATATATGTAATACATCAAAATTATTTTACTTTAATATTTCCTTAAAAACCTCATCTCTCCCATTCTAATTCCTTAAAATCTTTTTTCCCAGCCTCTAAATGTCTTAATGAAAAAAGCGCCGTCGACTTAAATTTCTTTCAATCCATTTTACAAAGCTTTCTTTCCCATAGATGTAAATTTTCTGTCTATTCAACACGTTTCCCAGCTGCAAATAGTTACGCGTTTTTCCTAATCCTACACTTAAATTCACTGAGTAAGTGGAAAAAATCTTTCTGTCTTCGCTCTTGGGTGCACCTCTGTTCGAGTAGAGGGATTTTTGTGTCTTTCTCTTGTCTGTTGATGACTAGTAAAGATGTCCGTTTTAGCAACTCTGAAATAAAGTTTTAATTCGACTTGTGCCGTTCTCTTCAACGTCGGCCGACTGCATTTTTATTACTGCTAGCTGTTTAGCTTTCTCCTTGCACAGTAGCCAGGGCAAATAAAAATAATAGGGGGTACATAGTTATTGTGACTAGAGGAAATAATAATTATATTATATATATATATATATATATATATATATATATATATATATATATTGGGAAAAATTGATAGGTGTTACCATGCATGTCAGCGGTGGGAAAATTTTACAAACTACAAAACTCTAAATGATTGATTGATTTTATTAACTTCCTACAAAAGGAAGCCTGTAAATTACAATCCGGTCACCTGCGTGGGAAAAGAAGTATCACCACATACTCTCCCTTTAGAATGAAGCATTATCGTTTCCATAATGAGCTCTAGAAAATCCCTAACGGTTTTTGTGGTCAACAATTGTCGCTCCCTTTTCATGAGTGTATAATCGTGATAATTCTAGAAGTATGGTATTTTTCAAAAATGTAAAGAAGTTGAAAAGAAGATTTCTTCTCGTGGGAAAATTTTAAGCGTTAACTGAGTCATTTACCTCCACGTAATTCGTTTCTGGGATACTGAAGAAATTGTGGGAAGGGATAGCAGGAAGATTACTTAAAGCGAGACCAGAGTGAGTTCAGAGAGATTAACAGATAATCCCATGGTATGCCTTTAGGAATTCAATAATATTTATGTGCACGAATTGCCTGAAAATTCTGAACTGCAAGACTTTGTCCAGAAAGTTAAAAAAATTAGCCTTTCTATGAACAAGAGTTCAGGATGATTTTTTGATCATATAACGTCGAGAGTGGAAACATCCAATGGATTCTGGTCAGATTCAACCCCTTAACACATTTGACGAAATGCAAAATAAATATGTAATCAAATCGTTTACACTTTGTATGACAATTTTTTTTCTTCTCTAGTCACCCCCACACAACTGTATTGCAAAATATAACTTACACTATACCCATGTACTCCTTTTCTGTTAAAAAAGAAAAAATACTCTAATTTTTTTTGCCAGCTTTTCCAAAAAAATTCGAGTTTTAAGGGCTTAAGTCATCTGTTGTATTTATCGTTATTTTGGAACACCCTTGCGCTCTGGTAGAAATTTCCCGGATGATATTAGAGCTCTTGCGTTCTAGATGTGGAGCATTGTGAGCTTAGTTTTATAGAGCTCTTATGCTCTGACGAGTCACCCAGACTTATTAAGTTTGTAGAAACCCTCACACTTCGTAGAAGTCAATTCCAGGTTATTTATTAATTTATGCTCAAAGTGGGTCTTTTCTTAGAATCAACATCTGTTAAAATATTTTTTATATTTTAGCAAAGTGCATGTTCATCACAATGAAAGGAACTGTCCGTTTTATATGAACTCTCACAAATCACAGTTTTCTAACCTATTACTTAGAGCAACAAATTATTTTTATGTGTTTAGTAATAGTTTTCCCAGTGTAAATAGTGCATCATTCTTTTAAATATTTATGTCATGGTCAAATAACTAAAATAAATTGTTAATCAAGATCTGTCTAAAGCGTATGAAATATTTTCGGCTAACCGCTAATTTCAGTTTAGGACACTATAATTTATATAAAGATTATTGAAAATTCATCTCCAGCCCCTAATGCAGAATTGTTCAATTACCAGAAAAACATAACCATTAAGTTATCATCGTTACAGTTCTCTAAATTAGCACAGGATAACTTTCAATGCTTAATAAGAAACTAGACGTTGATGCACATTGAAATTTAAAGAGTAAAAGTCTAAAATCAGCCAAACAAAATGGTACAAAGATAGTGAGGTTTATCTCTCATCTCGTTTAAGTGTATCGAAAAAACTACTGTGTTAAAACATGTTGAATAATCCATTCAACATGTTTTAACACAGTAGCAATTATAAGCTTAGGAAAAGAAATTCAGAAATGGATAACAACTTTTCCTTAAAAAATATAGTAATAATTTATACAAATTTGTATTCATAGCGTTTTAGATTTCTTAGGTTATAGTTGATACATCTTTCATCGTATACTAGTATCGTTAATATTCCATAAAAATGCCGTATTACAAGAAAAAAAAGTATGTTAAAAAAACTGTACTTGATAGGCAATTTTATTTTTCAAAAAAAGATTAAATTTATGAAGAAAATGTGAAGCTTCCATAATAAAAACTATTTCCATAATTCAGAAAGCTGATAACTAAACTGAAAGTCATGATATTTAAAAGTGTTTTTTATTGAAAATTTTTAATATTTTGTATTTATTTAATTGTATATTATCATTATTATTATCATTATCAAATTTCTAATTCAAAGGAAGCACAAAGATTTTTTTTAATGATGTGCCTTTGATAAATAATGTTTCTAATAATTTATAAAATATTTTGTAATGCCTCCCTTTCCGTTAAGTAATTTTTTTTCTCACAAATGAATGCGTGAAGTGAAAGCGTGTCGAATACTGAGTAATTTCATTTTCTCCCATTTCACAAGAAAAGAACGACAACAAAAAACCCAGACGTAGCAAATTTCATGATTGTTGAATCCCTTAATTCAGAATTAGTACCGTAATTAACCGCGTTTCCTCATTACATAATGAAAAAGGGAAGAAAAGGAGTGGAAAACGTGCTCGTCTAATAATGTCAGTCACGCTGCAAGAATATTTGACTTCTTTTCCATTCCTAAACTTGGATAGAAATGGTTTATCTTGACAATCTAAACCTTGCAGTTCGGAGCTTATCGCATATTATGATGGTGCAATAAACATAAAGCGCGTCGATTTTAATTATTTGAACCTGTCTTCGAAATTGATAATATGATTAATGAGAAATGCAAGGGTTTTTTTTTTATTTCTTTCAAGAACTCATTATTGAGTAGGACAGATTTTTAGCTTACGTCACGCTGGGAGGGGAAAATGCGGATATTTCCATCACATGCGTTGACATTAGGAAAATCCCGGCGGATGCTGGCTTTCGATTGGATTCATGTCGAAGAGTTAATAAATGTCAACCAATAAGTACGCCCTTTATGCACAGCACCTCAGGACTAAGTTGTCATTCGGAATCCTCGGCTCCGGCTCGGAAGGTAGGATTGTTTCTTACTTATTCTCGCTCGATATGTTTATCAAAACCCCCTTTTTACTCTTTCGCAAATGTAACATAAGTACATTACGCATCAAAAATTTTGCATTTTGCATTTTGATGAAGTAACAAAAAAAATCAGTTCATGAAATTGTCCTCTTATATGTCATACCTTGTGTGTTTGTACACGCAACACAAAAATACAACAACTTAACCCTTTCGTGGGCCGTGAGAAGATTACTTCCCAACTGCACGGTCTTACAAAATACGCCTGTGAGAAGAGCAAAATCCATTCTAATATATTGGTCTTGTTATTGAATGACAGGAAGACTGATTCCCGCTTCGGTTTTGAGCTGCCATCAATTGTTCGATCGATTGAATAAAATTAGCAACTCTGTTTTGAAAGTTTAAACAAGTGGAGTGAGAAATAAATGGCCTAAGAAAGGGTTAAATGGATGGAATCTAGTATACGGCTTTAACACCAAAATCTATTATTTATATTTGTATCAAAGTTGGACCAAATAGGTCAGCCAAAAGAATATTTTAGAATACTTAATAACGGGCTGAATAGCTTAGGGGCTGCAAAACATTCATGAAACCACTTTAGAAATTACCAGGGCATGACCAAAGTGGCATTTGTCACGGGCGCATCAGTCACAGGGACGCCGCACCGTGATGAAAATGGGATCCGAAAGCGGACAATTCACCCCGAAAAAAAAATAAGGAAAAATAATTTCTTTATTATAAAATCCAATTTATTTTTTAAAAATATTTATGAATTTTCTTACTTTTTTAAATGTTTCTGGAGACTAAACTTGTTATAAATTCCTACAAAATATTTACCAAACACTCCTTATATAAATCCGGACATTCGTCTTAAAATTTGAATTTATTAAAGTTATTAAAACTAAATTTAAATTTAGAAATTCGTCAATATTTTATGAAAATTTAACGTACAAATATAAAATATTCCCCTCAAATTAACTATTCAGTTTATCAGCAAAATAATACCTCTAGAGTGTTCAACTTTTTTTTAAGTAATTATAAGGTAAAAATAGAAGAAAAATTAAAAATTAAATATATTATGGATATTTTAAGAATTAACAAAATATTTTGGGAGTTCATTCTGAATATATGATATAGAAAAAAAAAACATGTTTGAGTATTTTTTCACTATAACTGGCGGTAGGGGCGCAGACTATTTTTTTTTCCACTGGTACCAAAGGATCTAGTTACCCTCAATTTTTTTCTTCCTCAGTAGAGATTTTTTTTCTCCTGATTCCATACCTCTTCTTCTACCTACTGATTTTCCAGCATGATGACATTAATATCGATACCTACGTGTGCATCCTGGACGTTCTCTAAGAATATAGAAAGATATTTACAGCATGAAATATCTCTGAGAGTGCTTGAACAGTCACACTGGGGCTTTAGAATACTTATTTGTGCAAAATATAAGAAAAAGAATCTGAGGTCGAACTATGAACGAACAGTTAACTTCCCATACAAGAGTTCAGCTGAATGATGGCAGACAGAGTAAGTAGAACGCTGCCGTAGGTTCGATTTTCATTATTAGCATTAATATTTCTTATCTATTCGGAATCGGATTAAAGCAGTAGTTTCCGGTCTCATTTGTCTCATGTTGTTAAAAACCGACCGTAGCGCTTCTATAAAAACAACCAAGTGTACATGTGAGCGTAGTTTTGAATCCTGCCTCATATATTACAATAAGGTTATAGCCCATCAGAATTGCCTTTTAGATGATTGCCTTGAAGTTTCGGTTGAATTTACTGTCTTATAACAAAATATCTGACAATATCTATCCCTACCAATCAACTTTACCTTGCACTAACTTGTTTAAAACTTTAAAATGAAGCTTCGCACAGTACAAAAAAAATTATTAATTTTAATTAACGACTTACAAACTATCTTGAACGCTGTAAAACATTCATAATTCCACACTGAAGTATCCCTCATTTTTGATCATTCACGACACAGAAAGAGCTTTTCCTCCTTATACCATACACTCTTCTATCTGCCGGCTTCCAAGTGAAAAAACATTCAGACCCAGAGATTTGTCCTTTTACATTCTCTAAATATATAACAGAGGTGGCAAAACTTTCATATGTTGGGGTCTACTTTTTTGGTATATTTATGTCCTCGGCTGACAGCGTTTTTTATACTGTACTTAATTACGGATTGGCATCTCTACAAGAACGTTTTAGATGCTCATTGCGAAGTTTTTGGTACAATTGCAAAGAAATTAGATTTTTTTTCCTCTAGCTCCTTTTTGAGTATTATATAAAACTTCATTCTGAAACCACGCTGTTTAAATACAAGTTTAAAGTAACCAAACTAATTTGTATGCTAAATGAAGAGACATGAAATGCAAATCTTTCAAAATTAGATTATATATTCTAAACGAGAACTTTAAAACTTTATAGTTTCTTATGTGTGTGTTCAAAATAATGGAAAATTTCAACAGACTTTCCTAGTTTCTTTATTGAGATATATTGCGAAAACACGTAAGGAAGCTGACTAATTTTTTGAAACTGAAGTGTGTGGCACTTTGGTATCACCAGCTCTATTCTAACAAATAAATATATCATTTCTAAGGGAATTTAAAGTTTAAGACCAGCTTTAGTTTCTGTTGAAACTTTAACTCTAATACGCATGGAAGATTACTACTTGATATTGTTAAGAATGTTGTTTTGGAGCGCTACGGTCTACTGTTTTGCACACGAGGGATAATAAGACCGGGACCTACAGTTTAAAGCCGATTCCGAACGGCTACAAACATCCATGCCAGCAGCGGGATTCGAACCCGCGAACTCCGTTTCCGAAGAGCAGCGCTCTACCATTCGGCCATCGTTCGGCATGAATGTTGATTTTCCTATATATATACGTATTTATTTATATAAAGAGAGAAAGAAGGAAATGGTAGATAGTAGATGATAGACAGATTGATATGTCTATGTATATGTATAACACATGCATATATACAGGCATATATATTCGCATACACATACTTATACTTATATATTTATATACACAAACACGCACACACACTCACACATATATGAACATATATACATGTATACATGTATGTGCATATGAACATGTGCACAAACATACATAAATGTTATGCATTTTATTTTTATAATCTAACTGTTAGATTATTAGAAACTATTAAAATATAATTAAATTGCACGTGTGTATATGTATATATGTATATGTGTGTGTACATATATGTATATATAATTTACTGAATTTTAGGAAACAATACTTTCGTTTCATAAATTCAAATAAATTAGAGCGCTGGGGTAAAAATAACTCCAATGGACATTCTAGTATTAAAAAAATTCTCAATGGAAATTCCTTTTTGATCTACGTAATAAATGTCGTCCATCGCACGTAGGCTTATTCCGTGCATGAAAAGAGCCTGCAGTGACGTTAAGATCAGTTATTACATTTTAGACCATCATGAAGTTTGGTTGAGTATATTCACCTCAAAATATTTTGTTAGAGAAACAAAGACCCTTTACAATTTTTTGCTTATAGTAATACGCCTAGAAGGCACTAAAGAAATAGATGATATTGAGGTTCCGAAAATTCACACCTTTCTTAAATGACAGCACTTAGCAACCTATTATCGCAGGTGCAAATTCGAGAAGTTCAAAGAACTAATTATTTATTCGCTGATTATAACTTTGTCGCTAATTGCTAAGATCTTATAATAGAACTCAAGCTCATTAAATATGTTTGTCATATTCCCTGAAGCATTAGGACTCACAAAGTATAAAGTACAAAACCTTAAGGGCTTATACTCTGGAATCTTAATAGTTCTTAATCGAATTTAGCACTTTTCCCACGATGTATTCTACAGAATGATAGTTCAGGCCTGATTTTGGTTATGGGCGTTTTTTATATTAAAATAAAAATATTTGTATGCTAAATGAAGAAATAAAAAATCTTTCAAAATTTTATATATTTCTAAACGAGAACTTTATATTTTTTTTTATGTGTGTGCAAAATAATGGAAAATTTCAACAGATTTCCTAGTTTTCTTTATTAGATATATTCCAAAACACGTAAGGAAGCTGACTAATTTTTAGAAACTGAAGTCTGTGGGAGGTTTGATCACCAGGGCTCTATTGTACAAATAAGTATGTCATTGCTAAAGAATTTAAGTTTACGATCAGCTAGTTTCTGTTGAAACTTTAACTCTAAACGCATGGAAGATTACTACTTGATATTAGCAGAATGTTGTTTTAGCGCTACGGTCTACTGTTTTGCACAAATATAAGACCGGGATACAGTTTAAAGCCGATTCCGAACGGCTATAAACATCCATGCTACAGCGAGTGGATTTGAATCCTGCATCCGTTTAAGAACAGTTTTACCATTTCATCGTTCGGAATGATGTTGATTTTTCCTATATATACGTATTTATTTATATAAAGAGTAAAGAAAAAATTAGATGTAATGATAGAAGATTGATATGTCTATATATATTATAACACATGCATATATTCTTTATATGCATACACACAAACTTTTTATTTATATACACAATCTGACACACTCATATTTGAAAAAACATATACTGTATTGTATGTGCTTATATGAACATGTGCAAAACATCAAATGTAATTTTATTTTATTTATCTAAAATGTTGATTATTGAAACTATTATATAATTAAATTGCACGTGTGTATATGTATAAGATATGTGTTTTTACATATATATATAAATTTACGAATTTTAGAAGCAACTTTCGTTTCATAACAAATAATAAAGACTAAAAAAACATATGGACAATTAGTATTAAAAAATTCTCAATAAATTCCTTTTTGATCTACTGTAATAAATGTCGTATCGCACGTAGGATTGCATAAAAATTGCATAGTTATTCAGTTATTACATTTTAACCATCTGAAGTTTGATTGAGTATATTCACCTCAAAAAAATTTTTGTTAGAGAAACAAGATTTACATTTTTTTTATAGTAATATCGAAGCAGATATAATGATATATTCCGAAAATTCACTCCTTTCTTAAATGACAGCACTTTAGCAAATTTATATGCAAATTCGAGAATTCAAAGAAATAATTATTACTGATTATAACTTTGTCGCTAATTGCTAGTTTATAATAAACTCATTCATTAAATATGTTGTCATTTTTTCTAAGCATTAACTCAAAAGTATGAAGTACAAAAAACTTAGTTATATTAATCTTATATTCTTAATCGAATTTACACTTTTCCCACGATGTATTCTACAGAATGATAGTTCAATGATTTTGTATGATTTTTTTAATATATCGAAAGAATAACATTTCTGTACTCAATTGGGTAATAAAAATTTATGGAGACCGTGAATCTATACAAAGTAGTTACTTCAGCTTTTTATCGATGTTGAAATATAAAGTTTAACAAATAAATCATATTAAAATCAAGTTTTTAGGAAATAGTTTTCTACTTTTAATACGTAAATTATAAATATTTTAAAAGAAACCCAGTGGCGGGTAGCACTTATAACACAGTTCATGGGCTGGGAATGTTATATTTATTTATATAGATGAAGAAAACAAGGTGTATGACTAAGACATTGTATTAAGATTAACCACATAACACGAACATATTTCGCATACACATACTTATACTTATATAGATTGGCACAAACACGCACACAAGTGCTGTTACATGAGTTTAGTTTTATTTTGTATATATCTTTAAATGTTATTGATTTTATTATGAGATAAATTATTAAATATTGTATTAAATTTTTATAATATAATTATTATTAAATAATGATATATTAGAAATAGGAAATAATTTTGTATAATTATGGGTAATAAAATTTTACTTAGTTGTTAAAAAAAAATTCTCATATTTTATTGTTTTTGATCTGTGAATAAATTTCTGCATATATTTTTCCTATGATAGTAACAGAGCACTTTAAGAAATATTACATTTTGATTGAGTTTTGATAGGAAAACAATATTTTTTTAGAGAAACAAAACCCTTTATTTTTTTTTTATAGTAATAATACAAAAAAAATAATATAATTCCTAAATTTAAATCCTTTAACAGCAACAGCAACTTTTTAAAATTCGAAAGTTCAACTAATTTTTTATATCGAATCTATGCTAATTATCTTTTTTTATTTTGTGAACCTGAATTATATTAATAAGTTATATATTTTATTTTATAGCATGACAAAAGCTATTAACTTTCAATTTCTTAACATAATTTAATTTTTAGTAAGTTTTAAGATGCCAGATGATTTTGGTTTCGTTTTTATAAATAAAAAGATATTTCTGTACTCAATGGAGTAAAAATTTAGATGCTAAAGCCCTATTTTAAAAAGTATCTTACTTCCAGCTTTTTATTGAATTTGGTGCATATACCTATAAAGTTTAACAAAAATAAATCATAATAAAATCAAGTTTTATTAGGAAATTAGTTTTCTACTTTTAATATCTGTAAATTCATCAACTATATCTTTAAAAGGAGCCCAGTGGCGTTGGTGTAGCACTTCGCGCTTCCACAACACAGGTGTGCTGGCAATGTTATGAATTTCATCTTCGTAGATGAATTGCAAAACAAGCATGCTGAACTGACTTCTGGGGGTTCCGCGTAAACCCCATGCTTCGAATGGCCCTTGCCACGTAAACGGAGATGGCACCCCTTAGGCCAAGTTGCTGTTGCCTTTTTTTTTTTTTTTTTATTTTTTTGATTTTATTTCATTTTCAAGATTAAATTATTCAAACGTAATTTTTTTTAATATCCGACATTTTATTTTTTATTTTTGATTTTGCTTTTTTTTCAATTTCATTTTTTTTGTTTTTATGTTTTTATTTTTTTTTTTATTCAATATTTTTTTTTTTTTTGGAAATATTATTTTATATGGTTTTTTTTTTATTTTTTTTTTTATTTTATCTTTTTTTTTTTTATTAATTTTTTTTTTTTTTTTTAATTTTTTTTTTTTTTTT
The DNA here is from genome assembly GCA_032207245.1 of Pardosa pseudoannulata. Classification (NCBI taxonomy): domain Eukaryota; kingdom Metazoa; phylum Arthropoda; class Arachnida; order Araneae; family Lycosidae; genus Pardosa; species Pardosa pseudoannulata. The sequence continues at coordinate 191,038,784 of CM063498.1, forward strand.
CAGATAATTTTTTTTTTTTTTTTTTGTTATTTAAGTTTTTTTTCTTTTGAATATTTTTTTTTTTAAATTTTTAATTTTTGCTTTTTTTTGTTTTTTTTTAATTTTTTTTTTTATCTTTTTTTTGAAATAAAATTTTTTTTTTTTTTGTTTTTTTTAATTAGAATTTTTATTTTTTTTTTTTTAAATTTATTTTTTTTTTTTTTTTTATTTTTTTTTGGGTTCAAATTTTTTGAATCATTTTAATTTAAGTAAACGCTATACGAGTCGACCGTTGTGAAAACCGTTGCAGTTTAACGCCATCTAGTAATTAAATGTAGCATTTAAAAATAAAATAAAACATTCAGTTCTCCTATTATGCATATCCGATGCTGGTCTCTCTATATCAACCGGAGATTATCGCTGGACTGATAAGAGTGAAATCGCTGCGTCGCTTATACGAGACGTTGGTCGCGAAGAGGTTAAGCAATAGGTTCCGTTCTCAACGGAGACTGTATTCAGTTTTTGTAAAGCACTAAATGTTTAATGCTGAAAGATCAACCCCTTGAAAGATCAACATAACGATGTAATAGGAATTTCATCGTAGCTTAACGATTTAGTAATGACTGTGAAAGACCATTAAGTTTTAGCCTTGGTGAGTAAAACAGTAGACCGTATCGATCCAAACCAAACCAACCCCTTAAAATCCAAAGGTTAAAGTTACATCAATAGGTCGACTCAAAATTAATAGAATAAAACCACAAGAATTGATTTTATTTTCGATAGCTAACAGATACTAGTTATTCTATACTTCTTTTTTATCAGAGGTATTATTGTTAACTATTTTTCATAGAAATCAAGGGTTTAAATGGATAACAATTTTATGTTACAGCATCAGGTTCAGATAATTCCAACTAAAAACGCCTTAAAGACCTTATCGATCCTCAACATGCATTTGTAAGTTTATTATATCTTTTACAGGTGAAGAATATGCCTATTTCTTGTGTTACAGCGAAATATTTTCAACCAGTTTATTTTGTTCACTAATGATAAAACCTTTAATCAGTTAAAACCTTTCCGCTATTACATGAGAAATACGCGTATTACTTAACATATTGTATGCGGGACACGTACTAGTACGTTTTCTCACGATTGATACTTGAACGCGAGTCACATTCCAGTACGCGTTAGTGTAACAACATGGTTTGTTTGTGGGTACAAAAATAACGGTGTATACAGGAAAACGAAGCCGAATATTCTTGTCTACTACATAGATTCTGGAAACATTTAGACAAATAAAAACTAGTTTTCACATCAGTCGATGCGGAACCGCAGACCGGGAAAAAATTAAAACTATATACTACTATTTCAATTTCATTTTTCATATTTACGATACTATTGTAAATTTATTCACTAAAGAATATTTTTTTACAAAAATCTTATAGTTGTTATTTATATATTTCTACTTATATATTTGTTTATATATTTCAGTAAAAAATACTAAAAGTTGGTTAAAAAATTAAATAATTTCCGATCTATTGAAATTTAACTGAATAATTCAATTTACGCGCAAAACGCCCGCTCAAGGTACAATTCCTCTGCGAAATGTTCCCGCACACAATGTGTTAACAGGAAAAGAATTCCTAAACTGGTTATGTGTTTTAACCAAGTCTAATGACGAGAACTTGAGTAGTTCGCTTAATTTCGCTTGTTTCTCAAAATTGACTTTTAGCCTGTAAACAGGCCAAATATACAAGTTCGACGATATTAACGAAACTACTTAAAGTACGTTAATGAAACTTTGTAGGATAGCCTAAAACCGTGTTTTACGCTATTTAACCAAGTCTAATGACGAGAGCTTGAGTAGTTCGCTTAATTTCGCTTGTTTCTCAAAATTGACTTTTAGCCTCTAAACAGGCCAAATATACAAGTTCGACCATATTAACGAAACTACTTAAAGTACGTTAATGAAACTTTGTAGAATAACCTACACCGTGTTTTACGCTATTTAACCAAGTCTAATGACGAGAGCTTGAGTAGTTCGCTTAATTTCGCTTGTTTCTCAAAATTGACTTTTAGCCTGTTAACATGTCACATATACAAGTTCGACGATATTAACGAAACTACTTAAAGTACGTTAATGAAACTTTGTAGGATAGCCTACAACCGTGTTTTACGCTATTTAACCAAGTCTAATGACGAGAGCTTGAGTAGTTCGCTTAATTTCGCTTGTTTCTCAAAATTGACTTTTAGCCTGTAAACAGGTCACATATACAAGTTCGACGATATTAACGAAACTACTTAAAGTACGTTAATGAAACTTTGTAGGATAGCCTAAAACCGTGTTTTACGCTATTTAACCAAGTCTAATGAAGAGAGCTTGAGTAGTTCGCATAATTTCGCTTGTTTCTCAAAATTGACTTTTAGCCTGTAAACAGGTCACATATACAAGTTCGACGATATTAACGAAACTACTTAAAGTACGTTAATGAAACTTTGTAGGATAGCCTACAACCGTGTTTTACGCTATTTAACCAAGTCTAATGACGAGACTTTGAGTACTTCGCTTAATTTCGCTTGTTCCTCAAAATTGAATTTTAGCCTGTAAACAGGTCACATATACAGGTCCGACGATATTAACGAAACTACTTATAGTATGTTAATGAAATTTTATAGGATAGCCTAAAACCGTGTTTTACGCTATTTAAAGAAGTCTAATGAAGAGAGCTTGAGTAGTTCGCTTAATTTCGCTTGTTTCTCAAAATTGACTTTTAGAGTGTAAACAGGTCCATTATACAAGTTCGACGATATTAACGAAACTACTTAAAGTACGTTAATGAAACTTTGTAGGATAGCCTAACACCGTGTTTTACGCTATTTAACCAAGTCTAATGACGAGACCTTGTCTAGTTCGCTTAATTTCGCTTGTTCCTCAAAATTGAATTTTAGCCTGTAAACAGGTTACATATACAAGTTCGACGATATTAACGAAACTACTTATGGTACGTTAATGAAGCTTTATAGGATAGCCTAAAACCGTGTTTTACGCTATTTAACGAAGTATAATGAAGAGAGCTTGAGTAGTTCGCTTAATTTATCTTGTTTCTCAAAATTGACTTTTAGCCTGTAAACAGGCCAAATATACAAGTTCGACGATATTAACGAAACTACTTAAAGTACGTTAATGAAACTTTGTAGGATAGCCTAAAACCGTGTTTTACGCTATTTAACCAAGTCTAATGAAGAGAGCTTGAGTAGTTCGCTTAATTTCGCTTGTTTCTCAAAATTGAATTTTAGCCTGTAAACAGGCCAAATATACAAGTTCGACGATATTAACGAAACTACTTAAAGTACGTTAATAAAACTTTGTAGCATAGCCTAAAACCGTGTTTTACGCTATTTAACCAAGTCTAATGACGACAACTTGAGTAGAACGCTTAATTTCGCTTGTTTCTCAAAATTGACTTTTAGCCTGTAAACAGGTCACATATACAAGTTCGACGATATTAACGAAACTACTTAAAGTACGTTAATGAAAATTGGTAGGATAGCCTAAAACCGTGTTTTACGCTATTTAACGAAGTCTAATGACGAGAGCTTGAGTAGTTCGCTTAATTTCGCTTGTTTCTCAAAATTGACTTTTAGCCTCTAAACAGGCCAAATATACAAGTTCGACGATATTAACGAAACTACTTAAAGTACGTTAATGAAACTTAGTAGGATAGACTAAAACCGTGTTTTACGCTATTTAACCAAGTCTAATGAAGAGAGCTTGAGTAGTTCGCTTAATTTCGCTTGTTTCTCAAAATTGACTTTTAGCGTCTAACCATGCCAAATATACAAGTTCGACGATATTAACGAAACTACTTAAAGTACGTTAATGAAACTCTCTAGTATAGCCTAAAACCATGTTTTACGCTATTTAGGCAAGTCTAATGGCGAGTGCTTCAGTAGTTCGCTTAATTTAGCTTGTTTCTCAAAATTGACTTTTAGCATCTAAACAGGCCAAATATACAAGTTCGACGATATTAACGAAATTACTTAAAGTACGTTAATGAAACTCTCTAGTATAGCCTAAAACCATGTTTTACGCTATTTAGGCAAGTCTAATGACGAGAGCTTGAGTAGTTCGCTTAAATTTGCTTGTTTCTCAAAATTGACTTTTAGCGTCTAAACAGTCCAAATATACAAGTTCGACGATATTAATGAAACTACTTAAAGTACGTTAATGAAACTCTCTAGTATAGCCTAAAACCGTGTTTTACGCTATTTAAGCAAGTCTAATGGCGAGTGCTTCAGTAGTTCCCTTAATTTCGCTTGTTTCTCAAAATTGACTTTTAGCGTCTAAACAGACCAAATATACAAGTTCGACGATATTAACGAAACTACTAAAAGTACGTTAATGAAACTCTCTAGTATAGCCTAAAACCATGTTTTACGCTATTTAGGCAAGTCTAATGGCGAGTGCTTCAGTAGTTCGCTTAATTTCGCTTGTTTCTCAAAATTGACTTTTAGCGTCTAACTACACCAAATATACAAGTTCGACGATATTAACGAAACTACCTAAAGTACGTTAATGAAACTCTCTAGTATAGCCTAAAACCATGTTTTACGCTATTTAGGCAAGTCTAATGGCGAGTGCTTCAGTAGTTCGCTTAATTTCGCTTGTTTCTCAAAATTGACTTTTAGTGTCTAACCAGGCCAAATATACAAGTTCGACGATATTAACGAAACTACTTAAAGTACGTTAATGAAACTTTGTAGGATAGCCTAAAACCGTGTTTTACGCTATTTAACCAAGTCTAATGACGAGAGCTTAAGTAGTTCGCTTAATTTCGCTTGTTTCTCAAAATTGACTTTTAGCCTGTAAACAGGTCCATTATACAAGTTCGACGATATTAACGAAACTACTTAAAGTACGTTAATGACACTTTATAGGATAGTCTAAAACCGTGTTTTACGCTATTTAACGAAGTTTAATGAAGACAGCTTGAGTAGTTCGCTTAATTTCGCTTGTTTCTCAAAATTGACTTTTAGCGTCTAACTACGCCAAATATACAAGTTCGACGATATTAACGAAACTACTTAAAGTACGTTAATGAAATTCTCTAGTATACCTAAAACCATGTTTTACACTATTTAGGCAAGTCTAATGGCGAGTGCTTCAGTAGTTCACTTAATTTCGCTTGTTTCTCAAAATTGACTTTTAGCGTCTAACCAGGCCAAATATACAAGTTCGACGATATTAACGAAACTACTTAAAGTACGTTAATGAAACACTCTAGTATAGCCTAAAACCATGTTTTACGCTATTTAGGCAAGTCTAATGGCGAGTGCTTCAGTAGTTCGCTTAATTTCGCTTGTTTCTCAAAATTGACTTTTAGCGTCTAACTACACGAAATAAACAAGTTCGACGATATTAACGAAACTACCTAAAGTACGTTAATGAAACTCTCTAGTATAGCCTAAAACCACGTTTTACGCTATTTATTGAAGTCTAATGGCGAGTGCTTCAGTAGTTCTCTTAATTTCTCTTGTTTCTCAAAATTGACTTTTAGTGTCTAACCAGGCCAAATATACAAGTTCGACGATATTAACGAAACTACTTAAAGTACGTTAATGAAACTCTCTAGTATAGCCTAAAACCATGTTTTACGCTATTTAACCAAGTCTAATGACGAGAGCTTGAGTAGTTCGCTTAATTTCGCTTGTTTCTCAAAATTGAATTTTAGCCTGTAAACAGGCCATATATACAAGTTCGACGATATTAACGAAACTACTTAAAGTACGTTAATAAAACTTTGTAGGATAGCCTAAAACCGTGTTTTACGCTATTTAACCAAGTCTAATGAAGAGAGCTTGAGTAGTTCGCTTAATTTCGCTTGTTTCTCAAAATTGAATTTTAGCCTGTAAACAGGTCCATTATACAAGTTCGACGATATTAACGAAACTACTTAAAGTACGTTAATGAAACTTTGTACGATAGCCTAAAATCGTGTTTTACGCTATTTAACGAAGTCTGATGATGCGACCTTGAGTATTTCGCTTAATTTCGCTTGTTAATCATAATTGAATTTTAGCCTGTAAACAGGTCACATTTACAAGTTCGACGATATTAACGAAACTACTTAAAGTACGTTAATGAAACTTTATAGGATAGTGTAAAACCGTGTTTTACGCTATTTAACGAAGTTTAATGAAGACAGCTTGAGTAGTTCGCTTAATCTCGCTTGTTTCTCAAAATTGACTTTTAGCCTCTAAACAGGCCAAATATACAAGTTCGACGATATTAACGAAACTACTTAAAGTACGTTAATGAAACTTAGTAGGTTAGCCTAAAACCGTGTTTTACGCTATTTAACCAAGTCTAATGAAGAGAGCTTGAGTAGTTCGCTTAATTTCGCTTGTTTCTCAAAATTGACTTTTAGCGTCTAACTACGCCAAATATACAAGTTCGACGATATTAACGAAACTACTTAAAGTACGTTAATGAAACTCTCTAGTATAGCCTAAAACCATGTTTTACGCTATTTATTCAAGTCTAATGGCGAGTGCTTCAGTAGTTCGCTTAATTTCGCTTGTTTCTCAAAATTGACTTTTAGCGTCTAAACAGGCCAAATATACAAGTTCGACGATATTAACGAAATTACTTAAAGTACGTTAATGAAACTCTCTAGTATAGCCTAAAACCATGTTTTACGCTATTTAGGCAAGTCTAATGGCGAGTGCTTCAGTAGTTCGCTTAATTTCGCTTGTTTCTCAAAATTGACTTTTAGCATCTAAAGAGGCCAAATATACAAGTTCGACGATATTAACGAAACTACTTCAAGTACGTTAATGAAACTCTCTAGTATAGCCTAAAACCATGTTTTACGCTATTTAGGCAAGTCTAATGGCGAGTGCTTCAGTAGTTCGCTTAATTTCGCTTGTTTCTCAAAATTGACTTTTAGCGTCTAACCAGGCCAAATATACAAGTTCGACGATATTAACGAAACTACTTAAAGTACGTTAATGAAACTCTCTAGTATAGCTTAAAACCATGTTTTACGCTATTTAGGCATGTCTAATGGTGAGTGCTTCAGTAGTTCGCTTAATTTCGCTTGTTTCTCAAAATTTACTTTTAGCGTCTAACTACGCCAAATATACAAGTTCGACGATATTAACGAAACTACTTAAAGTACGTTAATGAAACTTTATAGGATAGTCTAAAACCGTGTTTTACGCTATCTAACGGAGTTTAATGAAGACAGCTTGAGTAGTTCGCTTAATTTCGCTTGTTTCTCAAAATTGACTTTTTGCCTGTAAACAGGCCAAATATACAAGTTCGACGATATTAACGAAACTACTTATAGTACGTTAATGAAACTCTCTAGTATAGCCTAAAACCATGTTTTACGCTATTTAGGTGTTTTACTCTCAAAATTGTTAATGAAGCTTTCTAGTATAGCCTAAAACCATGATGTAAGCTATTTAGGCAAGTCTAATGGCGAGTGCTTCAGTACGATATTAACGAAACTACTTAAAGTACGTTAATGAACCTCTCTAGTATAGCCTAAAACCATGTTTTACGCTATTTAGGCAAGTCTAATGGCGAGTGCTTGAGTAGTTCGCTTAATTTCGCTTGTTTCTCAAAATTGACTTTTAGCGTCTAACTACGCCAAATATACAAGTTCGACGATATTAACGAAACTACTTAAAGTACGTTAATGAAACTCTCTAGTATAGCCTAAAACCATGTTTTACGCTATTTAGGCAAGTCTAATGGCGAGTGCTTCAGTAGTTCGCTTAATTTCGCTTGTTTCTCAAAATTCGTTAATGAAGCTTTCTAGTATAGCCTAAAACCATGTTTTACGCTATTTAGGCAAGTCTAATGGCGAGTGCTGCTTCAGTAGTTCGCGTTCGACGATATTAACGAAACTACTTAAAGTACGTTAATGAAACTCTCTAGTGACTTTTAGCATCTAAACAGGCCAAATATACAAGTTCGAGTTCGCTTAATTTCGCTTGTTTCTCAAAATTTAATGAAACTTTGTACGATAGCCTAAAATCGTGTTTTACGCTATTTAACCAAGTCTAATGATGCGACCTTGAGTAGTTCCAAGTTCGACGATATTAACGAAACTACCTTAAAGTACGTTAATGAAACTCTCTAGTATTTCGCTTGTTTCTCAAAAATTGAATTTTAGCCTCTAAACAGGTCACATATATACAAGGGCGAGTGCTTCAGTAGTTCGCTTAATTTCGCTTGTTGACTTTTAGCGTCTAACCAGACCAAATATACATATACAAGTTCGACGATATTAACGAAACTACTTAAAGTACTTTAATGAAACTTTCTAGTATAGCCTAAAACCATGTTTTACGGTATTTAGGCAAGTCTAATGGCGAGTGCTTGAGTAGTTCGCTTAATTTCGCTTGTTTCTCAAAATTAGCCTAAAACCATGTTTTACGCTATTTAGGCAAGTCTAAGCTATTTAGGGACTTTTAGTGTCTAACCAGGCCAAATATACCGCTTAATTTCGCTTGTTTCTCAAAATTTAATGAAACTTTATAGGATAGCCTAAAACCGTGTTTTTACGCTATTTAACGGCAAGTCTAATGGCGAGAGCTTGAGTACAAGTTCGACGATATTAAGAATTTTAGCCTGTAAACAGGCCATATATACAATAGGCAAGTCTAATGGCGAGTGCTTCAGTAGTTCGCTTAATTTCGCTTGTTTCTCAAAATAATGAAACTTTGTAGTATAGCCTAAAACCATGTTTTACGCTATTTAGGCAAGTCTAATGGCGAGTGCTTGAGTAGTTCAGTTCGACGATATTAACGAAACTACTTAAAGTACGTTAATGAAACTCTCTAGTATGCGAGTGCTTCAGTAGTTCGCTTAATTTCGCTTGTTTCTCAAAATTGACTTTTAGTGTCTAAACAGGCCAAATATACAAGTTCGACGATATTAACGAAACTACTTAAAGTACGTTATCTGCTTGGTCAACACATCCAATCGAATATCGTTCGCTTAATTTCGCTTGTTTCTCAAAATTGAATTTTTAGTGCAAGACTAGATGTGATCGGAAATATGATCCCCCCCCCCCCCACCCTTTTTCACCCCACCCCCCCCCTTTTCACCCCCTCCCCCCCCCCCCCCCCTACACCCCCTTTCCCTACTTAAAGTACGTTAAATTCAAAATGAAAATAATATACCAAATTAAAATTAATAAATTGTTTTACGCTATTTAACCAAGTCTATTGGCGAGAGCTTCAGTAGTTCGCTTAATTTCGCTTGTTTCTCAAAATTCAAAATTAACCCGACTGCTCATCCCGCGATTCTCGCCGACGATATTAACGAAACTACTTAAAGTACGTTATCCCCATTTAACCATTGGAATAAATTATATACAGTTTGTTTCTCAAAATTCAATGTATATATATACTTAAACTATGCAACAAAAAAAATAAGCAATTTTTAGAGATCTCGGTTTACAAATTGAGCGTTAAATCATTTTGATAAAGTAGATGCATTCCTTTTGATAAAATAGATGTAGTAACATTCGCTATTTAGGCAAGTCCAATGGCGAGTGCTTCAGTAGTTCGCTTAATTTCGCTTGTTTCTCAAAATTGACTTTTAGCGTCTAAACCACCAAATATACAAGTTCGACGATATTAACGAAACTACTAAAGTACGTTACAATATTTGGCGACAAATTCTTGCGCGAGCGCTTAATTTCGCTTGTTTGTAATATTCAAACATATCAAGTATATTTCGACGATATTAACGAAACTACTTAAAGTACGTTAGCTTAGATGGAACATTGCCATTTTTAGATACCGATGAGATTGACATCTAAAAATGGGAAAAAAAAATGGCGCAAATGAATTCAAAATGAAAGGAATATACTTAATTTCGGTTGAATCTCAAAATTGACTTTTAGCCTGTAAACAGGCAAAATATACAAGTTCGACGATAATGGAAGGAATATTGATGTCATACTGCATACTGAAACTCTCTAGTATAGCCTCAAACCATGTTTTACGCTTCATAGGCAAGTCTAAGCGGCATGTTAAACTGCCGATAGCACGTGGCTGTTATGTTTCGCTTGTTTCTAAAATTGACTTTTACGGCAAATGCAAGCCTGTATGCTCTTTCGTGGGCGCCCTGTAAGTTCGACGATATTAACGAAACTACTTAAAGTACGTTAATGAAACTCTCTAGTATAGCCTAAAACCATGTTTTACTTTATAGTAATGTTATTTTAATAAACGAGTCCTCTGGCATTTCGAGTGTTTTGCTTAATTTCGCTTGTTTCTCAAAATTATTCTTACAAATATACCTAATTAAAATTGATAAAATTATTAACGAAACTACTTAAAGTACCATTAATCTAGTCATTTCGGAATCGTTAACGAACATGCAAATGGCAAGTCTAGTGGCGAGTGCTTCAGTAGTTCGCTTAATTTCGCTTGTTTCTCAAAATTTTAATATAGATAGAACCAAATCATTTCTATAGCAACAAGTTCGACGATATTAACGAAACTACTTAAAGTACGTATGTGCACCAAACTGACGGCCCTAATCGCTATTTAGGCAAGTCTAGTGGCGAGGGCTTCAGTAGTTCGCTTAATTTCGCTTGTTTCTCAAAATTACAAAAAAAAGAGAATTATTTTTATATTAACGAAACTACTTAAAGTACGTTAATGAAACTCTCTAGTATAGCCTAAAACCATGTTTTACGCTATTTAACAAGTCTAATGGCGAGCTTGAGTAGTTCGCTTTATTTCGCTTGTTTATCAAATGACTCTCCCATGTGACAGTTCTCGAATAGTTCGACGATATTAACGAAACTACTTAAAGTACGTTAATGAAACTATCTAGTATTTCAAGATTCTAACAGCTCTTATCCAGTCTGATCTGATTAGGCGAGTGCTTCAGTAGTTCGCTTAATTTCGCTTGTTTCTCAAAATTGACTTTTGGCATCTAACCAGGCCAAATATACAAGTTCGACGATATTAACGAAACTACTTAAAGTACGTTAATGAAACTCTCTAGTATAGCCTAAAACCATGTTTTAACTGGAGCAGGTATCGTGGGTTCGATGAAAGAGTGCTTCAGTAGTTCGCTTAATTTCGCTTGTTTCTCAAAATTTAAACCAAGAATGTACATGATCTGAAAAACTGCAATTTACGACAAGTTCGACGATATTAACGAAACTACTTAAAGTACAATCACAGGGATCGGGTGGGCTAGTGCACGCTATTTAGGCAAGTCTAATGGCGAGTGCTTCAGTAGTTCGCTTAATTTCGCTCGTTTCTCCAAATTGACTTTTACTTTTTACCTGTCACCTAATACTAATGCTAGAATAAGTGCGAATTTTCTGTCCACTAGCCACATTCTCCAGCTCTCCCAGAAAAACAGTTCGACGATATTAACGAAACTACTTAAACTAAAAATAGACATATGTACCAGACGAGATGTTTTACGCTATTTAACCTGCAAACCCAATCTACCCCCCCCCTCTCGGTATCCAAGCTTAATTTCGCTTGTTTCTCAATATTGACTTTTGTCATTACAGCAACCGATCAAGGTATTGATGCCTATTCAACGACGATATTAACGAAACTACTTAAAGTACGTTAATGAAACTCTGTCAACATCCCAGACACTCTGTCGCCGTGCTATTGTAGCCGGTCGAAACAACAGGCTTCAAATCAGCTGATTTCGATCGTTAGTTCTGGACAATTCGCTTAATTTCGCTTGTTTCTCAAAACATCGAAGGAGTGAAAATATTCGCACGGGATAGCTGATATACAAGTTCGACGATATTAACGTGAGATTTTGTGGCTAGAAAATTAGGTACGAAAGAATGAGAAGGGAAAAAGGAGAATTTTAGGTAAACCGTGTTTTACGCTATTTAACGAAGTCTAATGAAGAGAGCTTGAGTAGTTCGCTTAATTTCGCTTGTTTCTCAAAATTGATAATAATTTTGATTTTCTATATATATATGGTTCGACGATATTAACGAAACTACTTAAAGTACGTTAGCTGTTGCTCGGATGAGTTTAGTTTTTTTTTTTACACACACACACACACACACACACACACATATATATATATCGTGTTTTACGCTATTTAACCAAGTCTAATGAAGAGAGCTTGAGTAGTTCGCTTAAATTTGCTTGTTTCTCAAAATTGACTTTTAGCCATTCAGTTTTAAAGTTATTTTGTTGTCTTGTGAAACTACTTATAGTACGTTAATGAAACTTTATAGGATAGCCTAAAACCGTGTTTTACGCTATTTAACGATGTTTTAAAATAGTAAGTCTGTCGGAAACTTAATTATATTTTTAGTAATCAAGCTTAATTTCGCTTGTTTCTCAAAATTGACTTTTAGCGTCTAACCAGGCCAAATATACAAGTTCGAAGATATTAACAAAACTACTTAAAGTACGTTAATAAAACTTTTTAGGTTAGACTAAAACCGTGTTTTACGCTATTTAACCAAGTCTAATGACGAGAGCTTAAGTAGTTCGCTTAATTTCGCTTGTTTCTCAAAATTGACTTTTAGTTGGCGTGTGTATAACAACTTGGAATTCTCCACAGTCTTTTTAATTATTTATTAACACAACCAAACATATAAAGAATAAAAGTCGACGATATTAACGAAACTATTTAAAGTACGTTAATGAAACTCTCTAGTATAGCCTAAAACCATGTTTTACGCTATTTAGGCAAGTCTAATGGCGAGTGCTTGAGTAGTTCGCTTAATTTCGCTTGTTTCTCAAAATTGACTTTTAGAGTCTAACCAGGCCAAATATACAAGTTCGACGATATTAACGAAACTACTTAAAGTACGTTAATGAAACTCTCTAGTATAGCCTAAAACCATGTTTTACGCTATTTAACGAAGTTTAATGAAGACAGCTTGAGTAGTTCGCTTAATTTCGCTCGTTTCTCAAAATTGACTTTTGAATAATCCGCACTTCAATTAAAACATAGAAACGACGATATTAACGAAACTACTTAAAGTACGTTAATGAAACTCTCTAGTATAGCCTAAAACCATGTTTTACGCTATTTAGGCAAGTCTAATAGCGAGTGCTTCAGTAGTTCGCTTAATTTCGCTTGTTTCTCAAAATTGACTTTTAGCGTCTAACTACGCCAAATATACATGTTCGACGATATTAACGAAACTACTTACTTATGTTTTTAAGTCTGGTAGTTTTCAACGTATGAGAAATCGAAAGTGGTAATTATTTTACATTTTTTTTCGAGATTTAAGAATCATATAACCCCTTGACCCTCTGACCCCTTATCCCGCGGTTTTCGCTGGCATATGTTATTCTTCATATGTTTTACGCTATTTAGGCAAGTCTAATGGCGAGTGCTTCAGTAGTTCGCTTAATTTCGCTTGTTTCTCAAAATTGACTTTTAGCGTCTAACTACACCAAATATACAAGTTCGACGATATTAACGAAACTACTTAAAGTACGTTAATGAAACTCTCTAGTATAGCCTAAAACCATGTTTTACGCTATTTAGGGAAGTCTAATGGCGAGTGCTTCAGTAGTTCGCTTAATTTCGCTTGTTTCTCAAAATTGACTTTTAGCATCTAACCAGGCCAAATATACAAGTTCGACGATATTAACGAAACTACTTAAAGTACGTTAATGAAACTCTCTAGTATAGCCTAAAACCATGTTTTACGCTATTTAGGCAAGTCTAATGGCGAGTGCTTCAGTAGTTCGCTTAATTTCGCTTGTTTCTCAAAATTGACTTTTAACGTCTAACCATGCCAAATATACAAGTTCGACGATATTAACGAAACTACTTAAAGTACGTTAATGAAACTCTCTAGTATAGCCTAAAACCATGTTTTACGCTATTTAGGCAAGTCTAATGGCGAGTGCTTCAGTAGTTCGCTTAATTTCGCTTGTTTCTCAAAATTGACTTTTAGCATCTAAAGAGATGTAATAAATAGAAATTTATTGTAATCCAATTGAAATTTATTAAAAAAATTGTGATAGCTATTTAGGCAAGTCTAATGGCGAGTGCTTCAGTAGTTCGCTTAATTTCGCTTGTTTCTCAAAATTGACTTTTAGCGTCTAACCAGACCAAATATACAAGTTCGACGATATTAACGAAACTACTTAAAGTACGTTAATGAAACTCTCTAGTATAGCCTAAAACCATGTTTTACGCTATTTAGGCAAGTCTAATGGCGAGTGCTTGAGTAGTTCGCTTAATTTCGCCTGTTTCTCAAAATTGACTTTTAGCGTCTAACTACACCAAATAAACAAGTTCGACGATATTAACGAAACTACCTAAAGTACGTTAATGAAACTCTCTAGTATAGATTTATTTTTTGACAGATTTGTTTCTCATGATAAAATCTATATATACAATCTCTTTTCCCAATATATATAGTTTTTAAAAATACAGAAATAAAAGTTTTGAAGTGATTATGGTTTACAAATTGAGCGAGTGCTTCAGTAGTTCGCTTAATTTCGCTTGTTTCTCAAAATTGACTTTTAGCGTCTAACCAGGCCAAATATACAAGTTCGACGATATTAACGAAACTACTTAAAGTACGTTAATTAATTTCGCTTGTTTCTCAAAATTGACTTTTAGCCTCTAAACAGGCCATATATACAAGTTCGACGATATTAACGAAACTACTTAAAGTAACATTCTGATACCTTTTCAAAAATTTAAGCAAGTGGAAAATTATACGCTTAATTTCGCTTGTTCCTCAAAATTGAATATTAGCCTGTAAACAGGTCACATATACAAGTTCGACGATATTAACGAAACTACTTATAGTACGTTAATGAAACTTTATAGGATAGCCTAAAAAAGTGTTTTAGGCTATTTAACGATGTCTAATAAAGAGAGCTTGAGTAGTTCGCTTAATTTCGCTTGTTTCTCAAAATTGAATTTTAGCCTCTAAACAGGCCATATATACAAGTTCGACGATATCAACGAAACTACTTAAAGTACGTTAATAAAACTTTGTAGGTTAGACTAAAACCGTGTTTTACGCTATTTAACCAAGTCTAATGACGAGAGCTTAAGTAGTTCGCTTAATTTCGCTTGTTTCTCAAAATTGACTTTTAGCCTGTAAACAGGTCCATTATACAAGTTCGACGATATTAACGAAACTACTTAAAGTACGTTAATGACACTTTATAGGATAGTCTAAAACCGTGTTTTACGCTATTTAACGAAGTTTAATGAAGACAGCTTGAGTAGTTCGCTTAATTTCGCTTGTTTCTCAAAATTGACTTTTAGCCTGTAAACAGGCAAAATATACAAGTTCGACGATATTAACGAAACTACTTAAAGTACGTTAATGAAACTCTCTAGTATAGCCTAAACCCATGTTTTACGCTATTTAGGCAAGTCTAATGGCGAGTGCTTCAGTAGTTCGCTTAATTTCGCTTGTTTCTCAAAATTGACTTTTAGCGTCTAACCAGGCCAAATATACAAGTTCGACGATATTAACGATTTTTTGTTACCTTGGATAAATGTTCAAGTTATTTTTTTTTTTTTGGGGGGGGGGCTATCGAAAGTGATATCATCATAATGTTCTTTAAATTTATAATTTATGTTTATGTGCTACTGAAATTAAAACAAGTTGTTTGATTTATTTTTGAAATTGTATTTTTTCGGAATTTTATTTTAGTTCAAAAGCATAATGTAATGCAAAATTATTAAACGATGAAATCCTGTAACCTTACTGTCCAACTTTTTTTTTTTTTTTTTTGGTTCATTGTATCCCCTCAGCCGCTGTTCACCTCTACCATCAATGGTCCGTGGTGTACCACAATCCCCACGTCGCTGATTTTGGATAGTGCCATTTTGCCATGAACGGTATACTTTTACCAATGCGGCTCACAAACAGTTTACAGAATTATCCATTTTGGAAATGCTTCTACCCTTGGCCCGAAAGCCAACGATCATGCTCTTTTGAACGTTGGATAAATCACTCCGTTTCTGCATGACAATAAGAATTGAAATTCTTTCCGAATGCTTACAACACATTTTATATAACCACCAAATTTGCTGATTACACCTATCTTCTGTGATTGGTTATTTAACGTTGATGTCAAAAGTGGGAGATGGTCACATTAATATGGTTGGTCTGTGTATATAATTATATATTGTTGTTGCGATTAATCACTATGCTTTCTTTAATCATGTTCAATTTGTAACCATGAAAATACATCCATGGCCGATCTCCGAATGGGCATCAAGATGGTACACAGAACGTAGACTAAATTTAAGGGCGGAGAAATGATTATCAATCAACGTATAGCCAAACATAAGGTTTGAAAAAAAGGCGGAGAGTTTTAATTCACAAGTGGGTATAGAACGGTAAAGAATCGGTACTGAATGCATCCTGCAGATATTTACATTACAATTCATAATAGTAGTAAAATTACAATTAGAAAATAGCAACAAAAATAAATTTATAGGTAGGGGTCACCACAACATCAAGAGCTGTGTTAAAATGTCGCGGATTAGGAAGGTTGAGAACAACTGCTCTTAGATCATTTGGAGCATTTCTCTGAGTTTCATTGCTAACCAAAAACAACAAGCAAAGAAAAAAAATCTAGAATCGGTACTAAATACATCCTGCTGATATTTACATTACGATTCATTATAGTAGAAAAATGCAGTTATAAAGTAGCAACAAAAGTAATTTTATGGTGTAACAAATCAGGTCCCTGTTTTAGGTGACACAATGAAAAATCGGGTGTTTCTTGAATAATTGATTTATTTACACCTCTGCTATATACATCATTTCTATATACATGAAAAACAATTTCAGATCACAGGTATGTGATTCGATACACGTAGAGACATGCAATATCTGCTGAAATATTGGCGATCCGACGGAAGAAACAATTCGGTAGCTCTCGCGAAGGTTCTCTGAAGTAATTAAGTAGACAGTACACTCAATTAGACGAGATAAGTTGAAATAACAAAGGGTTTCTTAGAAGAATATCATAACACAATTAGAGTTCCTAAAGGAATATGAAATTAATCCTGAAGAGGATTATATTAAAAGAAAAGACAAGGTACAGGGTATCGTTCTCAATCTCAGCAAGAGATATATCCCAAGGTGGGATTTTCGCTGGGAAAAACTCTCCGATGGATAGACTGGTCAAAAGACCTCCGAGTTAGCTGACTCTATCTAACTCTCAAAAGAAAAGATCCCAAGGTGGGATTATAGCTAAGGAAACTTTCCGATAGAGGGACTGGTCAAGACGACCTCCAAATTAGCTGATTGCTAGCTAACTACTTCTTTAAAAAAATCTTATCTCGTCTCTTTTTTAAGGGAGGGGCCTCTAAGAGAGGGGGCCTAAGCCCCAATTTATTCATTCGATCATCAGGCGATGATCTCACCTTCAACCAAGTGGATTGGTCTGGGCTAGACAATCACCAGCTACAAACCCAGGAGTCTCTGAAATTTCGTGTCGGAGTCTAGACATTGTGGTGCCGGGGGAGACAACACCTTTGTATCCATATAACCGAAGTTCATTTCTCATAGCAAAGTTCTTTGATGCAGACACATCGTTAAATCACTCCGTTACAATGGTTAGGGGTCACAACATCAGGAGGAACTGTATTAAAATAAATATCTTGGTATTAGGAAGGTTGAAAACTACCATTCTAAAATTAGTTGAATCATTGCCGTGGAATTCGTAGTTAACCTAAAACAGATGGTAAAAATATTTAAATAGATTTTTTTATTTGTATTTTAAAGTTAAATCAGGCTCCATATTTTTTTTTAAACTTCCCTTCAAATCAACCTGAATTGGACATTAAAACATCCTGTTTTCAACCATACATTCTATGTGTTTCTAAATCAATAAAACTGAAAATGACTCGCACGTGAGGATAGGGCACGTGAAAGTCAAAAAAGGAAACGCATCTCCAGGTCTATTTATTTGCAAACATGCAAGTCCCTCCCACCAGCAGGGAGGGAAAGGCAATATCAATGGAAACCACAATCGGATGTGTCCATTCACCTATTATTGGAGTCTTTCTGTTTTAAGGAAGACGAGCGAAAAATGCAAACGTACAAAAAGAACAGCCGTTAGTGGAAAGGAAACAAAAGAAACAAGCGTTCACGCGTAACATTTGTTAAAAGGCGTGCGAGCTTTTTTTGTCTATTGAGTTATTTTGTCATTTTTCACCCTCTCGAAGTTGTGTTACGCAACGACACGGCATTTACAGTGAGCAGTCTTACAAACTAAAACCCATGGAAAGCTTCTGCAATTATGAATTCGTTTCTTTTGCAGATTCGCCACAGACATGAAGACTGTTACATCAATTTGCTTTTTAATGGCTCTCTGCCATCTATCAGCAGGTGAGTATTGCATGCTCTTGATTTTTTTTCCTTTGATTTCTCTCAAAACATAGCTTAATATTAAATATAAATTATTCTCATTTGCAAACAATAAATGGACTTTTCTGATTAACTATTTTCGTCTCAATGACGAAAATGAAAGTTAATTTGGTGTTGAAATTTATTTAGAATGAAAAACAGATAGCGTAAGCCTAAACTTCACCTACGAGCTCACGGACGTGCATAGTTGTAGAAATATAATCCCAGATTATCACTTTTTAGGAATCCTATATAAGGACCGTGACGCCATGAGTAATCTCTCTTCCAATCTTACTTAGCCGAACGATGGCCGATTGGTTAGGGTGCTGGCCTTCGATACCGGAGTTCGTGGGTTTGAAACCCACAGTGGCATGGATGTTCGTAGCCGTTCAGAATCGGCTTTAAGCTGTAGCTCCCGATCTCATTAATCCTCGTGTTGCAAAAAATAGACTGTAGCACTCAAAACTAAACCATTCTTATTTGAATATGGCTGTAGTTTAAACTGACGCACTTAGCGTATTGGTGATTATAATGGCTAACTTAATTGTTCCAGAAAATAAAAGTTATTTGGGGCCAGAATGTCCTAATTTGATTGTGTCTTGTGCATATACTACACTAATTGTTAATCTACATCAAGGATAAATAGTACAAATTTAAATTTATTTTCCAGATGCATCTTTCTTTTACAAAAAGCACAACGTCGAACATGGCTTGCGGTTTGACACTATGTTTATATTTAAGAATAACATTTAAATAACATAATTTTAACATTTGCTTTTGAACTAGAAAGCTATGAGAGGTACTAGAGTACTTTTTTCTTAAATTATCATCTACAAAATTTATCTTTCTTAACATTTTCTGCTTAGTCATCTGCTAAAGAAGATAATTTCATAATTTTCATCTTCAAAATTAATTTTTCTGATCTTTACGTTCGCTTTCATGCCCTTTGTGTTAATATTCACTGTAGGAAACTAATCTTTCCCCTACACTGCACAGTTATGCATATGAGAATCAAGTAAAGCTTCACCCTATACTATGTCAGAGGGAAAAAAAAAAAAAAAAAGAATTCGTATCGTATTTATTTCATATTGATTTATTTATCAATGAGTCCTTTTATCAATTTTATTCTGATTTTGGAATTATTGAGTAATATATCTTTAAGAACAAATTTTATTTGGTTGTTAATTTATTTACTACTTTCACTTACTTAAGTCCACTAAATTTTCTATATAGGCAATAAATTGATATATCTCAAACTTTAATTTGGATCGAAGTACTAGGAACAAGAAAAATTGATTTAGAGTGCAAAAGGTTAATTTAATTCTTTGCCTATCCTGTACATCCCATTTGATATACACATTAATGTTTTATTAGATTGTATATCACATGTAATACACAACGAACTATATTTTATATACAAACTTTCATATATTTAATATTTTATATCATTATGTATCACATGTGATGTACAATCGTAAAGTATTAGATAAAGTACATATCATATGGGATGTACAGGACATACAAAGGATTAATAAGAAAACAATGCTTAGTAGATTATGTTTCCATGCAGTCAATTAAAATTTTCTATATCCTTAATATTACCGTAAAATATATGAAGCAGTGACGTGCTGTCCATATGTGCAAGGTGTGAACTGCACACCCTAGCAAAATGAGAGACAATAATTTTCTGCCCCTATTTCTACCTATCTTTATATGGTATATAATAAATATTATTTATAATATATTCAAATATTATGTTGATTTGCTTGCTTGTATTCTCGCAGTGCGTGCGGTACTAGGTGCTGCACAACGTACCGTATTCAGAAGCAAACAAACATAAAAAATTTTATGTGTACGCACTGTGCACTAATAGAAAATCACGCTTTATATGTATGGGCTACTGGAGAAGCACAGCATACTATAGCACTGAGGCAAGTGCAGCTATTTTTCCTGCACTTGGCATTCAGAATCATCCGAAAGTACGGTTTAATAAGCGTTTATTAGAGCGGGGACTTACGTGCTCAAGCGCTTTTGGTTTTTTAACTGATTAACTGGCCATACGATTTTGCAGACGGTTAATGTTTAAATATATATGTTGTAAGATTTTGTTTTCACGGAAATATAAAAGAAGTATTTCATCAATATAAAGTGAAATGTTTTAGTGTTGTATATTAATCTCGGTGATGTATTATATTTATTGAAATAGTTAGCTGAAAAACAATGTTGTTTTGTTTTAAAGAAACGAATTTTAACAGAACAGTCCAAATTTTACCCTTCATTGTGTCTTAAAGACAGTATATAAGTTATATCTGTAACACCATATCCCTGGTTTTGTTTTTAAAAATTGTCAAGATGTTTTTCGCAGACTATATGATTTTCAAATGTTAAAAACAATAAATAAATATAATTTAATCCACTGACGAACGAGAAATAGTTCATTATATTGCGCCAGCGTGCAGCGAAATCCTCTGCACGTGGACTAGACTTTCGGTTTGTCGGCACCAGTGAGCATCCTGATGAGGCACCGCAGTGGCGGGCGCCGTGTGGTGCTACGTTTGCTGAAAATATAAGTTTTTCGTGGAAATTTAAGTTTTTCATTATTTTATTTTACGGATAGACGTTAGTTATACGGATAGACGTATGGATTTTGTGTACAAATGAATAATAAACGTTAAAGAAGTTTTTAATGTACATTTTTATGGTTTTATTATCGTTGTTGTTGTTGCTCTCTGAACACCCTGCATGAACACCTACCGCACGCCACTGATATGAAGTGAGGAAAAGAATTTGAATACATTATATTATTATACAATATTACAGCGTTATATAAAGTAACTCGTTCTTAAAACTAATTAATTATA
Source organism: Pardosa pseudoannulata (assembly GCA_032207245.1). NCBI lineage: Eukaryota > Metazoa > Arthropoda > Arachnida > Araneae > Lycosidae > Pardosa > Pardosa pseudoannulata. The sequence goes on from CM063498.1 coordinate 191,060,007, forward strand.
AATTTCATTCCTTTACAATACCAGAAAAGATTTAAGCTGATCAACTTTGAGCGGATAAAATATATAAAAATACTGATATAGAAATGTAGAGATGTTTAGAAACAATCTAGAACTGTAATTAGATATTTTACTGCCAGTAAAAATATCCGTTACGAATTTTTTTAAGCATTAAATTTCAGTTAGAAAAAATTTCTTATTCATAAAATATATCAATATAAGGAAGAAAGAATTAACGGGATAAATTTTTCTATTAAAAGATGTTTTGCTGGATCTGAACAGTTAATGTAGCTTACAGATAGTTAATATACATAAAAATGGGTAAAATGGGTAAATGAAAATTCTAGATCCGTTCTTTCTAGCACTTCAGCCTTGTAAATGAGTCCATGTCTAAAATGTAATTGTTTCATAAATCTCTAAATGCTTAATAAAATTATACAAAAAAAAATTGTGAGACTGGTTTCAACTCTTCTCAAATCCACATTTTATAGAATGAATCAATGAAACCAAAATTATTCCTATATAGAATGTTCCAAACCTCATGCAAATTTGTAGGAAATGAGCAGTAGAATAAAATTATAATTAATTATTCATTAACAATAACTATTTAATTATCTGAATGATAAGAAGTCATTTTATATTGTATAGATCAATAGTTTTCAATTGGCTCCTGTTAAAGCTTCTTGAAAAAAAAAGTAAAATATTTCATAGTTCCTTTTTTATTTATTTATTTATTTTCGAATGAAATTTTTTAAAAATCAGGGCAAAACTTGATTTTCAGATTCATTCTTACTTTTTTCTGAGATTAGTATTAACAAAGGGAAGCACGTGCATTCGTTGATGCTGGTGCCATTCACAATATAGCCATTAAATTATCCTTTTTATGTTCTATTTTGATTACATTATTGATTTTAGTTTGTCCTTAGGTTATTTTTTCATATTGCCATTTTTTCAATAATGATTCAAATAAACTGACGCTTCTGAGTGATCGTCTTCCAAGTTTAATTGTTTGCGGGTATAATAGCGTTTTGCTTATTTTTAATTTCATCATTTTATATAACTGTAAAATATTGGAGTGTAAGAATTTTTAATTAATGGGCATAAACTTTTAAAAGCTATTTGTCTCTTTAGATTTGCTACTTTCCAATGTTTATTCTTACATTTAAAATGTGCGAAATATTTACAAACCCATAAATCTATTTTATGACAGGATTTCGACTGCTTTAAGCAACTAAAATGACTAAACCTTTGTTTTAATCAAACTATTACTATTACTTCACGCCTCGTGGCACATAAGGCATCCACCCCACTCCTACATGCCCCCCAGTCCTTTGCCAGGGATCTGGCCTGATCCAATTCCTTAATTCCAGTTCTCTTAAAATCCTTCAACAATCTTTGAGAAGTCATTGTCGGTCTTACATCTTTCTCTTACTATCAAGAGCCAAGGAGAGCGAAACGTGCGCCAATTTCTGTCTTGATGTTCTCGGCATATGGCCAGTCCATCGCCAACTCCTTTTGTTAATTTCATATTCTGTTTTAATTTTAATCAAACTATACTTACTACTTCGTACTTATTACTTCTATAATTATTATTACTATTATTTTCTATAATTTTCTATAATTAAATTAATTTTATATTTAATTATATTTAATTATATTTTTATTATATTTAATTATATTTTTTATTATATTTAACTATATTAATTTTATATAATTTTATATAATTATTATTATTATAATTATTATTACTTCTATAATTATTATTACCTTTTAACTATACTTATTACTTCATACTTTATACCTATTACTTCATACTGGTGCCTACCAAGCAATGGCCGAATGGTTAAGGCGCTGATCTTCGATACCAGAGTTCGTGGGTTCGAATCCCACTGTGGCATGGATTTTCGTAGCCATTCGCAATCGGTTTTTAAACAGTAGTTCCCGCTCTCATTAACCCTCGTGCTGCATAAACATAGACCGTAGCGTTACAAACAAAACCAATCATACTAGTGCCTCTGTTCTACTTACATAATTTTACTAATGTTAGCCATTTATGAAAGTGCAGCCCAAAAGCTTGCATAAGGTTTCCAGTGTGACTCTCAAACCCTCTGATATAAGACACAGAAAAAAATAACTAGGCTTATGTATCGAGTGGAATATTTTAAATCTTATGGATTGTGGCATAACATATGACTTTAATTTTTTCTATATTAATTCTTATGTACTTTTACTGTTTTCTATCAAAAGGAATAATTTCATAAGAGTTGAAATAGGTTTTGAATATCTCGCATTGTTGTATAATTGAGCATTCAAAAATTGATCATCGGTCTAAACTTAACAACAAATATTAGGAATTCTTTAAAAGCAATTAGAGCTCTTAAAAAGGGTCTCTCTACCTTTAAATCATCCAAAATTCAAACTTTTATTAAATTATATATTACCACTTGATTATTTCTGTATATTTTTTAAAAAAATCTGGAGGAAAAAAAAAAACCCTAAATAAGTTGTAGATGAAAAGTTATCATCTGTTTTATGTAAAATCTAGTCATTTTTCTCAAAAATAATTTATGATAATTATATTTTTTGTTAAATTATAATATAATACGTGGCACATCCAGAAAGTTTCCCGATGTTTCCCCCTTTAAAGTAAACTTAATTAGCCGTGTTAAATGCCCGTGCGTAATAGATCTATGACGTATTAATCATATGCCACCTGGATAAGTCCCGATTCGTGCTAGTAGCGGGGTAGCAGTGGTCCGAAAAGGAAACTCTAATTACTTCTCCCGCCGTCTGCAAGATTCAGTCAGTGATCTTGAATACACAAAGCATTGCCCCAGTTGAAATTTATCGTCAGTTCTGTCAGGTCTATGAGCAGAAACTGACACTTGAACACAAAATTCAACGCTTAGGACATTTCTGATACGGTATCAAGATGACGGCGACGAGTTCCTCGACGGGATCGTCACGGGCAATGAGACTTGAATTTCGCACTTTACCCCGGAAACCAAGCAGCAGTCAATGCATTGGCATCATAGTGGATCTTCGGTCAGGACCCAATTCAAACAGACGCTGTCGGTACGGAAAAGGATGTAAACGGTGTTCTGGGACAGGAAGGCTAGTTCCATTCACAGGAGGCAGAGTTCTACGACAGAGGTATACAAAAGTTGATCCCACAATACCACAAGTGTCTCAATTCTGGTTGTGCTATGTTAAAAATAGCTGAAACATTGCTGTACTTGTAGCCAATAAATATGCCAGTGAAAAAGTGAGTTATTTTTTTCTTTTAAATAGGGAAACTTACTTTCTGGATGCGTCTCGTAGCATGACTGGCGCATTACATACAAAAATCATCAGTCTTCGACACGTCTAAAAGCGCACAGATAAAATAAATCTGTCTCTCCACTAGCATATTCAAAAGCAGTGCAGAAATATTGCAAGCCCATTCGAAGTATAGTAAATGGCATATTCTAAATCCAACAGGATGCGGAGTTGAAATGGTCTCCCGGAGCGCATGGGGTGCAAGGCAGCCCAAAGATGCAGAGTACATGCAAATGCCGGTGCCTCACATCTTCATACATCACACGGCGATGGACCGTTGCACGAATTTCTCCTCGTGCTCCCGGATGATGAGAGTCATACAGAACCTGCATATGGACACGAATGGTAAGTATTTTGTTAAGCCATAAGTTTCTAACAAAGCCGATATCGTACCCGAATGGGCGCTGAAACTTTCCTTATAGGTCGATAACACAAATTTAGGAAGTTGAGGCAGTCAAGGAGACGGCCAGTAGATATATCTATAAAGATAAACATAACATCTATAAAACTAATAAATCAATTGAATAATATTGTTGTCAGCCATATTTTTTGTTTTCTCAATGTTCCGATTCAACATACTTGTAAGTTTAGTTTTCAGAAGTACTCTTAGCTAAACCAGAAACGGTCATGATGTTTGGATCGGAGTTCTGGTAACGCCGTTTTCTGGAATATGCAAAGTTTGTCTGCAGCTATAGAGAAAGTGCATGTTTGTAAACAAATACGAGTGCTGACTACAACTCAACTTTTCGTTGGCAAAACATTGCTTGTTTTCATTGTATCTTATGAGCTTCGATATGGATCACGTATACAATAAAACTAAATTTTATTTAAGGGAAGGGGAAGGAAACATCAGAAACTGGCCAAGTAATTCAAAATAGATTTTTTTAGCACTTACAAAATTATATATTTAAAAAAAAATTAAACACTTTACACAGTACTATTAAGTATCATAATCAAAGTATAACTACTTTGATTATGTTAACAGGCACAATAAACTATTACATAAATAAGAATCTAATAAAAATGTACAAAACCTGATCATTTTAAGGACAAAAAATAATTACATTTATAGGTACAGTACTTCTCACAAAAGCATAGAAAATACATTAGAAATATGAAAAAAACTTAGTAATAATAAAAAATTCTTAGAGCATAATAATTTTATATAATCTATTACATTAAAGTTAACGTTTTATTACCATTCTGAAAATGTTTGCAGCAAATTCTCGAAGAACTTGGAGTGAAATCTTGCCTTTTCATGTCTTGTTGTTTGGATAAATTTATTAATGTTTTGTTTTGTTTTGTTGTTTATCCTCGAACTCAATGTGTTACATTTTGTACTGTTATGTTTTATGCTCCGTGTGCTATGTTTTATTTTTGTAGTAGAATTTAGTTGCATTTTTGTGGCAACACTTTTTGTATTTTATGAAGGAGAACTATTTTGTGAGTGATGGCCGCACGTTGCTGCTGGCATTATGATTTAAAGACAAATGTTATAGTCTACGTTTTGTGTTTGTGTTATTCGTCCGCGTCGACAGTCGTGTTTTAAATTTGGCAAAAGAATAAAGATAATGTGACGGCGGTAGATGAATTCTACAATTGGACCTTTCTTTACGATTTGGCATATTTTTTTTAATAGCCGCGGTTCTCAAACCGAGCGCAGCGTTTATAATAAAAAAAAAGTATCTTAAAAATTGTGAAATTTTTAAAGAACATACGTAAAAGTTCAATATTAGATGTCTTCTCTTGCGACTGCACCATTGCCAAACCGTTGCTGATAATTGTCTTTGATTTTATATCGAAGTGCGATCAATTCTCTAGCTCCGTGGTTCTCAAATTGGGTGCTGGTTTGGATTAGAACACTACGGTCTATTTTTTTTTTTTTTTTTTTTTTTTTTTTGACCAGGACCTACTGCTTTTAAGCCAATTTCGAATGGCTGCCGACATCCAAACCAGCAGTCGAATTTAAAATTTAAAATCATGAACTCCCTCAAAGTGGATGCAGTGTCTGCCTGGGATACCGCGGTGGAAATTGTTTATGAACCTCTGCTAAAGACAGGGCCGTAGCCAGAAATTATTTTCGGAAGGGGACCAAGGAAGAAAGACATCGTTATTTGTGAGTGATACTTCAATTGATGAAAGGGAAAACACTGTATTTCCGGAATACAATGCTGTATTTCCGGCCAGCGGCCAAGCAAGACTTTTATGGTCTCAGCGGTTTCTTCTACGAGAATAACTGTCCATGTTCATGAACAGCTAGGCAGATAGGACATACATACACACACAAACGTGGGACATTGTCTATCTACAAAATGGTCTTTCAAAATTTCGGGGGGGGACCTATCCCCCAAAATCCCTCTTCCTGCCTACGGCCCTGGCTAAAGAAGTAGCTAAACTTTCAACGACTGTATCGTATAACATTGTTAAGAGTGTAATAACCACCACACTCCGGGTGCCATGTTGTAATAACACCCTATTCTGGAGTCCTATACTTTCGTGGAACCTACCCGCCTACTTTACTGGGGCAGGTATGTTCGTCGCTGGGATGCATAATTAAAATAATTCCTCCAAAAGCTTAGACGGACAACACAAATTTTGATTTATAAGATTTATGATACATTAGAGTAAAACAAAATGTCATATTTAGAACCTCGGAGCCTCCCTAAAACCAAAAAGGATTGACTTAGCATTTTCACATCCAAAAATCTAATTATCTCGCTGCAAAACAGAGAAATGTCTCCAAGTCGCAGACCCGAATCCAACTAGGGGGGGGGGTCAGCATTCTCGAAACTTGATCCCTGCCGAAAAGAGAACTCCTCCCTTCTAGATATACTGCCGCCCTACAAAAAAACACAAACAAGTGTATCCGAAAAACCTTATCATCTCTCCTTCACCCGGCCAGTTTCCTATTTCCCCAAGGAATACCGGGTGCAAGGGT